>OW119929.1:35965625-36290625 GCA_933210815.1 Meta bourneti | reverse complement strand
GAATACGATACTTGAAACTCTTTGCCTGATACAAAGGATTTTCATTAAGAATTCTAAAATTACAGCGAATCAGCTTGAATTGCTTTAACTTCCACACTTTTCGATTGCAAGAAAATGTCCGGGAAGGGAAAAAAGGTAGGTGATTTATTTGATTGGTTAGTATGTAGCGGGATGGGGAATTTTTACTGAGTTAGGAAAGGAAGTAGGTGATTTGATTGGTTAGTGGTCCGTGGAGTAGGGAAAAATCTCTGAATGGGAAAAAACAGGGAGGTCTGATTGGTTTTGGAAGAGTTTGAAGTTTATACTTTACGAAAAAGGCGTTTTCGTTTTAGAAAGTTTAGTTTGGGATTTATAAATTTTCTATACATACAGAATCGATATTTTTTGTATATTGGCAATGACAAGCGGACATGAACAATCTAATATCACCGCTATGGAATTCATTCGCTTATTTTACTACTTAGCTAGCATGCTTGATGTTTAAGTTATGGAACTGCGTAATATTTCTAAAATTACACGGAAGAGCTCTCGATTCTAATGAAGTTCTTAAGCAATCTGGTGAAAGAAGGAAATGAGAAATCTGGAAGAGAAAAATTGGAGCAGAAAATACATGAGAGTATGGGGAAATGGGTTTATAAATCAAGAAATGGCCAAATAGAAAGTGAATAGGATGCAATAGAAGTGGTCTGTGAAAAATTAATTGCCAATATATGGTATAACAGTCAAATGGAATCCTTATGTTATCTGATTGCAAATTATACCAAGGATTCTGCAGCTACTGCTACAGATCTCTTATCTTTTATACATTTTTTTAATAAGAATTAACACATTAAGAAGTAAACGAAATGCTACTTTATACTATCTTTGACTCCTTAAATTTTATTAGGATGCGTGAAATGTACATATCAATGCATACATTCATTATAAAGGATTTAAAAAGGTATCGAATGCGAGTAACGACACTGTCATCCATATATATAAATAATTAAGAAACTTTATAGCAGAAGCCTGTACGTATGATTAATTTATGGTACTATTGCAGCTCTCAATAGATTATTACACTGCTGGCCACCGTAAATGCAACACCCTGAAGGAAGCATGCAAATAATATGAAATTTGCAACATGCATTAGCGGAGGTGAGATATGCAAATGATTAGAATTTCAGCGCAGACGCACATCACGCGCGCCTGTGGCGCCATTTCAAAGCGCTATTTAAGGCTTGGAGATTTCGACGATTTCAAGTACGGCAATTATGTTTTTCTTGTGGTTTTTTTCAAAAAAACGATCAATTATGCCTCGTAGAAAACAGCGATCATCTTTTGATCAAGTATCCGAGTTCGACAGAGGAAGGATAGTGGCCTACCGAGATTGTGGATTATCTTTCAGGGAAATCGGTAGACGTGTTGGACGAAACCAAACAACTGTAATGCGGATATGTGATCATTGGATGCAGGAGGGTACGACGGACCGACGTGTTCGATCGCATCCACCTCAGTGCACCACTTCACGTGATGACAGGCATATTGTGCGTATGGCAGTGACGGATCGCTCAGCCACATCACGAACCATAGCACAGCACATTCAGTCTGTACCGCATCATCCAGTGTCTGCGCGTACCATTCGACGCCGTTTACAGCAGAGTGGTCTGTCCGCAAGACGTCCATTGCTTCGTCTACCCTTGACGCAGAACCACAGACGTTTCCGCCGCCAATGGTGCGATGAAAGAAGGATGTGGACGGCAGAATGGAATGAAATTGTCTTTACTGACGAGTCACGCTTCTGTCTGCAACACCACGATGGTCGGATTCGAGTCTGGAGACACCGTGGAGAGAGGATGCTGAACAGCTGCGTTATGCACCACCACACTGGTCCTGCACCGGGTATTATGGTATGGGGCGGTATTGGATATCACTCTCGCACTCCTCTAGTACGCATTGCCGGTACTTTAAACAACCAGCGCTACATCTCCGAGGTGTTGGAGCCAGTTGTCCTTCCTTACCTTCAGGGCTTGCCCACAGCCATATTTCAACAGGATAATGCGCGACCACACGTGGCACGCATTGTCCAAGGGTTCTTCGTCAATCGCCAGATTGAATTGCTTCCCTGGCCAGCTCGCTCTCCGGATCTTTCGCCGATAGAAAACATGTGGTCCAGGGTTGCTCAACGATTGACCCAGAATACATCCCCAGCTGCCACACCAGATCAACTTTGGCAACGTGTGGAAGCTTCTTGGTCTGCTGTACCCCAAGAATACATCCAAAGTCTCTTTGAATCAATGCCGAGGCGTGTGGCAGCGGTGATCTCCAACAATGGCGGCTACTCTGGCTACTGATTTTGGCAGGAACTTCACAGAAGTCTATAAATTTAATCATTTGATACTTGGTCAACATGTTATCTACAAAATAAATTTTGTTGTGATATCTCTTGTCTTTCTTGGTGTTGCAATTTGGGTGGCCAGCAGTGTAAAATAAGTTTAGTTACTGTAATAGTAAATTAAATACAAGATTTATTCAAGCTATTTTTAACTATTAATGAATATGCGTCTAATTCATAAGTATTTGTATGTATTTGTTAGTATTTATTATGAATAAAATATGTCTAGTTTTAAATGAACTCATCGTTAAGACTCTCAAGTAAATCTTTTCATCAATTTTTGGGTTCTGGAAGGGAAGATAATGTAAACTGCAATAGAGTTAAAAGGTAGTGTAAATGAATAAGAAAAAAATACGAGTAGAAATCGTATTCTTTGACTAGTCTTATGTTAAACTAGTTGTATGTATATTAAATTAGTCAAACAATTTTTTAAACATTATTTATCAAAATCTGAAGCCATGGAGTTATCTTTAGAGTACGCATTTATTTTTAATTTTGATAGTAAAACCAAAATCATCGTTTCAGCTGGAAAATAGAATCCTAATCACTCCCCATACCTTTTTAATATATAAAAGAATGGGAAGATATTTAGATTGGTACATTTGATATACTACAGAACATTAAAGGAATACAGGTAAGTAGATAACTTTTTATGTGAAACAGGACAACTTTTCGACTCATTTTAAAAATGTTGGAGCAATACACTATCTGATCTCCTATTTAATGAATATTTACTGTGTTCCATAAAAATAAGAAGCCAGAATTTGCATAGCACTTAAGCGACACTACCCATAAAAACAGATATATCCTAAAGTGTTGGATCAGAATGAAACTTCGCTTATGTGATGTACATAAAAAGATAAAGAAAAAGTGATCACAATATGATACCTAGAAAACTCTTTATTATTGTAGAATTATTTCAGAAAGGTCCTAATTTAGCAAGTTGTACAGCCATCTGCATTACGATACATGCGGATTTAAAGCGTGGTATGGAATCAAATGGAGTCCTTATGCTATCTTGTGCATAAGCTGGGATACGAGCTTTATTCCTCAATAAAACATTCTGTAATTGAATAACATTCTGTCAATAAGCATTTCTGTAGATTGAGTAGCTAATTATGCTGTCAGACTTTATAGATTATGCTATTAGACTTTATAGATGAGCATATAAACCTCTTCATGTTATGCTTGCTTATATGAAATATTCTTGTGATGGTTTTAACCCCATCCCGATAAATTTTAGAAATATGTGTACATAAGTTATTAAAAAACGACATAAACTCAAAATCTGCTAAACAAAATCAACTTCTTTTATATCCTAATATTTTAGCTCAAAACCATAAGTAAACTTTTTCCGTACTTCATAGATACATCAATTTTGCTTAAAAGCATATAAAAGTAGTAGGCTTTGCGTGCCCAGTAGTCTTAACAGTATAGCTGGAGCACCGTAGCAAAAAACTTATCCATAAAATGGTTAAAAATTAATCATCTTAACTACATAATCAGTTTTACTTGAAATTTATTAGGGATAGTAACTTCATTTTTTCATTAAATAATCATGGTTTATAAGCAACATTGATGGTGGTAGGTAGAAAGATAGTTAATTAATGTCGCACTGGAGCAACACAACGGGTTATTCATTTATGGCGGAATCCTCAAATATTTTTTTATAAAATCGGGATGGTAAAATTGTGCTTTTTCATAGTTAATATAATATCTACGTGAACCCTCTAAATATTTTAGAAAGTTAAATCCCCGATACATCTGAAAAAAATTATTTTGTTTAGGTTTTGTCATTTACTCGAGACAGTATCCAATAAAGCTACGAGTCCACATACGAGAAAGGGCAGCGGTAGCCCGGTTGGAAGAGTAGCATATCAGCAACCGAAAGGTTGCGAGTTCGAAACTCGATCCAACCAAAGGCCGTCGTGCATGTGGTGGGGGTGCACGTTAAATCTGTCGTGACCTCAAGTGTCCGCACGTTGGCGTGGCGTGGATGTTTGGATAGTGGCGTGCCATATCAGGTGTTACCTTGTCATCTGATCGCGGTTCAAAATTACGAAGTTTAATAGGACCGTCGGCAATATCCCGTTGTGTTGCTCCAGAGTAACGTTAACTCAACTACTTACTTCAATATATCTGAAAAATATTCTTTTGTTATGTTTTGTCATGTAATCGAAGCAGAACCCAATGAAGATACGAATCCACATGCAAGAAAAATAAGTCTAGTTATTGCGTAAGTAAACAGGTGATATAAGTTGCTGGTAAACATAGATGCCGATATTATAATCGCTTCCTCTTGCATGTTCACGAGTAATTTCTATCACGTGTCTGTCTAAGCAAAAAATCGTCATATTTTCCTAGCGTGTGAACTCGTATCTTTACTGTTGTGGAGAGTTGGATATCTGTGTAGTTGGATATTAAGATGTATGTATGCACTAGAAATCACGAAAATTTACTAAAATATCGATCTATTTTTTAATAATTCAAAATATTGTCCAACCCCTTAGCTTTCAAACGATACCAAGATCTTGTAAATATTCTAAATAGTTTTCAAATTACAAGGGTTTGGGTTAGGTTGTCACCATAGACAAACACGTTTCCAAAACTTAAAACTCGATTTCTGAAGAAATGTTTTTGCAATAGAATGCTTCTTTCGAACAGTGATAACTCAGAAATGAATTGATCTATTATAATTACTTTTGTGTCATTGTAATCTATGTAATACAGTGGATGTTTTGACCCTCAGTCGAAATTATTGGTTACGAAATGAATTTTTAGTTGATTTTTAAATTTTGAAATTCCTGAAAAATTCTTGATTTTTTAGACTTAGTTCGTGAAAAAAATTATAAAAAAAGAACGTATTCCCACTAGCAACTTGATGGAGGGTCAAAACATGAAGAATAATACTAGAAATGATTTCCAACAGGAATTCTCTTTCTGAACACATTATAATTTGAGATATCACTGTTCAAAAAACATGCTAATTAGATCTAAATTAGTTAATTAATGAGTAGCTTAACCAACATTTTTCACACTAAAATGAGTTTATGCACAAACCAATGACCTATTGCGAAAAAACTGGATTTCTAGAGTCAAAATTTAAAAGAAATGTTCTAGTGTATACGTACACCTTAATAGAGAATCTAGTGTTTAAATTAGTTACATACCATAGTTGTCAATGGTCACTAGATTCGAAACCCAGTTTAGGCATTGATATTCTTAGGGGTTCGGAATCCACTTCTAGTCGTAGATCCCGGTTTTATTAACCATCGTTCAGCAGGAATTGCCGTAAAGCGCCAAACC
Source organism: Meta bourneti (assembly GCA_933210815.1). Classification (NCBI taxonomy): domain Eukaryota; kingdom Metazoa; phylum Arthropoda; class Arachnida; order Araneae; family Tetragnathidae; genus Meta; species Meta bourneti. The sequence continues at coordinate 36,284,945 of OW119929.1, read as the reverse complement.
AAACCTACCATTGTTTGCAACTTCATGCATTTAGGTAAGTAGGTAGGTAGTTGAATTAACGTCGTACTGGAGCAACACAACGGGCTATTGGCGACTGTCCGGGATCAATCCAGGGAAAAAAGATCTCAGGACAATACTTCGTCGTTTTGAATCGCAGTCAGATGACGCTATCTACAGAATCTGGCACCCCTTCTCCAAACTTCCACACCACGCCGACGTGAGGACATTGGAGGCCACGACAGATTTAACGCGCATCAGCCCCCTTTGTACACGACGGTATTTGGTTGGATTCAAACTCGCAAGATTCCGGTTGCTAATCCGTTACTCTTCCAACCGGGTCAACGCGGCCCTGCATTAAATGAAAAAGTAAAGCTGTAATACATATTATCAATTTTTTGCGCACTATAATGTAAGATTGTTTGGTTTGGTGTTTATTGAGCAATAGCAATATTTGACCAAGCTGCGCCAAACACAAGACCGACAACGTTTAGCAGTAGACATGCACACACAAGGAAAGTTTTACTGTCACAAAAGATCGAAATACACCCAGGTTAAGTTATATGATTCGATCCTGTACCGCCGACTCGCATATTGCTGGACAATGTAATCTAGGTAGGTAGTTGAAATAACGTCGCGCTGGAGCAACACAACGGGCTGTTTGACAATGTAATAAGAGTGAGATTTGTAGGGAATGCAATTAAATGATTAATAAACCAAAGTTGAGTCTCTTTCATCCACTTCATCTTTCACTTCGGGATGGATCCCAGACCGTCACCAATAGCCCGTTGGGTTAATCTAGTTAGACGTTAATTCAACTACCTACCTGCCTTTCCTCCATATCATGGTACGCTTGTAGTGGGAGCTATTTTCACAAGCTCTTCAGAAACACGGTGTTTAAGTACCTACTGTCTGTCTGCCACCAGAACTGCTCCCGATACAGTCTGAGTGGTGGTAGTCGCCATAGAAATGGGGCTTGTTCATTTTGCGTATAGATGACTCTCTAGGATTATTAAATTTTTTTGCGAATGTTGGTTACGGGTTGAGGTACTTTACTGGCATAGATCTTCACGGCTACAAATAAAAATCTTGACAAATGTATTTCCAATTTGCCATTACGCACGTCAATGTGACAAACTGAAAACATTTCTTCATGCATTCTTATGGAAAATGTGGAAAGATCGGCTTCCTTGACAACAGACAGAGGCAGTCTTTGTGTCTGAAGCAGTTCTCGTGGAATACAGACAGTATAAAATAAGTTTTGAAACTATCAGGATCCAAGTAATATTAAATTCGTAAATATGTTATATAACATTTTTATGCATGTAAAAACAGCGAAAAAGAAAAATAATAAGAAATTTTCTTTTGAATTACTGCAATATAAGAAGTATTTTGACACATTTTTGTTTTTATCATGATCTTTAAAAAATATTTATCATAGATATCTAATATAGAATGAATGCACTGTTTTAGGAAGTAAACATTTCTATTGAAAATCGAACAAATGCTTACTTTTAGACTATATATTTTAGAATTTAGTTCAATTTCATTATAGAAACAGCAACAGAACAATCGTTTCTCAGTTCTTTAAATGAAATATTTCAAGTATTAAGAGAAAATCGGGGGGGGGGAGTCTCAGGAGGTAAAAATACCTTAAGGTAATATTGTTCACACACAAGTGTGCTGAAATAAAACTGACTCTAGTTTTCATTAACGTGTGTACTACCTTTAGTATTACCTTTCCTCTCAGTTAAACATATTTGAGGCATTTTTCGACGTGATTTTTGCGTTAATTAGAAAATTAAAACTTTAATGAATCTAGTTTTTGAATTAATAACACGTTGTTGAATTCGCATTAACTTATGGCAAACAAAATTTTTCTCGGGTGATATTTCAAATTAGTTCTTAATTACTCTTTTTTAGAAACTGCCGAAATTAACGACTTTTCGGATGAGAAGAATGGAATCGCTGAAAGTGAAAATCGGTTTTTTTTTCATGTAAGTTTACGATTCAATTTTTCTAAGGATTGATTTGATTTTCAGTACTTCGTCAGTTATTTAACTGTCGATGTAGTAATACTTTCACAAACTGCATTTCTATTATCAAAATTCTTTTTCCTTCAGAACGAATTCACTTTCAGAAACTGCTAGGAAAATTGAAATCAAATGTAATAAAAAAAATCAGATTATTTATTTGATACGTTACTTTAAGTGTAGATAGCTGTATTTCAAACATAAAAGCTCTCAGCAGGTTTCTTTCAAGTACACATGGGATTCACAACCCTGATGCACCTTAGTGATCTGCTCCTTCCTTCCGTTTTATTCTCTCACTTTAGGTTTTCTAGTCTTCTTTTTCGTCTAAGCTTTCGTCTTTTTCCCCTCCCTCGTTAATTTATTACATTATATTTGATTGTTTATATTTATACTTCTTGCGAAAGACGGTATTAACCCTCCAGGTAGTTTCGACGAGATATCTCGCCCACCAATTTTGCTAATAACGAGATATCTTGTTCATCAAGTTCTGACCAATTTTGTTAATGACGAGATATCTCGTTCATCAAGTTCTGACCAATTTTACTTATGACGAGATACCTCGTCCATCAAGGTTTGACCAATTTTGCTAATGGTAAGATTTCTCGTCGATAAAGTTCGGGTCACTTTTGCTAATGCCAAGATACCTCGTCGAGACAACCACCAGGAGGATTAAATACTAACAGACCAGTCCATACCATCCGCACTCAACTTTCTTAATTGCAAATATCTATTGGTGGAAAAGTGACGTTGCTCACTTTTCATACCTTATTTCAATCCATTTATAATGAATGCAGCATCCATATTCATAAAAGGATTTTATACCTTTAAATGAAATGAAATTATCCAAAAAATATATAACACACAGCATTCCATTTATACTTTTATTAACTCTTATTTTCATTAAAAATGCATAGCCACAAGCTTACCTCAGTCATGACACCATGATAAGATTCTGAACGTCTGCTTCAATTTCATCCCATTCCTTTGTTCAAAGGTGATTTGGTAAGGTATTTTGCCACTAAACCTATTTTTTCACATATTTTCTTTTCTGGACTGATCTCTATTTCCCATATTTCTCATTGCTTTCTGTAATCAGACTCTTAAGAATTCCATTAGAGTGGCGAGATCTTCCGTGTATTTGTAGCAATACTATGCAACACCTTAGCTCAAATGCAGCATATTTAAACTAAGCGGAGTTAATGAATAAATCCTGCAACGATCGAATTTATATCCGTTGTTGCCATTCTACAGTAGACAAATAGCATCGCGTACCCGATTTGTGTGTGACACATTCCTTAGAAATGTATAGAAATGTACATTGTTTGGCCAGATCCCTTGCCACATAAAAGCCAACCCCAACCTTCAAACATTAAAAGACATTTAGATATTCTTTTGCCTAACTATAAAAATACAATGGAGAGTAGTGTCTTAATGGTTTGATGGTAACATTTCAATATTCAAATTTTACCTGCTGGTTAATTACAATTAAGATAGGTATTTGAATTAACGTCACACTCGAGCAACACGACGATCTATTGGCGACAGTCCGGGACCAATCCCGAAGAGAAAGGTCCAAGGACAATACCTCGTAATTTTGAACCACGGTCAGATGACGAGGTCAACACATGAGCCCCACACAACACCCTTCTCTCCAAACTTTCACACCAACTTTCAACGTGAGGACATTTAATACCACAGCAGATTTAAAGTGCACCATCCCCGACGTACACGACTGTCTTTGGTTGATAACGTCTCTCCGCTTGTTAAACCGCTACTCTACCAACCGGAATACTGTGTCTCCGAGTTAAAAAAGACTAGAAATGTGTGGATAAAATATGGTTGGTTGGATTTTATGTATCAAAAGCCATATTTGGCCAATCTGCGCCAAACAACGTTAAGCAAATGTGTGAAATATAGGATAGAATACATTTTAAGATAAAAACGCTTATGCCAAAACCAAAGGCGAAAGGAGAGTAAAAGAAAAATTTACTAAATATATATTTTAAGTAATTATACATATTCGCACAAAGCATGTTGCATCGAGTATTGTTTTAGAATTTTCTCTAATCCAATAAACATGCAGATGTCCCATTTCTAGGTAGGTAGGTATTTCAATTACATCTTGTTATTGAGTAACCATCTGATTGCATACAATAATCTTTGCACTTAAGTCTAAGGTTACTTTCAGAAAATAAACAACCTTTAATTGTCACTTTTAACACCAAAAGGTCATATTTGGTCAATCTGCACCAAACAACAAGTAAAAGGTTGAAATGGGAGATTGATTACCTAACGCTTACCTTAACGCTTAGGACCGAAATGAGAATAAAAGAAAAATTACTAAATATGCATTTTAAGGAATTATAAGCATTCGCACAATGTCGTTTCGAGTATTACTTTAGAATTTCCTGTAACCCAAGAAGCATGCAGAACCCCAATGGACAGCACTGGTTTAAGCGTATACTTTTAACTATCCTTCTGTATTGTTAGTTCATTCAATTTAAGTATACTTTTTATCGAATTCAACTTCAAAATTTCATGTAACCATACTCGTGTTGTATGTGTATGTATGCGAGGAATATAAACAGTGCTTCCAATGCACTTTTTTAAAACAGTAGATCATTCTTTTGTTAGTCGATAGCTATCTGATTCCATTCAACTCTTTACACCTAAATGTGAAGCTATTTTCAGAAAATAGATAACCGTTAATTGTCATTTTTAAGACCCAAGGGTCTTACATACATAAAACATGAGCATGACTGGAGATGTGCATACAAAAATGTCCATTTGAATGCTAGGGCTTAAGTTTGGAATTCGGAAAAAGGCGATGACATATTCAATTTGTCCTTAATCCCTTGCAGATCACATGAAAACTGGTCTCTGGCTGCAAATAAGCAGGCAATAGAAGCCAGATAACATCTGGCAACGTTCTCATACGGCATTTCATATTGGTTCCCAGCTTGCAAGACACTTAGGCCAGCGCCTAAGGCTAGGTATTATATTCTTTCGACCATCTTTTCGCTTCTCCTACTGTCTTTGAAATTTTCCTCTTCCAAAAACATTTCTTCTCCCCTTTTATTATTTCTTCTTTTTTTATTACTTTATTTTTCCTCTCGCTGCGCCTACGTCGGCTCTGTTTTCCTTGGAAACAACTTTTTCCCGCTGACGCTCTCACAAGCGCCACCTGGTGCCATTTATGCGATCCCGCCGTCTTCCCCTGTTGACATTAGGTTTGATGTTGACATAAGAAAGCATCTACTTCCGAAGCATCCCAAGCGTGCTGAGGGGTTAGAGAGCGATATTTTTTCCATCCTCCCCACCCTTTTCCCCACCCCTCTGCACACCGAGGACTTTTCGTTCGGAAGTTTAATCCGCTAATTTTATATCGGAGGCGACAAAAATAACACGAACTGCTTCATTGATTAATCTTTTACAACTTCTTTGCATACGGCTTGTCGCATTTTGAGCTGGAGGCGTTTACTCAGCATGTTTGCTCCGTTTGCGAAGTTTTTAATGAAGAAATACCGCACTGTGTGGATCGAAATTCTATTTATGCGAAACGCAGACCTTTTTAAGAGTGAGGGAAGAATTTTTTTGCTAGTGTGAGGTCACGAAAGAAATCTTTCTTAATTTTTTTAAAATATTAATTGCGTTCTAATCTTTAGTTTGTGTGTACTTAAACTTGTATAAGCTTTATTTGGGGACATAGCTTATAAAGTGCTACTAACCAAATAAAAAGACAAAAAAATATGATCGTATAGGGAATAATTATTGAAAACTGAAGCTGTTAATGGTGATAACTAATTGGGAGTTCATACCGTGGTAACAGCTATTTTGTGTGAACTTTTGCCTATGTAAGATTGCATTTGAGGACGCCATTTATAACTTGATGTGAATATTACTAATCAACGAAAAAAACTAACCTCTTCACGTAGAGCAATTATTGAAAACTGAAGCTGTTAACCTTTCTTGTGATTGACTCGATGAGGTATCTCACCATTAGCAAAACTGACCAGATCTTAATGGATGAGATATCTAACCAGATCTTTATTTCGTCATCATTAAAAACTGGCAATATCTTAATGACGAGATATCTCTTAGTTAGCAAAATTGGTCAGACCTTGTTATACGAGATATCTCTTCATTAACAAAGTGAGTTAGATATTGATGGACGAGATTCCTCGTCGAAACAACTTGGACGTGGTAATAGTTATTTGTGCATCGTGTGTCCGAATTTGTATAAGCTTATATTGAGGACATCACTTTCTGCTTGATTTGAACAGGAGTGCTTCTAACCAGCGAATAAGACAAAAGAGTATTTGCGTGTGGAATAATTGTTGAAAATTAAAGCTGTTAACCTGGATAACTAGTTGAAAGTGATGCCATTGTTCTGTGTGCTCTTACACTTGAATAAAAATGAACCGGAAAGGATCCTTTTTGGCATGATTTGAGATGGGGTTATTAACCAGCAAGGAAGATAAGAAATTATTGAACACATGAAAATAAGACGACAAATAACTGTAGCACATCTTCTTCAGAGGTGTACGGGCTTCTGGGACCCGAGGTACTCTAGTGATATTTTATCCCATGGGGTTTATTGTGTTTAGCAAACACGCGTGTCACACTCCCGAGATACCCAATTTATCTTTTCCAGCTTTCATCCCATTATTCTATACCTCAATCATTTTTTCCTTTCACGATATTTTTTGCTTGTAGTTGTCTGTCTTGTGTTTGCGCAACTTGACCAAATATGGCCTCTGTTCCATAAAACCCCAAAACAATCTACTATCTAAGGAACATACCTTAGGAAGTTAAACATGTATATAAGGAACATACATATAAGGTACAAAATAATGTGTATTTATCACGCAGTCATCTAATTAACAGTTTCCTTTCAGAATCATAAAAATCCCTTTCTATCAAAAACATACGCTCCCATCAAAATAATCAATCCAAATTATCCATCTGGGTTTTTTTGCAAACGAAACTGGACCGTTTTTAGCATTGAAATAACTGGATGTTAATATTTTATTTGCACTTAATACGAAGTCTTGCCACGGACGATTCTAGCCCAAACATTGCAAAGAGAGCGCATATAAAATATTGTGACACAAATTCGATAGGTTGAGTTGTCTACAACTCAATTATATGCGTGGTGAAAACTCTGGAAACTAAAACTGAATATTTTCATGGTTGGTTTTTCTTGGTTTCTAGGGTAACAAGTGAACCACGCCTATACGACAATGGAAATACATCGCATGTTTTTTAGATTTATTTGCCACCTGCAATCATTTTGATCTTGGAAAGAAACAAGTCATGACTGTTCTACTAACATCTGTAGACATTGTGTGTTAATCAATCTTTTTAACCTTAGCGACACAATTTTAACGGTGTTTAAGCTCGCAAAATGTATGGTCTATTGTCTAAATGTTGCTCAACATCTCGTATTCCACAAATTAAATGCAACCGTATAACATTTTAACAAAATTTATAAAGTGTAACAACTATCCAATCTACACTATTTTTCACCAATTCATTTGTACTATCTCATTATGCGCTAGTTCTATAAAAACTGAAAATTGAAAACAATCAATTGTTTTACTAGCTTTACTTTATATTTCTTAGAATTTACATTTCAATGTAAATCTGAAGAAATATAAGTAAAATGGTATATTGCACCTGCCAATTTTTCAGAATTTCCTAAAAGTTTTCTGGAAAAACACTTGGTTTTTCAATCTTCCGGACGGAAAAGATGTTTTCCGAATTTTTTTAGGAAATCATTTTTTTAAGTTATGCTAATTTTGAAGTTTTGAATGCTAATTTTGAAGACGCCAATCCGTGGCAACCATGAAATAAAAAAATCTGAACCAGTGGTTGTTAGATTGTCGTAAAAACCTTCTTTGGCACTAATTTTCAAGAAAATCTACCATTATACCTCTGAAATCATCAAGAAAAGTTATGTTACTCATTTTTGCGTATATTTGGAAGAGCAAGGTTACCTTTTTCTGTTTTGAATTGCTGGCATAAAATCCAATGTGGCGCAATTGTCGCTAATTTGGTGCTTTTAATTATTTTTTATTCTAAGAATTATTTTAGTTTTTCTTTCTGACTGTAACTGGTTGCTTTTTATTTCATGAAAACCTTCTATTAGAATGATTTTTTTGTTAGGAGTTGGCTGGAGTATAAGGTATATAGAAATCCCCCTTTAGCATTCGAAGTCATGGCAAATTTTGAATAGAATAAAAAAGTTGAGAGAATGACAAAAGAAAGGAAGTGAAAATTCTTCAATTATATAGAAAGACGCAAAATGGCTCTCTACATTTGAAAGGAAATCCCTTAAAGCAGTTTTTATTACCTTTTATTCAAAATGATGAATTAAAAAAAATTCAAACCTCCATAATTCATTAAGAAGAATTTTGCGTTTTTCTCAAAAAGCTCTAAGAAATCTCAACAAAAACAAAACAGCAAGCTAACTCTCGAAAATTCCCCTTCAAAATTGGACAACGGGGGATATTTTCTCCCGACTACCATCTTGTCAGGGCTAATTATTAAATGTCCATACTTAAGTCATCTGTCAATTCTGGTTTTTAACGTTGCATTTGAAAAATAATCCAAATGAAAAATCTTTTTTGTTGTTAAAAATGGCAGGAAATACAAAACTGGGGCGTAAAATGAAAATGCCTCTAAATCTCAAAACACACCATTAGCAAGACGTGTATCCATGAAGTATTTCATGGTGGAGATAGTTTACATTTTTGTATATACGATTACATTGTAAGTTGTTGTGGTGGTTAGAAGTTCACAATGCTCCCTCTCCAGAATTCAGAGTACCTCGTGTCGTGTGGAAGTATGGAGAGCTCAGGTGTTGACCTCATCATCTACCCGTGTCTCAAAGCTCCGAGGTGTTGTCCTCGGATCTTTCTCTTCGGGATTGATATCGGACCGTCTCCAGGATCCCGTTGTATTGCTCCAGTGTGACGTTAATTCAACTACCTACCTACCAAAACTTAGAAGTGGATGAATTCGATAAATGTCAGCAGTAGTTGATAGATTGAGACTATAGACTATTGTTGATAGATCTATAGACTATTGTTGATGGATTGAGACTATAGACTATTGTTGATGGATTGAGACTATAGACTATTGTTGATAAATCTATAGACTATTGTTGATAGATTGAGACTATAGACTATTGTTGATGGATTGATATTATAGACTATTGTTGATGGATTGAGATCATAAACTACTGCTGATAGATAGACTGCGTTAGACCATGAGAGCCGTGTGTATTAGGATCACGAGTGTACTTCCGTATGCATGGCCATGCAATATATCATTGCGAACGTAAACTGTCTTGTATTGCCTTTAACAGCTACGTGTGAAGAGAAGGTTGAATGACACTGAAGAGTGATAGGGATAAAAGAGGTGTCTATTATCATAGGACTTAATACAGTTGTTGGAAGTGATAGGCAATGTATTAGCAATTCAACTGTTCACTGTGGACCATCCATCGAAGAGCGAGCCGATTGTTGCGAGGTATTTGTCAGCAGCGCAATCAGGCTTCCTTTAGAAAGTGCTCGTGATGATAATCACGTCCATGCCACCAATTTCGCAAGACATGTTAAAGACACTTCGTATACCGAAAAGTACTTCATGGTGGAGATAAGTTACACTTCTATATTGTAAGTTAACTTTCGTAGTGATGGCTAATTTCACCACACATTAAAAATCTAAAACATACCCTTAAATTGAAAAATACTCAAACATAGAGTTTATGAGAAAAAGGCCCCTCGGGAGCATAACTTGTTTTGGTGTGTCATGGTTTCCCGAACTCGAGGTACCTAGTGATCTTTTCCCATGAAGCTTATTGAATGTGGTAAGCATGGGAATCGCGACATCAGGATAACCAAGTGATCTTTATCTACTTCCTTCTCCCCATCCTTTCTTTTCATAATTACTTGACATTGTCTGTTTGGCACAGCTTGTAAAATATGTCCCTTGCACCATAAAACCCCAAATCAACCAACCAACTAACCTGAGAAGAATGCCTTACTCAAATCTGTTCTAATTCAGTCGATTTTTAACATTTTTGCACTCCTTTACACAGTGAGAGTCTTGCAAGACATTTTTTCTACAAAATCATTTCAAGTATATTACATAAAAACATACCTGAAAACCAAAATCGACTTCAGTTACTTATTAGTGATTTATAACCAATGGACGCTTTGATTACAGCATCGCCAAGAATTTACGATCTTGAACCCATACGAAATTTCACTCCATACATCAGCACAGTGCAATTTGAGCTCAAATCGGTGAGGTCTTGCTGTAGCGTAAGTTATGTGTTTGGGAAGTGTCCAAATCTATTTTTATCTAAATATCAACATTCGCGGGCACAATAAATGAGTTTGTGCCAGGATAACTGCATTTGCAAATATTACAAGAGCAATATCTCTTTTAGAAAGGATTATTTATTCGTGCCTTTTTTTCACAATGTGCATCACCTATTTCAAAAGAATTGCAATGTTGTTTTATGATGTTTGTGTGTGTAAGTAATTTATCTGCTTATTTTCCACTTCATAAATTTCCATTGTTCTATCTGAAAAGATTTTGCACTTAGATTAATGAATTCTTCGCGTGTGCGGTTTTTTTTGTTCAGATGTATTGTTGAGAATTATTCAAAAATCAGAAAGTGTTAGTCAGTCTCATGAAAAACAAGGTCTGTAACATCATTTTCATCAAAAGGCGCATTTCTTAATAAATTAAATTAACATTTTACAACTAAATACGTATTTATGAGACTTGTATATTAACTTTTCTTTAAGTTCAATATATAAGCTAGATAAACAGCTAGACAAAAATATTAAAATATTCTTCACCTGTTATAAGTACTTAATCCTCCAAGTGGTTTCGAGGAGATATCGCGTCCATCAAGATTTGACCGATTTTGTTAATGACAAGATATCACGTCATTAACATTAAGATTTAGCATATTTGTTTATGATGACGAAATCAAGATCTGGTCAGTTTTCTTATATTGACGAGATATACCGTCCATCCAAATCTGGTCAGTTTTCTTATATTGACGAGATATACCGTCCATCCAAATCTGGTCAGTTTTCTTATATTGACGAGATATACCGTCCATCCAAATCTGGTCAGTTTTATTATATTAACGAGATATACCGTCCATCCAAATCTGGTCAGTTTTGTTAATGACGAGTCATTTCGTCAAGATAATCACCAGGGAGGTTAAGTTTAAAGCAGTCACCACACAATTTCAAATATTTTCGTCATCTTGTGGTCAGAATATTTAGTATTTTTACGAATCAGCCTCACCTTGTTGATCAGATGTGTTAACAGAAAATAAAAGCTGCTGCTATTGAATTAATATTATTAATAGTATTACTGTAATTAATAGAATATATGTGGGATAAAAATTAATTCTTTTCGTAAATTTGTAGAATCTTATCAGCATACCTTAGTCCATCATACCTTAGTAAGAGCTTAAAACTAACCGAAATAACTTCTGATTATGAAGGAACCATTTTAGTTAATTTATGGGGTAAAACCCTTTCCACAATATTTGCAAAAGCGCAATAAGTCGTCAGTAAAAATGTGAGTTAAATAAATTAACATCATCTCTCAATAAAAGCTAGTACTTTTTTAAATAAAATTGCATTTGCAATGTTCAAAACAAACATCGTTAAGCAAAACTATTAAGTTACAATTAAAACTTTATTTGAAATTTAGATTAAATTGAAATTAAAAATTGATAGGTTGTGACGAGGACACAAACCAAAGTTTAGAAGTAAATATTCGTGCCTGATGTTGAATTGGGGATTGAATGAAGCAGATTTAGGAAGTTTGAACGATTGTTTATTGTTAATATTCAACAATTAATTTATAGCTTGAATGATTAAAGTGCAGTGAAGGATAATTTTATTGATTAAAGGCCTGTGATTGTAGCGTAGTTCGATAGCTTTCGAGTGACACCACAAGCAGTCCTCACTCCATACAACCCAAAATTACATTGACCCAAAACTTTCCCAGCACCATATAATTTTGGCATATTTCGGACCTCCTCCGCTCCGAAGATCATGTCAGGTACGCACATCCTTTGTCTACATGGCGCTATATTTATCTTCTGGATGTTTCTTCTAGTTCTGAAATCATAAGACGAAGCAGTTGTAACGCTTTTCTGAACACTCGACCTTTCACGCATGTCCCCAGTACTGCTTCGATGTTAGGGACGTATTCACGTCAATAAATCCCAATTAAACTTTCTCGTAGGTAGGTATTTTAATTAACGTCGCACTGGAGTAACGCAATGGGCTATTGGTGACGGTCCGAAATCAAACCTGAGGGGAAAGATCCGAGGAAAACATCACGTGATTTTGAACCAGATGACTAGGTCCCACCTGTGCTGGTACTCCATTCTCCAAACTTTCACACCACGCCAACGTGAGGACATTTGATGACACGACAGATTTAAAGTGCACCAGCCCCCTTTGTACACGACGGTCTTTGGTTGTATTTGAACTCGCGACCATTCGGTTGCTAATCCGTTACTCTATCAACCGGGCTACCACGGCCCAAACTTTCTAGTAAAGTTGCGTTATTTTTATCAAATTCTTGTATAATATACTTCTATTAATGATGTACTCGCACTTGATAAGTATATTTTTTATATATTTTTGTGCTATAAATTCATGTTATTCTATTTGTTATGTGAAGTTTAGACTAGGTGTGTACTAAATTAATCCCTTTAATTTGTATCCTTCGAACCACCCTCTTTAAGACGTTGAAATGATATTTAAGTAATCCCAAAGTGCGCAGGTTTTACAACCAAACAATCAACAAAGGAAAATCAGCAATTGTCTTGAGAAAAGAACATCCTTCCATATAATTCTTTACTTCTCGTTCGTTTCTTGTTTTTGTCCTTACTCTTTTCACCATTAGAGAAAAGCTACCACATATAGATAGTCGTGCCCGAGGCAAACATGTCTTTTGAGAGTACTGGAATGAACAACAAAAGGAAAGAGTAAACTAGATGAAAAGCAACGAAACCGAAAGGAAGTTGGAGCAAAAACAATGTATATTTTATCTCCCTCCCAGCTGTATTGCTGTCTTTTTGGCTTTTCTCTTTTTCCAATGTTAGAAGTCTGTGTAGACAATCTACTTTTTCCTTGGACGTCTACTCTAAATTCAAAAAACAACGGGAAGATATATGGTCTCTCTTTTTTAATAGTGTGTGTGAGTGTATGTGAGAATGGGAAAGGAATTTCATGCATTTCACGTGAACATATATTTGCTAAAAGATGGCTATAAAATTGATTTTTAAGTACGTCAGATTTATCCGAATACTAACAGACCTGCGCATAGCACTTGCGGCGAAGTTTCTTATTATATTAAACATCGTTTCTTATATATTTTTATGGCACTCGTTATTCACATTTCATGCGTTATTAAAATCCATTTTGGTAAATATTCAATAATTTACAATGAATGGATATTCATGAGTCCCACCTCCAAATGAATACAGTGGCCTCGGTAGCCCGGTTGGAAGAGTAGCGGGCTATCAACCGGACAGTTCCGAGTGATCCAAACAAAGACCATCGTGTACGTGGGGGGTGCACGTTTAATCTGCTGTGGCCTCAAATGTCCTCACGTTGAAAGTTTGAGTGAAATTTTGAAGAGTAAGGTGTTGAGTGGGGCTCAGGTGTTGACCTCGGCATCTGACTGCGGTACAAAATTACGAGGTGTTGTCCTCGGATTTTTCTCTTCGGGATTGATATCGGACCGTCACCAATACCCCGTTGTGTCACTCCAATGTGACGTTAATTCAACTACTACCAAAGGAATACAATTAGTCAGAATATAAAATAGCGTTTCGTGTACTTCGTAGTGATGCTGATTCTTATTTTCAATGCAGTGTATGGTAAAAAGCAGTGTAATGGTAAAAATGCAGTGTATGGTAAAAAATTCACTTTTAAATCATATTACTATAGTTAGTTTCTGAACGTTCACTTCAATTGCATTTAATTTGGCTAGTGATTCGGGAATTTTTAAAATCTAAGCCTATTTTCACGTTAGCTCGCAATTTTCTTATCTGCTCTAATTGCCTTCTATCATGAAACTGCTGAAGAATTTTATTAGAGCCCTAAACTCTTCCACATTGAAGTTTTAGCAATGTTATACAGCCACGTATTCAAATTAATCATATTTAAACTTAGCAGCAAAGTTGACGAATTAATCTCAAAGCGGATAATTTTAAATTGTCTATATGCACTCGTTACCATTCATTAATACAAAAATAATATCTATTTCTGTGCGTTAGTGAAATATATATAGAGAGGGAGAGATTAAATAATTCTGCTTATAATATTTTCTTCGAAACATTATAAGTACAATATATGATGAAGTTTAGTCTGACTTTGAAGTAAGTTTGGAGTTCATCGTGCATAAAATGGTCGTATCGAGAAGAACATTTATCGTATTCTATAACAGATTTTGGCATATTATATGCGGGTTTTTTCTTGTTGCATATAAATACTGTTGAACTAAATAATGGTTTTAAAATGTGCATTTTTATTTTCCGTACATAAATACACTTTAAAGAGCAAGCACATTGCCTGCTCTTTTAAGTGGTGTATTTATGTACGGAAATGTACACATGCATTTTCATGGCATTAAAATATTTATCATTTCCCCATTATTTAATCTACCAAATACTTGACACCGTCTCTGATGCTTCACAAGTATGTGATTTTTGTAACACTTCCCACTCTAGTTCTCAATCACTAATAAATGTGGATTTTGGAGGTGGTGTCCAGGGGTTAGTTTTAAAATGAGCCATTTCATTTTCCGCAAATATTGGCACACATCACGTGCCGAACCCCCACTTGAATGTGTTGTTGCTATCAAGGGGTTAGTTTTAAAATGAAAACACATTCAGTGAAAACATAACAAGAATTTAATGGGACTAAGATGATTATACAACCCATAACTCCGGCCTTTTTCTTTAACATCACATTCCGAATTTCAATCGTTACTGCCACATAGGTTTCTCACAAGCGATACAACCGCTTCTTACAAGCGTCGTAAACATCTATTCATGATGAGCTGTTACATAACAGCTATGACGTCACCACCATATCTAGTTCAACCTAGTGGTCAAATACACAATTAACAGTTAAATGACATTCAGTTAATATTTAAAAATCCTATATATGACAGGCACTTTCTGTCAAGCTTTATACTGGTGGTGGTAATGTTTCTGTAGTGATACTTTTTCCCTGTAAGTATTTCGTAAAGAGAATACTTTGACATCACACTTCGCCAATAAAAAATTCCGAATTGAGGTTAGTTGTTTGGTCAACACCGATTAGATTAAATGTCAAAAATTCCTGAAACTGCGATAAGTTACATTTCAAAGCATCCCAGGATAAGAATCATGCGAGAGCATTTGGGTAGTGGGAGTGAAATATTCACTTTCTGTCTGGTTTGTTAGTTTACTCTAAAAATCCCTCTCACATAGGGTGTCTTTTGACAAATATCAAAATTAAATTATACATATAATCAAAAACCCTCCTACAATTTTCTTCTGAGGGAATTGTGTAAATATTAATACAAAAGAAACTTCAACACTATTATATTGGGTATTTAGTTTTTTATCACAAAATAAACATCCAGGCACTTCCTCCAATATTCATTTATGTCACTGCTATAAGTACTAGATGATAACATTAGTAGAGTACTTTACTTTAGAGATGGATTATTTATGTAGTAAAGACAATTCCCTCCATTAATGTTTTCCTTCACAGGAGTGGAAGATATTAACTTGAAAAATAATACAGCGGCAAATGTAAATATGTTGGATTCCTTTTAGACGATGGGAAAGAGAGAATAGAATGGGCTTGAAGAAAGTTTTTCCCCATCGATCTTTTGGCTGAGTGAAAGTTAAATTTTTCTCTACGAAATAATATAGTGTACTCTACAACATTTAATGCTTCTAGTATAAGAGGCATAGGTGGTGGTAGATTTTCTGTAGCGATACGGTGTCCCTGCACGTATTCTGAACGTGATGTCACTTGCCTTTGTTTTTCGAATTTCAGCATTTCGCTAATGAACATTGAATAGGATGAATGGATACATGATAATTGATTGCCAACGCCAATTATATTGAACGCCAAACGGCGATAGACATTTGAAGTTAACCCCGATATGTGTCAAGCAAGAACATTTGGGTTGGTTGTTCTAGGGTTTTATGGCGCAAGGGCCATAGTTGGCCAAGCTGAGTCAAACACAAGACAACTTCAAGTAAAAAAACATCGTGGAAGTGAAAAAAGAGGGATTGGGAATAGAATAATAGGATGAAAGCTGAAAAATATCCCTTGTGTATCCGAGAATTAGAGTAACGGGAAGTAAAATATCCGTTTCCGGCAGATTTGTTTGTTTGTACTTAAAATTTCTGAGTTTTACAAGATATATGTTCGGTAACTACGCATTCTTAATGACGGGGTTCCATAAATATAGGTGCATTTTTCGTACTACACACTCTACCCAAGCAAAACTGATGGTGTTTTAACTTTTTATTTATTAATTAGGTACTAAAAGCGTAAAAGGGGCATTCATTACTTCGTTGAATCGTATGAGGTGTTAATATTATAAACTATGTGCTTTTCCGTATAAAGATGAATTATTATAGCCACATATTTTAGGGCAATCTCAGAGTGTGACCTTCAGTTATTTCTATGAAAGAAAATGGTCTTTTGCATACATTTTATCTAACATATTTTGTTCCTTTCGAATACCAGTTTATATATTGAATGACCATTAATTGGTAAGAATTTTAATTTTGGGCACCATGAGAGATACTATCACATCTCACCCCCCTAACAATTTTAAAAGAAACAAAACTAACCCTCCAAGTGATTTCGACGAGTTATCTCGTCCATTAAGGTCCGATTAATTTTGATAATGACAAAATATCTCGCCTATCAAGATTTGATTAATTCTGCTATCGACCTACAAGGTACCTCGTCATCAAGATATTGCGGATTTTACGATGATGACGAAATCACGATCTGGTCGGTTTCCATCCAAAGACGAAATATCTCGTCCATTAAGATCTAATCAGTCTTGTTAATGTCGGGTTGCCTCGTCGAAACAACCACTAGGAGGGTCAAGATAATTTAATACTTATTAACAAAACCAACGTTATTGAATGGATATGGGTTTTTATATTAATTATCGACTTCAAAAACGGTTTTACAAACATTTCTTTTAAATGCCAGCTTGGGGGATCTATGACCTTTCAAGCACTAATTGGCGAAAATTCTCATTCTCTGCGGTTATCACATCTCATCCACAGTGAACTGAGGGGTTTAGGGAAGTTGGCCAGCA
Source organism: Meta bourneti (assembly GCA_933210815.1). Taxonomy (NCBI): domain Eukaryota; kingdom Metazoa; phylum Arthropoda; class Arachnida; order Araneae; family Tetragnathidae; genus Meta; species Meta bourneti. The sequence continues at coordinate 36,267,507 of OW119929.1, read as the reverse complement.
TTTACGTGTCGTCTTGAAGAATCTAGGAAACAATCTCGCAGCCAATCAAACATCTGAACATACGAGATTCGAGCTCGTAATCAAATGATTTAGTCTACCGATTCGAGAGCCACCTTTAAACGTTCGGCCACTGGTGAGGCCATATATACACTATATGGACAAAATTGTTTGGATACTGCATGTTTTTCAGAAAAAGTGCTTTATTATTATACTTAGTAATGGGTAGGCCCTCCTTTTGTGGATAGTTTTGACACTAACGGAGCTCCCAGATGCATTTCCAACCTCTACAGCGAACGCAGCGGCAGAAGTGCGCAACTTCTTGCCATGGCGTACCAAGCATCTTCTGTCACGTTCTGTCAGTTTATGCGGTCGTCCGGGACGGTTTTTTGCTGTTGTTGCTCCGTCTTGCTTCCATCGCTTGATAACATACGCTACACTCGATTTTGGAATATCCAGTTTGGATGCAATACCTCGTACAGAAAGATAACACAAATAACATCCTATGACGAGCCTACGTTGGAACTCTGTAAGTTCAGGTTCACGTGGCATAGCTCCACTAGAGTGAATGAATAGTTAATACAAAATGAGCTGCTTTTTATTTTACCCATGCCCTAAACAGCATACATTTCGGCAAACTCAGTATTTGCATATTTACCGATTTTCTGCAGTGTCCAAATACTTTTGTCCATATAGTATAGTATACGGTGTCCCAAAAAGGTTGTTCCGCAATTTGTCTTTTTACCATTTGGAGATAGGTAAGCAATGTAAATTGCAAAAGTGCACCAAATAAGGTAAGTAATTAAGATATGTGAATAAAATTATCACGTGATAACAATTTAAGCGGATACAGTTTTTAATTTGTATACAACCCCTCTATATAAAAATCCGAGATAGCAAAAATGTTCCTTGCCTGTATCCCTATCGTTAGTAAAAAACCATATTTCTCTAGGTTGAATAGTAACGGTGATACAAGAGTTTCCATTTTAAGGGGGCCGTATCTAATTTAGAACGATGGCCAAAAATGAAGAGATAAGCTCTGCATTGCTGCAGATGGAAAACATTTTGAACATGCGTTGTAAATTTCCTTTTATTTTTATTTAAACCATTTTTCTACAATATTTTTATTGAAGATTACATTGTCTACTATTATTCAGTGTGATTTTCATCTGCAGTTGCAATACTACATTACTTTGCACAATGTTGCACTTTCTGACCGAAAAAATGCTTTTTAGCATTGTGTATACGGTCCCTAATCTGGCTGCTTGAACAGCTGTGCACAAGCGGTATAAGTCAACTTTTTTGCGTCCTTATGCCTCCGTTACTGTTTAACCTACAGAAATGCAGTTTTCTGTTAACGATAGGGATGCAGGTAAGGAACATTTTTGCTATCTCGGATTTTTATCTAGAGGGGTTGTATAACAATTAAAAACTGAATACGCTTAAATTGTTATCGCGTGATAATTTTATTCACATATCTTAATTACTTACCTTATTTTGTGTACTTTTGCAATTTACATTGCCTACCTATCTCCAAATAGTAAAAAAATAAAATGCGGAACAACCTTTTTGGGACACCCTGTTTACAGGGTGAGTCTAAATTGTTTTTACAAAATAAGAGGGGTGATAGTACCCATTCAGACGAGTAATAATTAACATGGAACATACGGTCGCATTCCACTCTGAGAGGCAGAAAAGAATAAAATTAGAATTTCAATATGAACTTACAACAGTGTTGGGAAAGCGAATGAACGATACCAAAAGTTGCACAATCTGAGTTATTGATCAGAGAAAAACTCACAGCAAGTGCTCAAAGTGGCGGCCACGCGTGTCGCTGCACAGTTCACGCCGATTGATTGGCGCACCCTCTCGAAGATTCCTGGTGTTATGTTATTTTTGTCTGCGGCAACACCGATTCTCGCTACGAGATCTTCAGCCGAGTTCACAGGCGTCTGGTACACTAAAGGTTTCATGTGCCCCAGAAGAAAAAGTCCAGTGGGTTGAGGTCCGGTGAGCGAGGAGGCCAAGCCACAGGTCCGCCACGTCCGATCCATCGAGCGGGATATGTGGCATTCAAGAAGTGCTGGAAAAGTGTACTGGGCGTCAGAGGCGATGACTTGTTCATGCTCGACGCGTTTCGACTTTAATCTTTCCTGCCTCTCAGAGTGGAATGCTACCCTATGTTCCATGGTAATTATTGCTCGTCTGGATGGGTACTATCACCCCTCTTATTTTGTAAAAACAATTTAGACCTCACCCCGTATAATATAGCAGAATTGGAACTTGAATTCTATTAGATTACTTTGTTTTGTGGTGTTCGTAGTTTGCAATCAAGACTCTAAGAATTGGAACATAATAATTTATTTAACAAGCCAAAGACAACACAAGAGGAACAACAACAAAAAAATAAAGTTATAGAATTCTTCTCGCTCTCTCGTTCGTCATGCATCGCGCATGCGCATTGCAAACTTGCGCAAGAAAGGAATCACAATCGTCTGCTTTTGGCAAGGAGCCAAGACTTTCATTGCGTACTCTCCAGTTTATTAAATGCTTATACATGTTTTAAGTTCGTATTTCGTGAACACCATGCTCTTTGTCGGGACGTATAACGTGGTGATACGAGTCCAATTTACCTTGGAGAGGAAGACTATTCACTTTTTGGATGACCAGAATATCAGCTCACGATTGTATTAAACTATTGTAAATAAGCTTATCGGTTACATTCATGGAGACGTACGCTTGTTAAAAAAATTAAACATTTATTAAAAAAACTAAAGGCGATACAAAATTACAAAAACAACGATCCACCCTCTTTTCCACTCTGCCTACCAATCTTCTAAATTACAAATTCCTTTTTTATCGCATTTCATATCATAGTTATAATTTGCGCGTGAATGATTAAAAAATACATTCACAAAATATCATTGTTTGCTCGTGTGTAATGATAAATATAATAATAACGTTAAGAAATAACGAAAGTGGCATATGCACGCGCCTATAATAATTAAATTCTCGGATCCTTGCACGCTCTCACACTATTGATATCCTTAAGATCATTATATTTCGGTGCAAAAGATAATGTGCAAAAAAGTATTCCTGAAATATCTATTATAAGTGGTAGATAAAGCGCCGTTATTTGTTTAGAGTCGAATGGCAACAACAAATATAAAGAGTATAAAATCGATCGCTGCGGGATTCATTTGCCAATTTTGCTGCTTAGTTTAAATATGCTTGATTTGAGCTATGAAACTACGTAATATATGCTATAACAACACGGGAGTCCTCACAACTAATAAATTGCTCACCAGACTGATTACAGAAGGCAATGAGAAATCTGGAGGATAGAAATCAGCGCAGATTAGAGAATATGAGCTAAGACAAGTTAAGTGTCAAAAAATACAGAATTGCCTTTGAACTAGGGACATTAGGATGAAATTAAAGTAGGCGTTTAAAATCGAGTGTTGAGGCTATGTATTTTATTGTTAATACGAATTAAAACCAGTAAAAATAAACTAAATGCTGTTGCATATTTTTTAATAATTTCATTTCAGTTATATGGTGAAAGTCTATATGTGAATATAGATACTATATTCATTGTTTTAGATAGTCTATCCCTCCAAGCTTTATCTGTTAAAAAAATCAAAGATAAAGCTTGGAGAAATGAATTTTCTTACGGCTACCCCTCATGGAGATGCTGTTGCTGCCTTCAGATTGGAGACTGGACATGACTGCCTAACCAAACATCTGAATAGATTTGAAATTTTCAACAGTCCAAATTGTGTCCTGTGTGGAGGTAGGGTACAGCTGTATTATATGCCTCGTTTGGTGACAACGCCCTTGGCGCGTTTTTGGACGTACTTTTTTTGTCGCCAAGGACAAAATCGTTTTATTAAACGGAAAATAATAAGCTTTGGCGGAAAGAAATTAACGGTAAAAAATACAAAACTTTGAAAAAACATGCCAATAACCCTAATAAAGATGGGTTGGCTTTACCTGCCTACTAAAAGTGCGCCAAGAGCGTTGCCACCAAGCGAGGCGTATAATACAGCTGTACCAGAGGAAATGACGAAATAGATTCCACCCAACTTGGGGTTTGCCAAAAATTGTCGGTGGCTTTTTTCAGATGTTGGAATACAATAGATCTACTTCTAAGTCTACAGAATGATTGACTGTTGTTTGTTTTTTATCTCGGTTTGATATTTTATCCCTCTGTTCTTTGTCTCCATGTTTTTGTGTTGAGTGTTTACTCTAGTGAATGAATGTATTTCAAGTGTACACTGCTAAAAATTAAAAAGATATTCACTATAAATACATTGAAATGGGGTATGAAATGTGAGTAAAACGCCATCAATAAACATATCAACTAAGAAATTTAACGCAAATGCTATACAGTCTGATAGTAAGTCCACCAGTGTCTTTACACGTTTTAAAAGAGTGTCCGGTAGTAGGTCACACTGGAGCAACACAACAGGGTATTGGCGACAGTCCGGGATTAATCCCGAAGGGAAAGATCCGGGACAACATCTCGTCATTCTGAACCAAGGTCACATGACGAGGTCGATGTTTGGGCTGGCACCTCACCCTCCAAACTTCCACGCCACGCCTACATGAGTACATTTGAGGTCATAGCAGATTTAATGTGCACTGGCCCCCGCATACACGACGGTCTTTGGTAGGATCGAGTTTCGAATTCGCAGCCCTCCGTTTGCTAATATGCTACTTTTCCAACCGGGCTACCGCGGGCACATTTTGAAGTATATTCATTTATATGAATATTTGTGCTATATTCGGTATGAATGGATTGAAATAAAGTATGAAATGTGAGTAACGACACTTTGCCACACACATCCATATATATAGCAATTAAGAAACTTTATCTCAGATGGTATGGACTGGCCTGCCTAGTAAGTAAAAATATTTATACACGTCCACAGCTGTATTTGAGTTCTTATCTTGTTTTATAAAGACACGTCGGAGTAGTGTGGAAGTTTGGAGAGTGGTGTGCCAGCTCAGGTATTGTTCTCGTCATCTGACCGTGGTTCAAAATTACGATTTGTCCTCGGATCTTTTCCTAGGAATTGATCCCCGACCGTTGCCAATAGACCGATGTGTTGTTCCAGTGAGACGTTAATTTAATACCTACCTGTTTAAAAAAATAATTATAAAATTAAGAGGTATGTAATGCTGTTTAATTAACGTCGTACTGGAGAGCAACACAACGGGCTATTGGCGAAGGTCCGGGATCCGAGGACAACACCACGTAATTTTGAACGAATAAAATTAAGAGGAAAGTTCTAACTTGCCAATCCAATTTCACTCTGGGCTCCTGATTTCAGTTTCACTCGTTGTAATGAACCTTGGGCCTCTTAGAGGTCCTCTGGCTAAAAAATTTATACCATGTAGGATTGGAAATTGAATAAAAAACTATCCCCAAAAGGAACAGAGCACAAAAGTAAATCCGTTTGCTTTGATCGATTACTGATAATTACAAAACGATCGAGGGGTATAACTGCCATGTTGAATCTCGAACAGAAAAAATTCCACCCCCTCAAGGAAAACAAAAACCGACTGAATTCATTCCAGCTCTTATTTGACTTCGACCGAAAAAAGGAGTAGAAAATTGTGTTTAAGATCTGGCAGGATGCCTGGCTGTTTGTCTTTAAGCATGTATGCGGTTCATCCATATAATAGACAATTGTAAGAAATAATTTATCTACTTTTAACAACATTTTGATGCTATTTCTGGATTTTTTCCCCTTCCATCTTAAGTCTTTGTTGGCCTGATAGATGATGTTGCTCCAGCGGAAGAATGGTATGCACACAAGCGATTAAGAAAAGCAAAGTGTGTCAAGGCAGGAACTTTGATGGATTTTCCCCGTCTGCTAATCGATGGGAAAGGTGCTTTTAATGCATTGCCTGCGATCGGTTATAAGTTTCAAGAAAATAAAGAACTCTCCTTACGAATTTCACTTGAGTTTAGGCAAAAAGAGTAATTCGCTTATATTTAGGCTCCGAAAAGAAATTGGTATGTGAAAAATTACTTTTTGCAACTTACAGGACGTAGCTGACTTGCTTAGTAGCTCACTAATTCATTGTTATGACAAAACGGTTTATTAATTTTCCTTAGGTTTTTGACAAGATTGTCATTTATGGGTAGGGAAAGAGCTGTTATTTTTAGAGGAATGCATTTTTATCATAACGTAAAGACTTTTCATGGCATGCTATGAAAAATAATAGTTTCTATGCCAAAGAATGGGGCTGTGTTTATGAATCTATGAATACGTACTTTACTACTCAGTTTTCTCCGAAAGCTTTTGGTGCTTCAGACAAACCAAGCTGGGCCTGTTTCCTCGGTTGTTTTGTTGCGTCGTCTAATAGCTTTTTGAGCTATGCCCAATTAGAGTCAATGTATTTTTCCTCTTTTATAGAAAGGTAGGTAGTTAATAAACGTCGCACTTGAGCAACACATCGGGCTATTGGCGACGGTCCGGGATCAATCCCCAAAGGAAAGATCCGAGTACAAACCCATGTAATTTTGACCCGTGATGAGATGACGCGGTCAACACCTGAGCTGGCACACCAAAACACCACACTTCCACACCATGCCAACGTGAGGACATTTGAGGTTTTACATATTTAACGTGCACCAGAGTCCCCGTGAGCGACGGTCTTTGGTTGTTTCAAACTCGCAACCCTTCGATTAGTAGTCCGTTACTCTTCCAACTGGGATACCTTGCCCCCTTTATCCTGTTTGGATTGCTCGGCTCGTGAGAGCTTTTGACGTTTTCTGCTCGAGTCTGATTAAAATTTGCTTAATAAATGCTCTTTAATTACTTTTACTGAAAAATTGAGTCCAGTCATATGTGCTTATGACATTAACTAGCTGAATTACCCGGCGTTGCTCGGGTTGAATTGTTTGTTATTAATCTAATATACTCCTTGTTATTCCTATGGGGATTTCAAATTGTTTTTAGTACTCGCTACAGAATCAGGAAAAATGAAACGGGGATTAATATCTAGATTATGTTTCCCTCAGGATTCTAAAGAATTAATGAACCAAATTGGTCTGAAAGTGATCGAAAAATAATGTTATGCCTATGGGGATTTTGAATTGTTTTTAGCCTCCTCTGCACACCCAGGACAAAAACTAACGGGGTTAATTTATATCCTGTTTCCCGTAGGATTCTAAAGAATGAATGTACCAAATTTGATGTGAATTGATCTGATAGTGGTCATAAAAATACTCAATATTAGTCCTGTAGTTATTTCGAATTGTTTTTGGCCCCGCTGCTGACCCAATACAAATCGAATGGGCTTAATATACAGCCTATGTGTCCCGCAAAATTCTAAAGAATGAATGTACCAAATTTAGTGTGAATTGATCTGACATTGATCGTATAAACAAGCAATGTTAATCCTATGGGGATTTCGAATAGTCTTTTAAGCCCCTCTGCACACCAAGACAGGCAGTACGGGAGTTAATATGTAGCCTACGTTACCAGCAGGGTTCCAAAGAATAAGTGTACCAAATTTGGTGTGAATTGATCAAACCGTGTAGATTCGTATAGAGAACAGACAGACCTCCAACTCTGCTTTATATATAGACTAACAGAATTATCCGGCGTTGCTCAAGTTGAATTGGTTAAATGTTGATTGAAAAAGTGTTTAGAATAATCACTTCTATTTCATAGAGAAATGTAAGCATCATTTAAGTGTACTGAAAGTAATTTTTTAACATCGTTTTTACTTTTTCATAACTTCTACAATTTATTTTGGACTAAAATATATATACATGATATATCCATGCATATAATCCATTTCATATTCATTCATATAATCCATTTCATATTCATCGTAATTTGTAAGACAAACTACACAAGTTTTTTCTTAAGTGGCTACTACTACAGAAGTCGATTTTGAGTTTTGGGGTGATTACGAATATCCCCGTACGTTCATTTTCAGTAAAAATGGCGAATTTTCGACGTAGTCCTGCACTTAGTTTTGCTATGAATATGTTTTACTTGTGGCATTCTTGCACTTGGTACGCGATGTTTCCGAATTTCATCATCAGTATGAGAAGATAGTAAACTAAATCGTTACGGCATTCGTTATTAATTTATTTTGAAGCAAACACATTTTTTTCTTGAAAATTCCATTTAGTGGCACGTGGAATAACGGAGCTTGTGTTAAAATGAATGTTATCGGTGTAGACAAAGCAAACTCAATCGCTTACAATTTTTCAAAAAACAGAAGGTCGATTTTACAGCGTTTTTAAAACGAAAATCACTGCTTTCAACGAATGTTTCACATGTATCTAAGTTGCTTAACAGCTTCAATTTATAGAGTAAACAACCTCGACCTTCTGTCACTTAAGACAAAAAATTTCAAATTTTCTAAATTCCTTACTCTTATTATTCCAAGATCAGCAGTCTTATTTAAAATTATCTTTACTCCAACAGACATTCAGTTTTAAATCGAATCCTTATGGTACTTTTTTAAATTCAGAGATTCAGTTTCTAAATAGAAACCACGTACCTATTTAGAATGATAGATGTAGTTACTTGACATTTTTACTTTCAAGTACAACTTTTAATAACACCCATGAAATATGAAAAACAAATGTAAATTTAATTTATTTTAATCGTCTTGTAATGAAAATCTAAGTCAAAATTTTGAATTATATTTAAACTACAACGTAAGACTACTGGTTTTAATTTAACGTAACCCATCTTATTTTAAAGTGATTTTTAACCTTACTGATCATTTTAAAATACGAAATTACACACTACTTAAAAATGTTTTTTAATGTTATTTATTTTTTATGAAAGACCATTAGGCAAACCATTACGTATTCAACCAAAGACAAAGAAAGTTGGTCGAAATATACATATACCGCCAAAACATTACCCGTCTGATATTTTGTAGGAAATAAATAAATGATTAAAATTTAATTCCTAAATATATCTGTAATATGCAAAATACTGGAACACAAATACAAACAGAAACGAAATGACGATCCTTGAAAAAAAATGTAGAATTCTGAAAAAAGAAAAATAGGTGCAAACGTTTCCAATTTTGACTTCCTGAATATATTCTGAAAAAGAACAATCGACAAAATACTTTTGAATAATGTCGATAAAGACAATAATGATTTATTTATAAAAAGAACACATATTTATAATACTTGGAAATGCTTAAATATAACCACATTTCTGTGTTAACTCAAATGCACAAACACAGAATTCTAAATCTAATTTATAAAATTAAACATTAATTCTGGCGTTGCGAGATACCGAATTGCAAAATTACACTTTTATGATCAATGAGTTTTTTGTTTTGGTTTTTCCTGTTCCATTACAAAATGCAAGTTGTGTAAAATTAAGTATCTTAAGTATCCATTTTTTTTCATCATTCAAATATTCCTAAATTATTTATATTGCGGAAAGAAATAAAAAATCAGTTCGAACATAATTAGAATTTTAAATGTAACGTTTCGGAAAAAATTGTTTTTCGAGCAATACTAGTAAAACAATTTTATTAGAAAATTTCATTTTCGATCAATACTGGTAAAACAAACTGAGTTGCTTATGGCATTTGATGTCAATATTTCTCTTATGTCAATTTCGAATTGATTTATCCCCCACCTAGGTTAGAGAGAAAGGGGTTAATAAGTAGTTTGCGTTACTCGCAGGGTTCCAAAGTATAACTGTACCAAATTTGGTGTAGAATAGTCAAACGGTGTAGATTTCTATAGAGAACATGGACAGACTCCAACTCTGCTTTATATACTATATATAGATGGAGGATTTCTCAAGAGGATATATAGCAGTATTTCTAATCTAGGAATCCAAATTTACTTTTTAATGCGCATAACGAGGTAATCATGAAGTCGGCTTGGGTTTTTGGTGTCAAAAATTTAGACACCGCTGATCTTTAGCAAGAGCACTTTTTAAGCATGGTTGCAAAGTCTGGAATCCATCTTATAAATATGTTATAATATTGAAAAATTTAAAATATATTTCTAAGGCATATTTTGGGGCCGCGGTAGCCCGGTTGGAAGAACAGCGGATTTGCAATCGGAGGGTTGCGATTTCGAAACCCACCAACGACCGTCCCGTACAAGGAGGCTGGTGCACGTTAAATTTGTGGTGGCCTCAAATGTCCTCACTTTGGCATGGTGTGGAAGTTTGGAGAGTGAGGTGCCAGCTTCGCCATCTGACCGTGGTTCAAAATTACGTTGTGGTGTCCTCGGATCTTTCTCGTGGGGATTGATCCCGGACCGTCGCCAATAACCTGTTGTGTTGCTCCAGTGCGACGTTGATTAAACACCTAATCAAACCTAAAGCATATTTTTTTGAAAATCTGGGATTTTGTGAAAATCATCTGTTTTATTCCCTTTGCGATCCAATTAAAATATACCCTCTCTCCAGAATGCAGGACTGCCTTTATGCTGAACTTTTTTATAATTTGTTACAAAGTAAACTAAATTGTACCGGTTTTCTCAATGATATAGATACTCATGTACCCTCTTATAATACTTAGAATTTTTGTTCAGAAAATTTTTTTAGAAAATTTTTTCAGCAAATATTTGAAAAATGTACTTATAGCCCAATTGTTCATAATGATAGTTTACCCCAACCCTTCATATTTTCCTTGACGATCTAATATAGCTTAGTAATTTTATACTTTTAAGGTTTAAAAACTGAGTTTTCGATTTTTTTTCTCTTGGTTTGTGTTTGGATCATGATTGTTTCTTTTGAATGTCAGTATTGTTCGATGTAATTTTTATTTTGTGCTTTATATGCTGTAGTCTATGTTGTATTATTTTGCTATTTTCTTTATTTCAAATTCTGAACTTTTCGTTTTCCAAGTTTAAAGTCATTTGGTCAGGCTGTTTCTGAATTATGATTACAAAATTTTTAAGCACCCAATTGTAATGGAATTTTTTCTTATGGGACAATTCACAAAAAAATAATTATTCAATTCGTAATTCTTATTTGAAACTAAAAATGAAATTTAAAAAGAAACATTATGTTATATTTTATTTCGGTTTATTTATAGTAACATGATTAAATATTTCAGCGTGATATGAAGATAATTTTGGAATGTATGCATATACAAGGGGTGGTCTCAGAAATTAAATTAATTGCTTCAAAATGTTCCATATTCGTAATTCGAAAACAGCTGGTCAAGGAACTTGAAACTTGGTATTCGAGATTAAATTTGGATAAAAATTCAAAATGAGTTATCATTTGAAGTCATGATATTACCTTCAGACATGACCCATTAAGCAAATTTTGAATATAAATTTATAAAACGAGATTCCCTACCGAATGGTACCTTTGAATTTTTAATACTCCAAACGATGAACGAAAAAGGAGAGGTGGTTCGATTTCTTTTTGCAACTGTACGAGGTAAACTGTTGTTTGTAAAGAAGTTGCTGGAAATCAGCAAAAAATTATGTATTTTTATTTTCCAAGATGGTAGTTCCTCTTACTGCTCAAAAATTATCACGAAATATTTTACCGATATAAAATTTTTTAGTTCAACAGTTTTGTTAATAACGGTTTTGGATCATTATTCCCTTGACCGCCGTTGTATCTATGCTAGGACCCAAGTGTTCTACAAATTTCTAAAGTGGACTGCATTGAGAAATAATGTATGCAGAAGCTACACTGGAATTCAAAACTACAATACCAAACGAGACATTTATTACAACTGCATGTTTTCACGACGCCGACCGCTGAACTGTCGAACTCTATTCTAAGCCCCCAATTATCGTTTTTCCAAATCAGAATTCCAATTCTAGTTAAAGAAAAAAGCAAAATTACGCGAAAAAGAAGCACGAACAATAAATATTAAAATGAAATTAAATTGACAGACCAATCTCTCGAACTCGCACGCTCCAACATCCCTGATAGAATTATTTTTGTCCATTGGAATAAAACGTCTATACCGTGTAAGATCAATTGAAGTTCAATGTCCCTAAAACTGATCACAAATAAAAAAAATAGTTGACAAATTGGATACCTCATCAAAGGGATTAATTATCTACAAGTTGAACTAATGCCACTTTTACCGATTTTGATCATATTTTTTACATTGATATTTAATTGTTTTATGAGTTAGGAAACTATGAGATTTATTGGCCGAGACGAAAACACGAAAAATGTTGGTAATTATCAACATACTCAAATACAATGTTTACATTTATTTAACATAAATACTGAACATATGCAGCTACTTGACATCTAATATACAGTCTCTTATCTACGCAAAGCTGTTAGGCGCGACAATTGGGAGAATGGTCCTGATGACTGTAATAGTTACTCTCTGGGAACGTTAATGCATATTCCTAGTTCTAATCCTGCCAAGTTCACTGAAATGTCCTTTGGACCCTTAGATCTTAGCCATTAGGTAAATTAAGGGGTTTGTTGTGTATGCGAAAGTAATTCGTGTTGCAATCTAAACTGGGTTTCAGGGAGACTATTCCCGGTTAGGGTCGAAAGATTTGTAACATCAAACAGACCCTTTTAATTGATCTAAAACTCATATACTAGGGGATTCAAACTTATTGTGGGTTTCCGTGACTTGTGATTTTCAAAGCGGAAATCTCCGGATACTCGGAGTGTAAAGATACACTTCATATTAACCAATACCTGAATCTCATGCAACAAATAGGGATAGCGATGAGAGAATTTGTATTTTGATATTGATCATCGTAGAGCGTGGATTTCAAGAATCTGAGAATGATTCACGAAATCCTCTCACGATGGACAGGAACAAGTGATAGGAAGATATTTCGAGCCATGGAAAAATTTCGCATGTGTTTCCCTTTACATAAATATAGGGCCGTGGTAGCACGGTTGGAAGAGTAACGGATTAGCAACCAACTAGCTACCAAAGGGTTGCTACTTCGAATCCAACCAAAGACGGTCTTGCACAAACGGGGCTGGTGCACGTTAAATCTGTCGTGCCTTCAAATGTCCTCACGTTGGCGTGGTGTGGAAGTTTGGGGGAGTAGAGTACCAGCTCAGGTGTGACCTCCTCATCTGACCGTGGTTCAAATTTAAGCGTTATTGTCCTCGGATATTTCGGGTTTGATCCCGAACCGTCCCCAATAGCCCGTTGTGTTGCTCCAGCGTGACGTTAATTAAAATATTTTATGCCTACATACCTAGATAAATATATATTCTACTTACATAAGTTACACATACAATATAAAAATACACATATTTATACAATATAAAAACAAATATATACAATGTAAGCAAGATGGGTGTAAACAAACAGAACAGCCTAAACAGGTAGGTAGTTGATGCTAATTGAACTTACGTGGCACTGGAGCAACACATCGGGCTGTAGGCGACAGTCCGGGATCTATCCCGAAGGGATAGATTCAAGGACAACACCTCGTTTGAACTACTGTCAGATGACCAGGCAGGCACCCCACTCTTCAAATTTCCACACCACGTTAAAGTGGGGACGTGACAAATTTAACATACACCAGCCCCCATGTACACAACATTGGTGCTGGTGTAAGTCTTCATTGGATAGAATATCGAACTTGCAACGCTCCAGTTGCCAATCTGCGAATCTACCAACAAGGCTACCGAGATCCACATAGAATGAAACCATTATTATTACAAAATGGATTATACAATGTCTTTCTTACAATTGGAGATTTCTTATTTTTTTAGACTTCCATATTTATTAGAATAACATTAAAATCAATCCATACAAGTATTTTGGAAGTAATTACGCGCAGAACAGTAATAGTAACACGTATATAACAGTAATATTATCGTCACATATCTCTAAAGGTGCAAGAATTAACACAATACAGTGCCATAAAATCCAATCAGTCAACCATTATTTGACGTTGGCTATCTTGTGCTTAACACAGGTTGACCAAATATGGTCCTTGTACCCTAGAACCCAAAACACTACCCAGTTCTAATCCACGAGATTTCAGAGTAATGCAGTATTACTTTTACACACAACACACTTAAGGACTAAATAACCACATCTATTAGTTGAAAGAAATTATAGATTCTCTCAACCCTTATGGCGATTCTATTGGTTCTTTACTTAAAATAGAATCCATTGGAATGATCTTATTGGCCCATTCTGCTGAATAAAATCCCTTAGAAATATTCTATAGTTTCTTTACATAGAATAGAATCCATTGGAAATTACCTTATAAAAGAATTTTTTGGAAAGATTCTAATGCTCCTTTCCGTATAATAGAAGCATCTTAAATATTCTATTGCTCATTTCATTAGAATAGAATCCTTTGAAATGATTCTATTTTTCCAAGAAGGTTAAAACTGGTTGGAAACCATATACGGAAGACTAAGAACGGAAAGGATATTTGCATGTGTTCCCCTCAGAGACCCTTGGAGATTTCAAACCAACACGTTTTGAAATCTCCAAGAACATGCAAATAAATCTCTCCCTCCAAAAAAGCCCGAGTCAGATGCTCCTTAAGAAACATTTTATCAGTCTCCGAAATCTCAGCCGACCTCTGAACAGCAACAAAAAACATAATTACGGCGAGAGCACTCGTAAATTCTTTCACAAGCTCCAAAACAAATTCCCCTTTATTACCAGAACGTGAAACATAATCCCCTTCAGGACATTTCACACTTCCACTGCAGAGATACCGAGAACTAAGGAGCAGTATGGATCTTCAAAAACGACATCCGAGTTTGATGCACGGTCCCTGGAGACCAAAATATGAGCAAACTTTTCTTTTTTCGTATGAGCATTACTTTTAGTATCGGGCTACCTGGACTCAATAGGACGTTGCAGATCACACTCTCTTCCCCTCTCCGAAATAGTTTCGATGACAAATGTAGTGAGAATGTTGACAAAATATGGTCCTTGTGCCATAGAACCCAACAAATAGTAACCAGCTCTAACATACTTATAATATATGAGATTTCAGAGTAGTGTAGTATTGATTTCACCCCACAACACAATTAATGACTAGCTAACCACATTGATTGATTGAAAAATCCATGGATTCTTTCAACCCTTAGAACAATTCTACTGGTCCTTTTCCTTGGAATAGAATCCTTTGAAACAATTCTGCTGTTTCTTTCTTTAGAATAGAATACATATTGGAAATATTCCAACTCTAATTTCCTTAAAATCGAATCTTTTGGAAATATTCTGTTGCTTATTTCTTTATAATAGAATCCTTTTAACAGATTTTATTGCTCATTTCCTTAAAATATGAACCTTTGAAAAGATTCAATTATCTATTTCCTTAAAATATAATCCTTTCAAAAGATTTTATTGCTTATTTCTTTAGAATATAATCCTTTGAAAAGATTGTATTACTCATTTCTTAAGAGAAGAATTCTTTGAAAAGATTCCATTACACATTTCCGTAGAATAGAATACTTTGAAAAGATTCCATTGCTCAATTCCTTATAATAGAATCCTTTGGAAACATTCTATCGCAAGTTCTTTAGAATAGAATCCTTTAAAAGATTCTATTGTTCATTTCCTTAGTACAGAATCCTTTGAAACAATTTTATTGATCATTTCCTTGGAATAGAATCCTATGGAAAGACTCTTCCAAGGAGGTCAAAACTGGTTGGAAACCATACAGGGGAAGACTGTAAGAGCGGAAAGGATATTTGCATGCATGCCCATCAGAGGGTTAAGCAGTTCCAACACGCTTTGAAATCTCCAAGAACATAAAAATAAATCTCTCACTTCAAAAAAAAGCAAAGTCAGCTGCTATTTAAGAAACATTTTATCTGCCTCCGAAATCTCAACCGAGCTCTGAACAGCAACAAAAACCATAATTACGAGAGCACTCGTAAATTCTTTCACAAGCCCCAAAACAAATTCCCCTTTATTACCAGAGCGTGGAACATAATCCCCCTCCAGACATTTCCCACTTCCACTGCAGAGATACCGAGAACTAAGGAGCAGTTATGGATCTTCAAAAAAGACATCCGAGTTTGATGCACGGTCCCTGGAGTAAAATATGAGCAAACTTTTCTTCTTTCGTATGCGCATTACTTTTAATACCGGGCTACCTGGACTCAATAGGCCGTTGCAGAGCACCTCTCTTCCCCCTCCGAAATAGTTTCGATGACAAATGAAGTGAGAATGTCCATTTTGATATCTACGGCTGTTACGTGTCAATCGATACGACTTCCCTTCGTTGCACTGTGGCGGAAAGGGGAGGATTTTTCATTTTGCTCCAGAGAATGAACTGCCTGGGGATGAATACGAACGAAGAACACACTTTCAATTGTGGATAAGCAGTAAATACCTTGGTCTAATCTGTCATTGAATCGAAGTTGGTCTGTAAAAATTTTAATTTTTCTTTAAATACTCTGAGCAAGTTGATGTCTTTTGAAATAAATGATAGTATGAGGTTTTTTCACTCAAGCTAATTGTAGGTGACGCTATTTCTGCGGCGGAACGCGTTTCATATACGTATTACTGGGCCGTCGTGGATCTTTGGTTATGCCAACTGCGCAACCTGAGAGTTGTGGGTGGCCCAAGTTTGATTCCTATCAGGTTCGATTCACCCCTGGGTATATTTCTGGGTGTGTATGACTGTTACTTTATATCGTATGTCTTGTGTCTGGGGCAGCATGGCCAAATATGACCCTTGCTCCCAAAACCAACAACCAACGGTAGGTATTCCGAACGTAAAATCAATTCTCTAGACTTTCGAATATGATTTCAGCACGTCCCCAATAGAAATTCCAAAAAATTTCGAATTGATATATGGCAATTAGATTAAACGCCACTACAATACATTTTAAGATAACCCTATATGTATCATGCCAGATCATTGAGGTAACAGCATTCAAAATCTTTGGCTAACATCTGTTTTGTACTGAAAGTCGCTCTCAGAATATTTCGTATAAGAACTGAAGAACAAACAAATTTTCGAAAATGTAACATACCTCACATTTGTATACGTATTTTTTATTCATGTACGTAGGTGTATTCACTTATATTTGGTTCAACAAATATAATGGTGTGTAAGAACTATGATAGGCTTTTTCTATCAAGCTAAATATAGGTGGCTGTGGTGCTTTTGCAGTGGAACGGGTTTCTTGTACGTATTCCAAACGTGACGTCACTTGGTTTGTGTTTCGAATACGGTTCTAACAGTTCGCCAATAAAAAATTCCAAAGAATGAATTCTGAATTGGAAAATGGTAGTTGTTTGATCAAAGCCAATCAGATTAAACTCCAAACGTCGCCAATACGAAGACAAACTACACTTTAAGGTAGCCCCTAAATGTATCATTTGAGACCCATTTGTGTAAAATCTTCACTTTCCATCTGGTTTGTTCGTGGTTCAAAATTACGAGGCGATGTCTTGGATCTTTCGTTTCGGGATTGATTCCGGACTGTAGCCAATAGCCCGTTGTGTTGCTCCAGTGTGACGTTAATTGAAATACCTACATACCTGTAATTTAATTATATAAATATATGTTTATTTCCCGTTTTTTTTAGCTTTTCTACTCTTTCGTACTTTGTACATTTTTAGTATATGTAAACTGAAAGCAAACTGAATAGCATTTATTTTAAGAATTATTTATAAAAAAATAATCTTCCATCAATTTATCATGTAATTGTTTTTGAAAGGTAAAACTAAAAGTTTTAAATTTGTTTCTCAATTATCACAGCGAAATTTGTTTCTTTAAAAAGGAATTAGAATACGGCTTCTAAAATTTAACCAATTCTACGAGCACAATTCAGCTTAAGAGATGAATGGAAATGAATAACACATTATAAGTGTTATGATGGTTTTTTTGGTTAGTTCTTATGGAGCAAGAGTCAGATCTGGCCAAATGGCGCTAAGCAATGTTTTCCCCGTCAAGCAAATTGACACAAGAGGGAAAGGTTTTACTCATACGCGTGGAACATAAGTTTACTGAGCATTGCTATTGAGAGGAGCTTCAAAACGTGTATATATGTAACCAAGATGTCATATGTACTCACATAACTGCTCTGTGAAAAGTTGACTTGATTGGCCGATTTGGCATTTTATCGCCTTGTTTGGCGATGAAACATCTTATGATAGGGTAGATGTGTGAATGCGCATCTCTATAGAGTAGCAACAAAAGTGGTAAGTTGCCCCAGTGAACTACTATATCACGTCGACCTATCAGGTGATGAATAAATCTATGGGCGTTTTTTACCGTCCCGTGGACCAATTTGATGACGAATATTCGTTTCCACCCGAACAGGAAAATAGTCTAAGTGTAACGTTCATGATCCTGAGCACATAAAAAGGTTGTCATTGCTCACTCTACTTTTATATTTGCTTTGTGGTTTTACTGATATATAAGAGAGGAAATACACCCAAGTTGGCTACAGGAATTGAACCTGTGCTGCCAAGAACTAGCTGCTGGTAGTAGGCAAACCCACAGAGCCTCTCCAGCCATAGAGAAAATATAAAATATAAAAGTAGAGCGAGCAATGGTAACCTTTTTACGTGCCCAGGATCACGTGACCAAAACTATTAGTAACGTGACCCATATACTGCTTTGGTCTGCTGGGCGGAACTTAACATACATGATCTGATTCATCCACGGGACGGCAGAAGACGCCCATCCATTGATTCATCATTTGATTGATCCATTACTATCTGATCATCTGATAGTAGTAAACTTAGGTGATTTCACCACCGTTACCTGTTCACCAATGTTAAGTAAGTACTACTACTATCGTCTGGTTTGTTAAAACTAAAAATCAATCTGATGAACTGAGAGTCAATTGTGGATGCTTTAAATATTAAACTCCAAATTTAAATCCTTGTTCAAAATTGAAGGTTGATCGTTAAATAAATTTTGAAATTTAAATTTATTTTAAATTCTCAGAGAATATGTATATGAGAGGGATTTTAAATACAAACAAACCAGACCGAAAACGGAGATTTTATTTCCACCATATATATTTCCACCATATTATAACACTACCACCATCTATATTTAGCTTGATAGACAGTTTCTCGTGTTTTCTGAAAAACTACGAATATGAATACGGATCGTTAAAGCTACAAACGAGTTTTTCAGTGTAATATAAACAAAAGGACTACTGGAAACTAACAAACTACTGGAAGAATACTTCCAATTAAGAAGTAATATGATTTGTGGCCGTTTCGATGATGTTTGGATTTAATTTTTGAAAAATAAGTTAATTTAAGCGATATATTAAAATTGCATTTGAGTAAAATGCCAGGTTGCATTACAAGTTAAGAAATAATTAACAAAACAGTAGGACCTCAGTATTTATCTTTACAAGTAAACCTCTTATTTTTCTATCAAAGTGCAGCTTTCAGACAGTTTAATGTTAAATCTCAAAATTTAAATCCTATTTCACAAAATTAAAAAGGGTTGAATCGGTCAATTGTTTGGAAATTAATTTTTAAATTTTAATTTAAACAATTTGAACTAGTCAATGCATTTTAAAATAACTGAATTCATTTATTGATTTCATACATTTGATTATTCAGTCCATGTTTTATCATTCATGTCAATGAACAAATACACATGGCTGTAAATATTAGAATTGTACGCAATAAGTTAACTAAGCTTTTGATTAAGAGAAGTTAATTATGTATTTTTTACAAAAATGCGGTCGGTATGATTTTTGCAGCCCGTCAATTATCATACATGATTTCTAATTAGATTTTTCTGGATTCTGAAAAACAATTTGTTTTATTTTATGATTGTGTTTAGTTTCTATTGCACTTATAATTACAATATATATTCGATATCATTGTACATTTCTTCCTTTCATAACTTTGATTTGATAGAGCTAGATTCGAATAAATGTGCCAATATGTTATTTCTTTTAAACTAATCTAATTTACAGAGTATTAGCATTTGTATTGGAACAAATCAAAAATATGAATAAATGAAACTCTTAAGATAAATATTAGAAAAATATTTATCTTAATATGTTATTTATCTGACAAATTTAAGGAACTAGCATGCGAACCAGTTTAAGAAACATTAAAAACTATAAACATCTAGGGAAAGTGATAAAAATTATTTTCTCGTGATATTATCGTTACATTCAATGTTCACCCAGTTAATAAATGATCAATTGAGTCTTAATGGAATTTTGTACTTTATTAAAAAGCAATCTTATTTTTATAGAAGATGGAGGATATACATGTCGCTCGAAAAGCTCTTGAAAACGCAATTTATCTTGTTCAAAGCGTATGACACAAAAATCAATAAATAAAATTTCAAAAGTGTAGTAGAAACTTATACTGTCCCCTTCGTTCTGCCATCTGAGGCTACAAGTGAATAATTTATGTATGCCAAGAGTTTAAAAAAATAATTGTTGCAAATAGTAACAATTTTGTAATTCAGCATATTGTTTATCTTGAATCTCAGGCATACTATAAATGTTTCCAAATTAGTTGATTAAAAAGAGAAACAAACGCATTTTTATTTTCAATTTTATTTTTTAAGTCTTGAGGATTTTCTTTCTAGTTTATGCCTTTCTAGATGGAAAGAATAAAAAGCCGATTCATATTGAAACTAAATCCAATTATTTATGCTAAGAGTTAAATAAATAATTGTTGTAAATAGTAACATCTGAGTTTTTGCTGTTGAGCATACTGTTTATCTTGAATCTTAAGCATACTATAAATGTTTCTAAGTTGATCAGAAAGGGAAACAAAAGCATTTTTATTTTCAGTTTTATTTTAGTCTTAATGATTTTCTTTTGAGTTTAAGCCGTTCTAGATGAGAAGAATAAAAATCTGATTAATTGCAATGAAATCCAATTGCTTACTGTATAAGTTAAAAAATAATTATTGCAAATAATGACACCTGAGTTTTTGCAATTCAGCATATTGTTTATCTTGAAACTTAAGCATGCTATAAATGTTTCTAAGTTGGTCAGAAAGAGAAACAAACTCATTTTTATTTTAGTCTTTAGGATTTTCCAAGTTTAAATCTTTCTGGAAAGAATGAAAGGCAGATTCATTGCAACTAAATCCAAACGCGTTATTTACCATGCATTGTAACTAAAAGTAATTCAATTCTTTGCCAATGTACAGCTATATCTTTCAAAGTTCGTTACTCGGTCCTCAACGTGTTCGACGAATAGGGGTTTGTTCAGGCTTTGTTCAAGGGATTTTCACAGAATGATAAATCAATAAACTCTGCCTTTATTTCCTATGCATGTCTCGTCTTTTAACTACCACCATGTATGACTCGTATTTAGAACAGCTCCCTTTCTTACAAGCGTCTTTTGGGATTCGACGATACATTCGAAATTCAGGGAAGAGCTTTCGAGGCTCTAATGGAACGAAAGAAGATATTTAAATGAAGAAGAAACCAGATAACACGTTGCGGATCTTCTGTACAAATTTTCGGCGATGAAAACTCTTCTCTTTAATTTCTAGGAGCAGCCCATTTGAAGTTTAAAATGAGGAGAAATTAAATCACACTTTTTTAAACAGAAAACAGCTACGTACATTCAAGGGGTCGATTTTGAGAAAGCGGTATCTCTTAGTTTTACAGAAGTGATGTTTAAATAAAATGTTCTAGCTCATTAGCCCTGCTGGTTGTTAAATGGACGAGGTATCTTGACATCAGTAAAACTGGTCAGGTCTTGATGGACGAGATATCTCGTCGAAACCACTTGGTAGGTAGGTATTTTAATTAACGTCACACTGGAGCAACACACGGGCTATTGGCAAAGGTTCGGGATCAAACCCGAAACCCGATTCGAGGAAAATAATTCGTAATTTTGAATCATGGTCACATGACGAGGTAACACCTGAGCTGGCACCCCATTCTCCAAACTTTCACACCACGCCAACGTGAGGACATTTGAGGCCACGACAGATTTAGCGTGCACCAGAGCCCTTTGTACACGACGGTCTTTGGTTGGATTCGAACTCACAACCCTCCGGTTGATAATCCGTTACTCTTCCAACCGGGATACCACGGCCCTGAAACCACTTGGAGGGTTAATCGAAACTAGTGGTCGCCCAGTGGTCGAAATTCGACCATAATTCATTTAATTTTTAATTTTGAACGTTAATAAGGTTCTTTTGTCAAAGAGTATACCTCTATATTCATTGCATATAATTTTTTTAAATTTTCTTCTATTACGTAAGCTGCGAGCATGTACAAATACGTCATAGGAAAAATGCGGTATAGCTTGGTTAAGCCATATCTAAAAAACAATAACGCGTTGTTTGACATTTTCTTGGGGTTTTTTTATTGCTATACTGGCCACAGGTTTCGCCAAGGCTACACAGTTAATTTGCCTATCTTTTTCAAATTATATAAAATTTCAATAAAAAATAAATCCAAAAAATGAAATAAGGAATACGTGCTTCGTATTTTTTATATATTTTTTATTGAAACAAAAAGAACCCCGGGTGGTTAAAAAATAAATGTTGTCCATTGAACTTGAAATAGTTCGACAATGAATTTAATGATTCAAAACTTCTGTGTAGACGATGTTTTTTGTAAAAACTCTTTCATCGTTTGCTAAATGCCCTTGACCGTTATATTCCGAAATATAAAATCTCAAATCATCGAATGATCAAACTCTACTTGCTGCGACGTACCATGTGTAAAATCTGGCTGCCTCAATGAAATTCCAATTTTTTCGAATGTTTGTCCTTGAGACTAATTTATTGTCATCGAAAATGCAGGTATAATTAGAAATTGAGTTCTTTGAAAGTTAAATGGTAAAATAGTTCCGGAATATGTTAAATTTATACGTGGAATCAAAATTCTCTTATTGCGTGCGGTTCCAGTTAAAACTTCGCAATCAATAGTATTACGATGAATAAATTTGATGCGCATTCTTGTTCTATTGACTAATGCTCCCTTTGTATTTAAGTTTCTGATCAGCAAAACGATACAATCAACTTTCAATACTAACCTATGTGGTGGAAAATTATGCCAAATCTCATACTCCTCCGTGCGCGCAATGTGCTTAAAAAGGGGAACAAAGTTTTTTCTTCACGTATTAATATATAGATTACAGTATATGAACGTAAACAATGAATGTTTTATTTTGTTTAATTTAATATATTTGTAACGCATATTATACATTAATTTTATCTTTCTGCACTCCTTCTCCATATGAACTTTAATTATGCCAAATCTCATACTCCTCCGTGCGCGCAATGTGCTTAAAAAGGGGAACAAAGTTTTTTCTTCACGTATTAATATATAGATAATTTCTTAATATGGTTTTCATGACAGTCCAAGCAACCTAAGATTCCGATGCTTTTTCACGGTTACCATGGCTTGGCTAAAAAAAATCGAAATTAACGTCCCTTGGAAATTTTTCATTCTAAAGAAAAATTAAAAACATATTTTTTCGGTTCACTATAAGTAAAAAAGTTTAAAAAATGGGGACTTATTGACCTTTTGGTGAATTTTCAAAAAAAGTCGCCAAATGTTTTAAATTAGTAGCTTTTGAGACGATTTTGCTTAAAAAGATATCTTTAGTCACCGACATCACAAAATACTCTCGAAAAGTCGCCTATGGCAGCCCTACCAATAGATTTGGCTATTTATTCATTAAGTGTATTGTGTGACAAAAGAAATACTATATTACTAGAAAATCGCAAAGCTCAGAGGGGTAATATCAGAGGGCTCAGAGGGTTAAAATAATTTATCTATGCTTAAATTAGCATTTCTTATTTATAACTATATCTTATGTGTATTAGAATTAAATATTTCATCTTATTGTTATACTTGTATGTGGTGATATCAAAAATCAAGTCGTGTCATGTATATAAACGAAATGCATCGTTTACTGTTATTTGAAGCAATGATTCCAAGTTATAAAATGACAAACCATCAAGTATAAATTTAGCTCCAATCAGCTTTATAGAGCTGAAAAGACGTTTAATTGTTTCAGTTCTACTTTCAAAAGAATACTGCTCAAATGAATTTCATAAAGTTTTCCACGATTAGTATTCTCAAAAGACAGTCAAAACGCTCAATTGACGAGTTTTTAGCTCGAACTGTTTATTAGCTAATAACACATTTGCAAAGCTAATCAATTCTAAAAACATTCTGCAGATGTAGATAGAGTAATAAAAGTACGTGTGCACTCATTGAAATATCGTTCACATTTTTTACTAAGAGAATTGACTTAAACATTCCAATTCACCCTAAATAATTCAATGCATGCCACAATGGGCAATTTATACCAGTGACAGATAATTTTGAAACAAATTAGATTTTCAAGTTCTTTACCAAACAAAAAGTAGTTTCCCTGTCTCCATTAAACTTCCTTTTTAAATTCTATCAATTTCTCTTCACGTCCCTTTTCAGAGCATAAAATCAAAAGAATGCTACACTCTTTTACAAGATACCCTTAAAGGGATTTGTGCGAAATGACTTATTATCTTTCACGAAAATTGTATGAGTAGGGAATGAAATAGGAAATAAAACACAAAAATATTGTAGAAATACCCAAATTTGGTTAAGAATGAAAGTTCAGACCTGAGAATACAAGGAAGATAGTATTGTGATCAATTCAAATTTTACGAAACAAGGGGTTATAAACAAGTCATAGACGTGAAATATAAGTAGACTGAGAATTGCTATTAAGAGGAGCTTCAAAAACTGTGTCCAACATGTCAACTAGCAGTCACATGACTTCTCCGCGAAAAAATGACTTATGTGACCTATTTGATACTTTATCGCCTCGTTTGGCGATTTAACGTCTTATGGCAGGATAGGTGTGTGAATCTGCATTTCCCTATAGACAGGCGACACAATTGGTGAAATCGCCTATGTCTACTACTAACAGATGATCAATCAATGGACCAATCAAATGATGAATCAATGGATGGGCATTTTCTCCCGTCTCGTGGACGAATCAGATAATGTATGTTAGGTTCCGATCAGCAGACCAAAGCAGTCTAAGGGTCTCGAATAGTTTTGGTCACATGATCCTGGGCGCGTAAAAAGGTTACCATTGCTCCCATTACTTTTATATTTTCTCTATGGCTGGAGAGGCTCTGTGGGTTTGTCTCTAGTTTGTAGCCAACTAGTTCTTGGCAGCACAGGTGATTCCTGTAGCCAGCCTAGGTGTGTATTTCCTCTCTTATATATCAGTAAAACCACAAAGTAAATATAAATGTAGAGTGAGCAATGACAACCTTTTTATGTGCCCAGGATCATGAACGTGACACTTAGACTATTTTCGTGTTCGGGTGGAAACAAATATTCGTCATCAGATTGGTCTACGGGACGGTAGAAACGCCCACCGATTTATACATCACCTGATAGGTCGACGTGATATAGTAGTTCACTGGGGCAACTTACCACTTTTGTTGTTACTATACAGAAATGCGCATTCACACACCTACCCTATCGTAAGATGTTTTATAACCAAACAAAGCAATAAAATGGCAAATCCGCCAATCAAGTCAACTTTTCACAGAGAAGTTATGAGTACCAGTCGACATCTTATATGTATACACTTTTTGACGCTCCTCTTAATATCCATACTCCGTCTATATTTCACGTCTATAAAACGACGATCACGTCTATTACGAGTAAAAACTTTCTCTGCTTGTGTCCATTTACTCGACAGGGAAAACATTGCTTGGCGCCACTTGACCAGATATGCGCCACAAGAACCAACCAAACAACCATCTACATAAAATAATCACCTATAATGTGCTACTCATTTCCATGAATCTCTTAAATAGAATTATGTCTGATAGAATTGGTTAAGTCTTAGAAGCAGAATTCTGATTCAATTTTTCAAGCAATCAATTACGCTGGATAGTTGAGAAACAAAATTAAAACATTTCCCTTAGCTTTCAAAAAATTACATGATAAATATATAGACGCCTTGATCCACCCACTCTACTTCATTCTTTGAAATATTCCTAAAAATTCTCTTTAGTTTTCTTTAATGATATACATATATAATAAAAATCTAGAAAATGCAAATAGTAGATAAGCTAAGAAACGGAAAATAAACACACATATATACAGGGTGCACTGCAAAGTCCGTACCCGGACTTTATTTTCGCAACCGTTGGTCGTAGACATATACTTCCAATTGCAAAAATGTTTCACATGAGGTAAACATTCATGTTTAAAAAATCAATTTTGTAAAAATTACAAAATCTAACTTTTTATACAGTCCCCCGTTCCTTATAGTGATATTTAGTAAAAGTTTACACTCATCCTAACAAACGTAACACAAAAAGTTTCACTTCTGTATGACAAAAATTGACCGATATATTTAATTTCAAAATTTGGGATTTTTTTCAGATTTGTTTCGCCTTCATTGAGGGGTCGGTTAAAATATAACTTAGAATAATTCGAGATTGAAATCAGAGTGAAACGCCTCTGGTAGTTTGCATTCCGCTGCCATTTATCCGGTTCTTTTTGCGCATTTTTCATTTTAAGTGTGTCGATTCTACATAATTCTACGATGGTCTACAACTTTCGAATTAACATCTTTTGTCTATCTTGCTTAGTTTCGGAGTTAGATTTCTAAACTTTCCCCACTGGGGGCGCTGCGACCGCTTTCAGTGAATCGGGCATGTCCACTTTACTATACATGCACCCATCGTTTATGGTCGGGGAACCCCCCCCTTTCGCCGTAAAATGGGCGTTGCACTCTGATTTCAATCTCGAATTATTCTAAGTTATATTTTAACCGACCCCTCAATGAAGGCAAAATAAATCTGAATAAATCCCAAACTTTGAAATTAAATATCTTGGTCAATTTTTGTCACACAGAAGTGAAACTTTTTGTGTTACGTTTGTTAGGATGAGTGTAAACTTTTACTAAATATCACTATAAGAAACGGGGGGGGACTGTATGAAAAGTTAGATTTTGTAATTTTTACAAAATTGATTTTTTAAATTTCAAAATGTCATAACATGAATGTTTACCTCATGTTAAACATTTTTGTAATTGGAAGTATATGTCTACGACCAACGGTTCCGAAAATAAAGGCCGAGTACGGACTTTGCGTTGTACCCTGTATATATAAATAATATAATTCGTAAAATGCGAAAAAATCGGAGTAAATATGGATACAATGGTTCAAAATCACTTGTGGAGAATCGTGGGACGAAGATTAAACATTGTGCATATGCAAAACAGTTCAGTCGACGTCGACATGCGCAAAGCACCGGCGCACGTCGGAACGAGTATAAAACTGCCGCGAGCTGGATGGCCAGTGTAGATAGAAATTTCGAAATTGCAGTTTTACGGAGCGTTGTTAACAATCAATGACGAAAATGTCACAGAGATGCCAACCGGACATGTTTGTGAAGGGACGAATTATTGGAATGCTGGAATCCGGTCGATCCCAAACCGAAGCGTCTCGAATTCTGAATGTGCCTCAGTGTGTGATCTCCAGACTGTGGCAGAGGTTTCAATCCACTGGAGGTGTTATCCGACGACCAGTACCAGGTCGGCCAAGGGTAACAGCTGCTCGGCAAGACCGATATTTGACGATAACTGCGCGACGTCAGAGGAACCTTCCATTCCGATGTAGATTTTCTGAAATATTCATGTGTGTGTATGGTGTGTGTGTGATATTGTATATATATATATATTATTCAAACTAATTAAACAGTTTTATCTCAAAAGCAAAGCTTAAGCTTTTCTTTCTCACTTTATTTAAAACTACATTTTAATAACTTAAAAGTACAGACTGAAACAAGAAAAACGAAATATAAAAAAAATGTTTGAAATATTTCGCAAATGTAATTTAAATTAAAGTACATTAACTAAAGTGGCATTTCGGGAAGAACAAAATTTTTAAAAACTGCCAAAGGCTGGTTTTGGAAAAATAACTTGGGTTTCTTAAAAAAGAATTTCGAATTCTAGGAAAAATTAACTTCAGGTTAATTCTGAATACTTAATACTGAAGCAGAATTTCTTTCTCATGTTGTACATCGTCAAAATAAAAAAGTATTATAAAATGCGCTCTTAATCACATTTTTGTTCTATAATGAATATATTTAAAATGAAGTTTAATAATATTACATACCATCTCCATGATTTGCATAGAGTGTATTGTTTTTCAACTTTAGAAAAGGGGAAAATGTATTTGCACTTAAACAAAATTATATTTTGGTCAACAAATTGAAAAATCCCTGTGTTAATTTAACCCTCTCTGAAAGGTCACATGCGCAATTCTACCTTAACCTGCAGTCTTCCCTGAATGACTTCTATCCCATTTTGACCTTCTTGACCAATAAAATCTTTCCTAAGGATTCTGTCCTAAGAAAAGAAACAATAGGATCTTCCCAAAGGTTTCTAATCAAAGGAAATTAACAACAGAATCTTTAAAAAATTGTAATCTAGGTAAAGGACCAATAGAATCTTTCCAAAGGAGTCTAATATAAGGAAAGGACCAATAGAATTTTTCCAAAAGCTGATTGAATTCATGAATTCTTTCAACCAATAAATGTGGTTATTTAGTCATTGCTTGTATGTGTTGTGGCTAAAAGCAATATTACACAACTTGGAAATTTCGTGACCCTCAGAGGGTTAACACTCTGAGGGGTTCATACGCATATATCCGTTCTGCAACCCTTGCAGTGTTTAATGCATGACGTCTAACCAGATCTGACTTTCTTGACTAAGAGAATCATTCATGGGATTTTTTTCAAACAATCTATGAGGTTATGTAGTCATTGTTTGTGAGAGTTGTGTAAAAGCAATACTACACTACTCGAAAATCTCGTGACGTTTAGAGGGTTAATGGAAAAGAATGTATAAAGTTCTATTAGTACGGTTCAGTGAATTGCTGTTAACATAATTTTTATGTTTGTCACGTGTCTATATTAGCCTTATGCCAAGCATTTATGAATTATACAGGGTGATTGTAAATTGTTTTTACAAAATCAGAGGAGTGATGGTACCCAACCAGACGAGCAATAATTACTATGGAACATAGGGTCGCATTCCACTCTGAGAGGCAGAAAAGAGTAAAATTAGAATTTCAACATGAACTTACAACAGTGTTGGGAAAGCGAATGAACGATACCAAAAGTTACACAATCTGATTTATTGATCAGAGAAAAACTCACAGCAAGTGCTCAAAGTGGCGGCCACGCGTGTCGTTGCACAGTTCACACCGGCGAAGGAATGACTGGCGCACCCTCTCGAAGATTCCTGGTGTTGTGTTATTTTTGTCTGCGGCAACACCGATTCTCGCTACGAGATCTTCAGTCGAGTTCACAGGCGTCTTGGTACAATAAAGATTTCATGTGCCCCCAGAAGAAAAAGTCCAGTGGGTTGAGGTCCGGTGAGCGAGGAGGCCAAGCCACAAGTCCGCCATGTCCTATCCATAGTGCGGGATATGTGGGAGGTACAAAACGACGTCAGAGGCGATGACTTGTTCATGCTCGACGCGTTTCGACTTTACTCTTTTCTGCCTCTCCGAGTGGAATGCGACCCTATGTTCCATGGTACTGCTCGTCTGGATGGGTACTATCACCCCTCACCCTGTATATATATATATACATATATATATACAGTGCAACTTGGATAAAACGAACGTCTCTAATTCGAAATCGTCGTTGATTCGAAGATTTCTCTTAGTCCCTTGAACTTCTCATTAAATCAATGTTAAAAAATCGTGGATAATTCGAAGTTCAACATCCTTAATTCGAAGTTTTTTATAAAAACTTTCGAACCATAACGACTTTTCGGCCTTTCATCGTTACGAAATCATCACCGGAATACCCTCACCTATTTGACACGTGAAAGCTGAAATCCCCTTCCCGCCACCTGTTCAACACTTAACAGCTGAGACCCCCCTTCCCGCCACCTATTACGTAAGCTACAGTACATATTATTGTACTGTAAATCTTATTTTGTTTCCATACATATAATGTTTAAGTCTTTCATACCATGATCTTTCTGAATAAATATTTACTTATTGACAGAATAATCTTTTCAAGCATTCAGTGGACCTGAAATTAAAGTTAAAAGATGAAACTTTTTTAATTCGAATTTGCACTGTAAATTCGAACTGTTCGAATTTGCATCCAAGTTGCACTATCTATACTAGCAAATCTATACTAGCATGTCATGCGTTTTCTCAATCTTAAAACATTTTCGAAAATGATCACACACTGGACATAATTGCACTGGATCCCACACAACATTTTCATGTGTTTTCATCATTGGAACGAAAAGTCGTACAGAAATTGTACCAAAAGACGAAGCTTCGCTTTCTTTGTAATATCGATGAGTCTTTAATCAGCAAATCTGATTAATATTTCCTAAATATAATAGAGTTTAGCCCTTTTAAAGTCTCTTAGAGAGGAATTTATGAGGCACTTCGATATTGAATGAATTGGATGAGCAAATCTGAAACAACGAATAAAAATTCCGGAAGCTGGTTTTGAAAATTATGCATTACAATGCATAAAATCCGCAAGATTTGTGGCTCGCAAGTAGCTATAAATTTAGATAAATAAAAATGGAGTGTTTGTACATTGAATATTTTTGTCCAGTTTTACGTTAGTCATTCGTTTTTGTCCTATTTCAAGTTATTTATTCGTCCTGCGCATGCGCAGGACTAGCCTTGGGATGACGTCGTCAACTGAGCCATCGACCTAATAAAACGGACGGAGCATGCCGGCTGAGTGACTGTCGTAAGATCTCTGAAGGATAAATCACGTGGCCATACGAATCGACTTAGCCGACTGGATGTCGAATCGCAGACTAGTGTTTTTGATCGCAGTGTATAGTTATTTTAACCAATCAATAATTTAGGATTTATGCTTTTATCCACAACCACGTGACAGATCTTCAAACCGAGCAACTGGAAGAAATAACATGAAGTTGCTGGCACATGCTCCGTCTATGTCATTTTAAGGTCGATGAATTGCGCTGATTTCCAAGGAGAGACACGTGGACAAATGGAGGGACGTTGCGACTACTTTCCACGGAGGCTGAGTATGATGATGCCATCATCCACTTACGATGCGTAATTTACCCTGGACGTAATTTGCCATAAATAATTATCCATCCTACACATTTTGTTTGAATCATAGTGTTGATCCATACTAATTAGCTTCATCTATGTCTCCCTCATCCCAGTTGTGTCTGGGCACATCATTTGATAGTCCGAGATAGCGACTTAATAATAAACCTCTATCGTAATTTTCCACTGTTTTTATTTAGCATTTATGAGGTACAATATGCAAGTACACATAAATTCATGTCCACCGCGTTAATATTTATGTAAGACACCAGCTTTAGAGAGTTATTATATGTGTCCCAAATAGGATTCTCCAGACGTTTGCGTCAAAATTCTCCAACATGAGCTCAAAATCACGAGAATAGCTTCCCTGAAAGGATCCCAACCGTCAAGCAGGGAACATAAATTATAATTTACGCTCTGCCAGCAACAAGAAATGCCTGCCCTTCATGCAACGTCGGAAGAACCTTCTCCAAATTAAATATTTACTCCATTTTACGTCGGGCGTGCAGATCCGCTGCAATTTGAGCAGGCAAACTATCTCTTCCCACGATGCTCCCAAAGAAAAGGGAGGATTAGACTCCCGCACGAGAAAATAATATACTTTTCCTTTATTTTTACGCCCTTTTTTATTCGGGTCTCCTTTCCCACCTCATCTGGCGCGTCGGGAAATGGATCGTAAAGGGATCTAGGCGTGAAAATTTGTGGCCGGGTCCGGCCAGGAAATGTATCCGGTTTATGTAGGGAACTAAAACATGGCGAAATCCCATTCAATAAAGGAATTTTCCGGGGGTGGACGACGGGAATCCATTTAATTTGCTACTCCAAATGCTGTTTTTGGAGGCAGTAACTATTTCCAGAAGAGAGGGGTCGGATAGGAAGTGAAGTGGTTGAGGACGGCCCGTCCCCTCGCTGTGGTAAAAGTCTAACTAAATTAGCTGCTATCCTTTCCCCGAGCGATCGGATTTTACAACCTCAAGTTATTCTGTTTCTTTTTATTGGGGTCTTAAGATGGATACTTGTAGATGTCGTAAACGAACGAATTCATTAGCTGAGGTGAGAAGCCACTGATATGTGTTTAGAGGGAATAAAACCTAGGGAGGAGTTTTGGAGATAGTTGGAGACGTTCAACTTTCACTTCGTCGTAATAGTTTTTAATTCCAAAATTTCTTGGGGCTGCTGTAGCCCCGTTGGTTAGTCGCGAATCAGCAAGAGGAGGCTTGCGAATTCGAAATTCGATTCAACCAAAGAACGTCGTATACGTAGGGTCTGGTGACCGTTAAATCTGTAGTGACTTCATGCATTTCATGCATGTCGGGATTGATCCCGGACCGTCGCCAATGGTCCATTGTGTTACTTCAGTGCAGCGATAATTCAACTACCAACCTACCGAAATATTTTGTTGGATAAAGGGCAGCGGTAGCCCAGTTGGAAGAGTAATGGATTATTAGCAACCGGAGGGTTGCGGGTTCCAAAGTCGATCCAACCGAAGACCTTTGTGTACATAGAGGCTGGTGCCCGTTAAATCTGTCACGGCCTCGAATGTTCTCACGTCGGCGTGGTGTGGAAGTTTGGAGAGTGACGTGCCAGCTCAGGTGCTGACCTCGTCATCTGACCGTGGTTCAAAATTACGAGGTATTGTCGACGGACCTTTCCCTACGGTATTGATCCCTGTCTGTCACCAATACCTCATTGAGTTGCTCCAGTAAGACGTTAATTCAACTACCTATCTATAGAAATTTCTTATTGGGTAAAATGAAAGGTATTCTAGGCAATACGTGATGGCGATGAATGAAGTAAAATCACATTACTTGAAATTCCTTTAACATACTATATCGTCAGGTTACTGAAAAAACAAGATAACTCCATTTTTTCTTTTTTGAGTTAGTACACTTTCACTCATATAGTACAGTGCTGCAAACAATTTCTGTTACGTATGTATTTGATAGATTAAAGTCACATTAGAGTTATCTTATTTTCGCAGAACATACTACCCACGATTGAGTGTGAAAATGTCCTTAACTGAAAAAAAGGAAAAAGTAGTTATCTTGTTTTTGCAGTAACCCGATGATATATGGTTTATATGGTCGAATAAATAACTTCATATTATATAACGGCAATAAGCTGTATAAATGAATTCCTCAAATAAATCACCTATTGCAGTTTCAGTCTATTAGTTACAGTAAACATTTTGTCCTTACTAATTCGCAGAAATATTTACTCACATTTCCTTTCATTATTTTTATCCATATGCGAATATGAGTTATGAGTCTAAAGTCAATACAGATCTAGTCTTGCAGAAAAAAACAGTTCTTTTTCAAAAGATAATCAGTTTTTGTGGAGATGGATTTGAATTATTTTGAAATTAATTACTTTATCTGTTTTAGATATTATTACTTCTTTTGAAATTAATTGCGTTAATTGATTTTGAAATTAATTTTCCTGGAGGTTTAGAAGAGTTTTCCTGCAATCCGCTACGTTAATTGTAAAGAGAGTAAAATCTCCTTTGAATTAACGTAGCTTACTGTTTCGATTTTGTTTGATAATTTTAAGAGTATATTTTAATTAAATACGATTTCCAAGTTCTTTGGTGATGTCCACAAACTTTTCCCATAAACAAGGGATACTTTCCAACTAAACTGGGTTATCCAATATTGGAGGGTGAGGTAAGAAAGTTAACAGTACTAATGTTAGTATTACAGCTTTTATACTACAATAGTTTTCAATTTGAGATATTCTTCTTTTGTCTGAATTTGAACACATGGGCTCTCTTTACTTGCAATGGATACAGTACCACTTAATTTTATTTGATTATGATATAGGTGATTTGCTGATAAAAGAGTGTTGCCAGCAGAACCTCACCGCAGCAGAAATTTACTCCTTGTAAGTTGAAAAATATTTTCTCAAGATGTATTTGTATTACCCCTTTGCAAACCAGCTACTAACCACGTAAGATTCCCAGAATATTCTTCAGCATGGGACACCTGAGGTCAAACACTTGTTTATGTGGTGAAATAGGTAATTCTCTTCACTACATGCTAGACTAGGTTTACGGCGCACCTTCCAGAGAGACTTGAATTCATAAGAGATCAACCTAGTGACATTAAGTATCACCCGACATGTCTCCGAGTGATAAGTGTCGCTTGGGTACATTTGTGTGGCAAACAACACCTAGCCCCCTTCAAGGATTAGGAAGATGGTCCAGACATCGGGAAAAAAGCAAGGCGTGCAGGTTCACGTAAATCAAACTCCTGTGACGATTAATCAAATCAGACATAGATGCCTATGTAGAAATTTCACTAAGCCCTACAAGCTGAAGTCAATCCAGGCTATAAATGGTAGGATGAATAAATAGAGATGACTCCATCCGTCCCCTGGTTTTTAAAACACTGATTAGGGTCTATGTAAGATTGAAGGGCACCTATCTCCGGTCTCATATGAAAACATTTGAGGGAGTCTTGCCAGCCTGCGGTCGGCAAGCGATGTCCGAAGTTTGGTTTTCACACCCTGTGAAAAAACGATTCTCGTACGAGTTCATCCAGACTTCTGCCAGTACTCCTCGCCCTATATCGGTAGTGACTTCATCTAATCGGGCTGGAGGGGCTGCGCCTCAACTAGAAAGTCCTAAAACCTCAAAAATGCTCTGTTCCTTCCCACATTATTGGTATCCCGCAAAACGCTCTTGACTTTCATTGCATTTTAATGGTTCAGGATTGCATTAGGCTGCTTTGGCAAGACTTAGAAGTAGACACGCAAGATATGACTTGTGAGATTAGCTAACTTTCCAATTTATCCATGCTCGGTAACCCTAGCAACTCCTTCTCATATTTTAGATTATATTGGTGTCTGTGGGACAGCATCTGGATGCTCCTGGTGTGTCGTGCTGCTACTCATAAAACATTGTATTTTGGTCTAGGTCTGGGCTATACCTTAACCCTTCATGTGGTTTCAACGCAATATCTCGTCCATAAAGATGTAACCTTTTTTCTAATGAAGAGATATCTTGTCATCAAGATATTGCAGATTTTCTTATGATGACGATATCGAAATCCTGTCAGTTTTTTTCTAATGACGAGATATATCGCCCATTAAAACCTGGTCAGTTTTGCTAATAACGATATATCTCGTCGAGATAACACCCAGGAGGGTTAATTAAGGATATTAGTAACAACAGTTTTCAAGCAATATTATAAACTAGGATATATTTTACGTAATATTCAAGGAAGTATTGAAACACCATTGCAAAACAAAATTGTTTGTGATGTGTGGCACCTGTATCACATAGCAACGGCAGAATCCTACACAGAGAAATGTGATATTTCAGGGCATACGATTTGTAAGGTCATTTACTTCCCGAGAATCCACATCAGAGATCTTTAACCAAGGTGCAACAACTGAATAAATATAGCTTTATACAAGAAAGAAATCTAGTGTGACATTTTACAAGCATTCGTGAATGATACCTAATCTGTTCTCATTTTCCCCATGAACAACACTTCTCCATTATAAATATTAAATCTCCAAACAGTTGGTACCTAAAGCAGAATGATGGTACTGAAATACAGATTCATTCCACATAAAATGTTATCAAATTATAGTAATCAATAAGTTCCCAGAATTAATACTTGTGTTTTTTTCCTGATAGATTTCTATGGTACGAACATTCTCAATATACGACTATTCGAGAGTTTCAGATGATTGATTCTTTAGTTCTATGCTTTCATTCAAATTCGAATTTAGGACATTTTCAGTCACGACGGTTTCACACTAGTGTTATTTCTGAAATTTTAATTGATGTTTTTTAAATATATCCTTTATTTACACCTGAAATTTTCTACCCATAGTAAAATTGGACACTTCCATTTCAAGATTCATTTGCATTGATAAGACAGTCACCAGTCGTAGAAACTAAAATGAAAACGACTCAACACGGCAGAGGGCCTATGGAGATCCGTACACATCCCTGATGGTAGGATACTGTATGACGGTAAGATACTGTAAGATGGTAAGGTACTGTAAGATGGTAAGATACCGTCTGTCTACTAGGATAACTTCTCCCGTTACTATGTCTGGGTGGTGGCGGTTGCTATAGAAACAAGGCTCGTACATTTTGAGTACGGGTGACTAGTGGATGTCTTACTTCTGTTTTGTTTTTAGCGAAGGTTAGTGTCGCGCGGAAGACTAGCTTTCTAATACAGATATTCTCGACAAGTACAAACCATGACAAATATGCTTCCAGTTTATCACTAAGGATCGTCGTGGCTCAGTTGGTTTGTCCACTGAGCTAGCAACCTGTAAGTTGTATGCGGTGCATGATAGATTCCTCCGTGGATGTATTTCTTCCCTTTTCTGTGTCACTAAGTCTTTCTTTGTGTGTATATCCATTTACTTGACATTGTTTGGTGCAGCTTGGACAAACATGGCCCTTTCTCCGTAAATACGAATACAGTTTATCATTAAATGCTTCAATGTGACAAGTTCGAATACATTACTTCATGCATCCGCTATGAAATGGAGGGTCGTGGTAGCCCAGTTGTAAGAGTAGCAGATTAGCACTATGAGGGTTGCGAGTTCGGAACTCGATAGAACCAAAGACAGTAGTGTACTGGTGCACAATAGATCAACAAATATGGCGTGGTGTGGTATGAAATGTCTTCTCGATGGTATCGTATGGAAGTGTGGAGAGTGGGATGCCAGCTCATATGATGACCTTGTCATCTGACCGTCGTTTAAATTTACGAGGTGTTGTCCTCGGATCTTTCTCTTCTTGGTTGATCCCGGACGGTCGCCAATACTCCCTTGTGTTGCTCCTGTGCGATGTTAATTAGCTATTTCCCCCTATTGTTTGGTCTCGTGTACAAGTCTAATTTTGCTTAACTGATACCGTTCTGAATCCAGACCTCGAAATAACATTTTCATTCGAAGTTATATATCATTTGGAACCGTGCATTCACGTGGCTTGACAAATGTACCTGTCTTTTGTGGCGAAGTTGATCACCGTTGCCTTTCAATTTTGTGACAATTCAAAGAATTCGTTTCAATCATTAAGCAGCTTCATTATTTATTTTAATGACATGAATACTTTTCATCTAGACTGACAGTGTATGAATAACTCATGCTGTTATTTTCGATACGTACGGAGTATAAATAATGATAACAAGATTTACTTTTTGTCGATGACAGTCTCCTGGTTCTTCGGACTTTTTCTACCCTTCGGAAAGAGTTAAAGTAGTTGAATTTCAGTAGCCATGATGTCTCTTTTACCCTACAAAAGCTCTTCCCTTTCTTTGTCTACCTCCCTCCAAAATACCCCCACGTGTGGCTCTATTTGAAAAGGAACAGATTGATCGCGGCAGTTTCCCAAATCGCTGCCAAAACTTGAACAAAAGAAGTGGTATATTTCACTCCTTTTGCTCCAAAACATCAACCGCCTCTCATTCCGAGAAACTCGAAACTCTATCTAACCTCTTTTTTCCCCTCCTCGGTGTGTCCACAAATGGAATCGAACAGAAATTTGTGTCTACGGAAAAGAATTTGAGAAATCTGCTGCCCCGATTCCCTTTCCCCCAAGCAGTTAAACGAGTGAAGACACGGGGTGGTAGGCAAGGAGGGACCACCCTGATTCCCTTTTAGCCATCCCACCGGGGGCCAAACTCGTAAATCAGGAAAATCAATAAGGCAAGGAAAACCCCTTTTAGTAATGAAAATGGCATTACATTTTCTTTCCCTCTTATCGATGGACATGTTTTAGGGCTAATATGACAAATGAGTACTCATTTTCTGGGGATTTTTTTTACCCCGATTCCGAAAGGGCACCAAGTATTTGCGAACGTCAGCTGCGGGATTTTTTCCCCTTCCTTACGTCCCACCCTCTTGTCCTTTAAGGTTTCTTAGCTCGTGCGAGTCAGTGTAATTCGTTTTTCCAGAAGTTTTGGATGAAAGACGAAATGACTCTGGTTTAAGAAGAGTGGGCTTCTGTGAAGTTATTTTTTTATCCCTGCGCTCCGAGGGAAAAATTCAATAATCGATGTCATCTGGGCTGTGCGGGGAAATGTCTCGTCAAGGTTTAATGAGACTACTTGAAGTAGAGAGAGGGCATAAAGAGCGCAGGGAAATTTTTAGGGAAAATCGGGATTTTTTGAGTTGTGTGATTTATTTAAGGGAACTGCGCGACGCATAACAATGAATAAAGAGAAACGATCCGTCACATCCTTCGGAAGTGGGTTGTTTTTTGAGTTACTTTTTCCAATTGAGAAAGGGCACGATAAATTGTACAAGTATGCTTACTAGGTTACACACGATATTAATACGCGAGTACTGAAGCGTGCCCATGCCAAATGGGTTTATTTGTTAAATTGATGTAGCGTTTTAAAGGATTTGTTAACGATGCTGGTGCTGTAATTCCTGTCTAAATTTGTTTCCTAGTACAGAATTTTCAGTTGGAAAAGTGCTTGATAAATTGAGCAATGCTGATGGTTTGTCACTCTATGGCCATTTTTCTCTGTGCAGATGATAAATTGTGTAAGTAATCTTACAATATGAATGGTTGATAAACATGGATGCTTCATAAATGGATTGGTTAAATTGATGTAATGTTTTAAAAAAGCTTTGTTAAAGATTTTGCTTTTTGGTTTCCATATCTAAGTTTGTATCTAAATACAAAATTGTCTGAATTTTCAATAGCAAACGGTGCATGATAAATTTCACTGAAGTGTGGCTATTTCAAATGTGTTAATTTGTAAAATATGTGCATTTTAAAAACAGTTTTGTAAACGATACTGGGGTTAGTTTCGTATCCAAGAATGAATGTCTAAATACAAAATTTTCTGTTATATTCTTCAGAAAAAGTACTTTTCACGAGTTACTTTCCCAGTTGGAAAAAGAACCTGATATACATATGCAAAATCGTCATGCTAGATTAAGCCATATGTAAACACAAAGGCTGCCATATTAAAATTATTTCTTTTCTTTACATTGGTCTGGTATTGATGGTTAAATTTTGTGTCCTAGAGATAAGTGTAGAACCGATGCATGTATGTGAATAAAAACTATCTCTAAAAAACTATAATCTTGTCGCTTTTCGTGAGAATTATTTTCACTCATTTGGAGGCAGAACATGATAAATTGAGGAACTTGCAGTAACAGATCACGCCTAACAATAGATCATCGGCACAACAGAAGATAGATTCAAATCAATGTCACTTAAAAAAACAACTACAAAAGAGGACTTACATTAAAACAAGCTGCATATTGGGCCAATATCCGACACGAACATGCGAAGGATTTATAGTCTTTCTGTATCTGTACAGAAAACATTATTGCACGATATGAGTACATGCATGTGCACGTCTCATGTGTACATACATGTACTCATGCGTCATACAAAGGTATCTATCGATCTTCTAATGAAATAGACGAAGCATGTGCGCGATGACTCATGTTATTTCTCCGGATCGCTCGGTTTGAAGGTCAAGTGGAATTTGAAAAAAGCTGAATCTTAATATAATACTAATTGACTTGCGTGATGAAAACAGTAGTTTGCGCTTCGATAGACAATCATCCCGACTCATAAGCCCACTTGATCTACACGTCTGAGATATTGCGACCAGGACTCCACCCACATGCTCTGCGTATTTCATTAGAAAGTCGATGAAGATTTCATCCAGACAATTTCTCTGCCAGGTCAGGACAAAGAATTTTCAGAAACGCAGTTAAAGACTGATTAGAGCTACTGGTCTATGTATAGACATGGCATCCAGCAGTTTGTTCCCACCCATCTCTGAATAGGACAGGAGCCGCAAGGGGACTCAGAGTCAGTAGAGAAATGTACTCTTGCCTGATTCCAGATTCCTTTTCAGATTTATTCACATTGGATTGAGCGGCAAAACCAATCAAAATATCAAACAAAACGGTCTTATTAGCCCTAGTTTAGCAAAAATGACTGTTGAACCGAAATCAAATCAATTAGCAAGACGGGAAGAAAGTCAAGGATTCATATTTAAGAACAGATCTCACAAATCTAGCTTTTGGAGGGCCGCGGTATGCCGGTTAGAAGAGTAACGGATTAGCAACCAGAGGGTTGCGAGTTCGAATTCAACCAAAGACCGTAGTGTACAAAGGGAGCTGGTGCACGTTATATCTATCGTGGCCTCAAATTTCCTCACATTGGCGTGGTGTGCAAGTTTGGAGAGTGGGGTACCAGTTCAGGTGTGACCTTGACATCTGACCGCGGATCAAAATTACGTGGTGTTGTCCTCCGATCTTTGCTTTCGGGTTTGATCTCGGACCGTCGCCTATAGCCCGTTGTTTTGCTTCAGTGCGAAGTAAATTGAAATACCTACCTACCTAGCTTTTGGATGACGTTTGTCAAATTAAGATATTTAGGCGTTATAAATAATTATCTGGTTGTGTTGGAACCTACTGAGATGAATTACAAAGGCGAATAAAAACACATCAGTCCCCATCAGACTAATCTGAGATCCAGGTATCTTTAATAGTTGAACTCGAAAGGCTTTATATTGATCCAGATATATTTCCTACATGTAACATTAACTGTAATTTTTTTACTCACAAATACTGGTATACTTTTTCTGTTTCTTCGAATAGTCTTGGTGTAATTCCTTTAAACCATTTGATAGAATCGCAATGTTTTTCCATGTTGTTTTCGATTTCAATTCGCTTAATCTTTTAAACTGGCTATCTATATAAAACCTAGAAGTGAAATTGTTTAAATGATCATCCGTCGTTATTTTTCTAGGTAATACTGTATTAATTTTGAGACTCTTATTTCCAACGGGTTTTATTTTTGTACGCATTTGTAAAGGTTAATGTGCATAATAGACACAACGCTAATTTCAAAAATTTAACAGATATCTCATCTGAGGTGGACTTACAAACTTTTCCACTATTAGAATTTGTTTCAGCGAAATTCGATTTTTTCGGCCCACCGTATTGTGCAGTATGTTTCGAAACATCCTATATTGAAGGACTTCACTTGAAGTCAATTTCTTAGTCATTTGATTTTTCACAGTTAAATTACATTTTCACCTTATTTTGACTTACGAATATGAATCCAGAAAGTAATATACGAGGGAAGTCAAAAATTATCCGCACTTTATTTTTTCAATCTATTTACACAAATGTAGGGGTTGAACAAGTTCGTCATTTTTCTAGTCTCCTTCCTTTTCAATGCACTTTGTCCAGCGGTCCACAAGTTTACGTATTCCCTCCGAGAATGTTTTCGTTTGGTCATCCAACCATTTATTCAACTCTTGCCCCACTTCTTTGTCCGTCTAATCTGCCGAGAACATGCTTCATTGTCGATGATAATTCGTGGCTTGCTGAATCTTCTCGTCAGTGGTGGATATTGACGGGTTTCCTTCTCCTTCTTGGTGTATCACGCTTGTCCGGCCTTCTTTAAGCTTCTCGATTCACACCTACACATTTCTACGTGGTAGAGCACTGTCCCAGTATTGTGTTGTAAACCTCTGTAATTTCAGCCCCTGGCACAACTTCCGATCATAGAAATCGGATCACTGCTCTTTATTCCTCCACTGCTAGTGTAGTGGCCATATCTACACTGAAGCATAAGCAAGAAAAATGAAGCTATCAAGGTCAAACTTCGGTAACTTGACCACAGTAGTATCAACTCTAAGCATGCATGCGCGCGCAGAAGGCAACCTAAGTGACAAACCTAAAGATGTGTTATTGCGAAAGTGCGGATAATTTTTGACTTATCCTCGTAAATTGAAGTTGAGTAGCGCACTGTACTAAACTTTTGTTTCGTTAATTTACAATAAAGCGAAATAAAATTTCTCACTTAGCTGCTTTAATTACGAATCCAAACTTAGTGGCCATGCAGTACTTAAATATTTTTCCCAAAACTCGCTTTCCTCAAAGTCAATTATAAATTCCAAAGGATCTTCTTTACTTACACAACAACGCACCAACAATGGAAGCCTTATTTAGATTAAAATGTTAAGGCGCACACACAGAAATGCTAGCAAAACTCTTTTTAACGGCATGGCAGCGTTTCAGTCAAAATGACAACTTTTAATTTAATCTCCCTTTTTTCCCTTTCTTAGTTTTATAAGGATAAATTAAGCCACTAAAAATCAGCATATTTTAAGAATCAAAAGGGAAAAAAGTATAGAATTTTATTAAAAGAAAACTGAAGATGGTAGCATGAAAGAAACGCTGACAACTCTTGTCAGACCATTTTCACCTCAAATGAAAGAGCTTGGAAGAATGCAAGATTTTTTTCCCCTCTTACCGAGATTCAAGAATCATGAA
This sequence comes from Meta bourneti, assembly GCA_933210815.1. NCBI lineage: Eukaryota > Metazoa > Arthropoda > Arachnida > Araneae > Tetragnathidae > Meta > Meta bourneti. The sequence continues at coordinate 36,225,243 of OW119929.1, read as the reverse complement.
AACTTGAAAGGCCTTTTTTTTCTCGCTCCCCATTTGAACCTTTTCATTATTTCCCGGCTCAAAATATTTTATTACCTTTTTCTGCGAGATTTTACTTTATTAGTTTCGCAGCTGAGAAAAGGTTCTTGAGAAAGATATATTTCGTGGACATTGAGACTCGGAAGCGATAAAAGTGAAGAAAATATTTCATTTGCGAGGGACTGGGGTTCAGGGAATGGCTATTTCCTTTTATTAGGAAAGTGGCTGGTGTAGTCTAAGAGGAATTTTTCTCTGTTGAAGAGAGACTATATTTCGCAATATCCCGTTTCCCTATATAGAGTCCCCAATATTCATGTTTGATTCATATCTGGCTGAATCAATGTAAATTTCCAGGCGCCTTATATCTGTGCAGTATTTTCAAGGGAAAATACTTCGCGTTTTTCACAGAATGAAATGGATTCTACATTTCTGTTACGTCAAAAAAGTACTTCAAATAACATTTGAAATGCTGGCTCTGGAATTCAATGTGATCAGAAGTTACGAATACGAATATTGTTGTGTGGAAATAATTAAAAATTCGAATGAAGAAAATGTTATGATTATTTGGAACAGAGTAGACCATATTGGAGGTCAAATTGGAATGGAATAATAATCAGTGAAATAATCTGCAAAATCAGCGAAATATGAAAGGTATTTCTGTAAAGTTAAATATAAGTGGCATAGTGTTTCTACGGCGATACGTGTTTCCTGTACCTATTTCCTATGATGTCATTTGGCTTCTTTTTCGAATACAATTTTAGCCCGCTGTAAGTAAAAATTCTAAAGAATTTATTCCGATTTGATATATGATAGTTGATTGATCAACGTCAATTAGAATAAACGCAAAACGTCGTCAAAATGGCAATTGACTTCATTTTAAGGTTCCCCCGATATGTACCATGCTAGAGCCTTTGGGTATTGGAAGTAAATCTTAGACTGCAGATGGTTTGTTATGCTGAAAATTCCCCTCATAGAAGTTCCCAATATTCATGTTTGATTCATATCTGGCTGAATCAATGTAAATTTTCTGGTGCCTTATATTTGTGCAGTATTTTCAAGGGAAAGCGTTTCGTGTTTTTCACAGAATGAAACGGATTCTACATTATTGTTACATCAAAGACTACTCTATAGAATAACATTTGAAATGCTGCCTCTGGAATTCAATGTGGTCATAAGTTGAGAATACGAACGTTGTTTGGAAATAATTAAAATTTCTTAGGATGAAAAAGTAAAGGTTTACTTGGAACACAGCAAACAGCAAAATATAATAGAAAAAATGGAATGATTGAATGGATACATTGAAAATCTCTCTCATAGAGTTCCTAATATTCAGGTTAGATTCAAATCCATCTGAAGCAATATTTTCAAAGGAAAACATTTCGTGTTTTCACAGAATGAAACGATTCTTCCATTATGTCAAAAAACTACTCCATCAAATGACATTTGAAGTGATAGCTCTAGAATGAATTCAATGTAGTCATAAGTTACGAATATAACTATTGTTGTGTAGAAATAATTAAAAATTCGAGGGAAGAAAAATTGTAGGTTTATTTGGAACACAGCAAACAACAAAGCATAACTGAAGAAAAAGTAGAATGCAACGCTCAATAAATTATAATCAACGTTAATGAAAGACATTTTTGTCAAGCTAAATGTCGGTGGTAATAGTGTTTCTGGATACGTTTTCCTGTACATATTCCGAAAGTTACGTCCCTTGACTTGTTTTTCGAATGCAATTTCTGCACGTCCTTAATAAAAATTCTAAAGAATGAATTCCGAATTGATATATGATGGTTTATTGGTCAACACAAATTAGATTGAACACCAAACGTCGCCAAAAACGGCGGTAAACTACATTTTAAAGTAACCTTGACATGTGCTATGACAGAGAATTTGGTTAGTGGAAGTAAAATCTTCGCATTCTGTCTGGTTTGTTTATTTACACTGAAAATCGTTCTAGAACGAATATTATCAAGTGCAAAATAATTAAAAAGCGAAGGAAGAAAATTTGAAGGTTCATTTGGAATACATCAAAACATAACAGATAAAAAGAAATGGAATGATAAATGAATAATAATCAACGTTATGTAGAACAATAAACATCGTTTGAAGTTTTATAATTTGTTGCAAGATGCTTCTTTAAAGTTCCACGATACTATTACCAAAATTACGAATTTTAATGAAAATATAGTTATGGAAAAATATCGTCTGTTAAGCCTCATGGCGTTTTAAAACCTTGAACTCCTATATTTTCTTTCAATTATTTACCGTCTCCACAGTACCGTATGAGGTAATATAATGCAATTTTAAGGTTAGGTTAGGCAGTTAATAACGTAGGAGCAACACATCTGGGTATTGGCGAAGTTTCGGGATCAATCCCGAAGGGAAAGATCGAGAACAACACCTCGTAATTTTGAGCCACTGTCAGATGACGAGGTCAACACCTGAGCTGGCACCACACTCTCCAAACTTCCATACCACGCCAACGTGGACATTTGAGGCCACGACAGATTTAAAGTACATCAACCCTCGTGTACATAACAGTCTTTAGATGGGCCTAATTTCGAACTTGCAACCCTCCATTGCTAATCCGTTACTCTTCCAACTGGGCCCGCACTTTGAAGGATGTGTTTCACTCACGCAATTTAGCTGAAAATACATATTTTTCTCTCTACAGAAATTATTCCTAAGGAAGGGGTGCATATTAAAATATATTAAAAATTATTATTATTTATTGTATGTTAAAAGCTTCTTTTAGAAGATACTGGTAAGTTTTTTCATTTAAGGATCAATCGGGAAAAGTATTTTCGAATTACGAAGGTGTTGTAATAGCTATACAACTCCATATTGAGGTGTAGGTTTTAAAGTTAAACACAAAAAGAAAATATTCAGGTGCTCAAATATTTGAAGACTATCCAAACTTCCTGAAACTTTAAAGAAAACCAGGAAATACAAATTAAGCTCAGTTTAAAATACAGATTCTCAGAACTTATTATTTGCAATCGGCATTATTTGGTAGTGCTAAGCAAGTGTAGGCAACAGGTGACTCATTTAAGCCGTTGTTTAAAGCATTATAAAATAGATTTTCAAAAAAGTGAATTGTTGATACTCGCATATCTGAAATTCTTAATTTGTAAAAAATAAATAGCGACTCGGCAAAAAATCTTAGATACTTAGTAGAAAGGCTAACTAAGCATCTCAAAGCATTAAAACTAATGAGTTTAGATATTAATACATTAAGTGAGATTATTTTAGTAAACGTAATATTGCAAAAGGTAGATAAAGAAGCTAAACAGAAATTTGAAATGTCTCAAACCTCTACTGACTTAACTAACTGGAATAGTTTATTGAACTTTTAAATAAATGTTGCCATGTTCCCAAAAATTTGATAGGAAGTTATTCTTTACCTCAGACGAATTTGAAATTTTCAATCCAAAAAGCGAGATTCTCAACACGAGTTGGAGTTTGATCTCGCACGCTTCAATAGATATGGATATTCACATGCATGAAGTGTAATATTGTTAAATTTTAGTATCTCGATACGTTCTATAAAATCTCCAACTTAAAATGAAAAGCTTGTCTGGATCACTCAAGCTACGTTTCTAAAATTAAGAATTTGATCTGAAATATAGTAGGGGAATCTTTATAATCATTTAAATAGGCTGCAGATCTACGCTCAAAGCTTTTAGTTTTTAAGTTTTAAACCTATAAAAGTTAAAAACTAAAAGTTTTCAATCTTTTTAATTTAGACAACTACTTGAAAACTATGAGAGTAATGTGATAACTTATTTCTTATATCCAAGTTACATAAACAACATTTTGTTTTCTTATTGTCAACTTGCTGAAACTAAGAAATAGATTTTTAATACACTGCTGGCCACCGTAAATGCAACACCCTGAAGGAAGCATGCAAATAATATGAAATTTACAACATGCATTAGCGGAGGTGAGATATGCAAATGATTAGAATTTCAGCGCAGACGCACATCACGCGCGCCTGTGGCGCCACTTCAAAGCGCTATTTAAGGCTTGGAGATTTCGACGATTTCAAGTACGGCAATTGTGTTTTTCTTGTGGTTTTTAAAAAAAAACGATCAATTATGCCTCGTAGAAAACAGCGATCATCTTTTGATCAAGTATCCGAGTTCGACGGAGGAAGGATAGTGGCCTACCGAGATTGTGGATTATCTTTCAGGGAAATCGGTAGTCGTGTTGGACGAAACCAAACAACTGTAATGCGGATATGTGATCGTTGGATGCAGGAGGGTACGACGGACCGACGTGTTCGATCGCATCCACCTCAGTGCACCACTTCACGTGATGACAGGCATATTGTGCGTATGGCAGTGACGGATCGCTCAGCCACATCACGAACCATAGCACAGCACATTCAGTCTGTACCGCATCATCCAGTGTCTGCGCGTACCATTCGACGCCGTTTACAGCAGAGTGGTCTGTCCGCAAGACGTCCATTGCTTCGTCTACCCTTGACGCAGAACCACAGACGTTTCCGCCGCCAATGGTGCGATGAAAGAAGGATGTGGACGGCAGAATGGAATGAAATTGTCTTTACTGACGAGTCACGCTTCTGTCTGCAACACCACGATGGTCGGATTCGAGTCTGGAGACACCGTGGAGGGAGGATGCTGAACAGCTGCGTTATGCACCACCACACTGGTCCTGCACCGGGTATTATGGTATGGGGCGGTATTGGATATCACTCTCGCACTCCTCTAGTACGCATTGCCGGTACTTTAAACAGCCAGCGCTACATCTCCGAGGTGTTGGAGCCAGTTGTCCTTCCTTACCTTCAGGGCTTGCCCACAGCCATATTTCAACAGGATAATGCGCGACCACACGTGGCACGCATTGTCCAAGGGTTCTTCGTCAATCGCCAGATTGAATTGCTTCCCTGGCCAGCTCGCTCTCCGGATCTTTCGCCGATAGAAAACATGTGGTCCATGGTTGCTCAACGATTGACCCAGAATACATCCCCAGCTGCCACACCAGATCAACTTTGGCAACGTGTGGAAGCTGCTTGGTCTGCTGTACCCCAAGAACACATCCAAAGTCTCTTTGAATCAATGCCGAGGCGTGTGGCAGCGGTGATCTCCAACAATGGCGGCTACTCTGGCTACTGATTTTGGCAGGAACCACACTTCACAGAAGTCTATAAATTTAATCATTTGATACTTGGTCAACATGTTATCTACAAAATAAATTTTGTTGTGATATCTCATGTCTTTCTTGGTGTTGCAATTTGGGTGGCCAGCAGTGTACTTCCATTTACCTGTTTCGTATTCATACAACCCTTTAATGTAGCACTACTTTTATTCGTGAAATAGTTTTTTCTACTAGAATTTAAGTATTTTTTCTGAATGCTCAATAACATATTTAAAACTAGACCCACGCGAGGAAAGTTTTTTTTTGGTAGATCGTCTTAATTAGGATGCATAAAAATATAAAACTCTTCAAATTTCTCCACATTAAGGGCCTAATCAATAAGCAAAAACGAAGATAATATTTTTCCAGTACACGTATTTTGATTAGAATTTCTCATTAAATAAAAAGTAAACTTTGATAGTTGCGATTAAAAATAAGAGTTCCAGAGTTGTTTTTATGTTTAAAGAAAAAGTTCGTCTTTTTTGGACAATGTTTTTTTAGTGTTGAAATTTGAAATAGAAAGATGATCTTTCGTTTCGTGATTCTATCAAATCAATGAAACTTTCCTGTACATCTGAATCATTCATTCATGTCTTATAACGCCCCGGTACAATAAAAAATCTGTTCGTATTTCTTTATGTGATTTTATTGTACTTCGTAATGCAGAAAATGCAAGTCATTTTTCTCCACCACGTTAGAAATTTTCACAATAAGGAAAATATTATTTGTTTGATGTGTAAATATATTTTTATGTATACAGGTTATAAAGATAGTATTTCACTGTTTACATAACATTAAGTTATATAATTTAATTTATTAAGGACTTTCCTTTACATTAGTTACATAAGTGCATCTAACAATATATGCAGTATCAATACACCTTTCTTTATACAGACAGAAAAAATCCCCCTATATCCTTTTGAAACCAAAGGTTGATAGATATTATCGAAACACAAAAATATAAAACTCCCGCAATATATATATATATATATATATAATCTTATATCATTGTTCGTTATAAGATTATTCAGCCATCTAGAGATTTTCGCAATCTGATTTTTATGAAGAATGGTCATTGTATTGTGTACTCATAAAATGAGTAAGGGGTCAGTCTTCACTGGTCATTATTTTCCGTCGACACCATAAAATACGTGTATCAAAAGGCTCAAGCCATTCATATTATACGTGTCCAGTTCATAGAATGCATTGCTTTGAACCAATAGAATTTCCTGGAGGTGTTTCATTTGATGTGGCCATAATTTGTTATTTAATTGTTGTAGGTAATTACTTCCTTCTTACAGAAAAACCGTATACCTACATAGTGAAAACTTCATTATGAAATTTTAATGATTCTATTTAAGAATCCTCGTATATAGTATTTTTATGTTGTTTTATCACGGTGATTTATTATCCGCTGGAATTAGTTTGGAAATTATCAATTTTTAATTGATATTTTGCATTATATTAGATTAAATAAATAGTTCTAATATATCTTGGCCTAACGTTGTATATATGTCGAATTAAAACAAAACAATCATGAACTTAGGTGTTGACTTTAAAGAGGCAATTGGTTTATACGTGAAGGATACTCGAAATCCCACGTCGCCCAGTAAACGCAGATGTCTGGACGTAAAGACACCGTGCTCGAAACACCCTCGCATGACTCACCCAGGAATAGCGGAGTTTCTCACCAAATCAGCAGAAGGACGGAGACGATAACTGGCAGTTGAGTAAGAAAGACGTTGCAGCAGACGGCTGCTAAGAAATGAACTTTAATTGTTCGGGCATAAGACGGCCCAAAACCTTATCAATTCATCGCATTTGTAAATAGTCGATTTAGCTTATATTAAATTCCTCTTCTTAATTTTAATTCATCTCTTCATTTACTGAATTATGGTCGTTGTGTTCCACATTGGAGCTCGTCCCTACATACATAATATAACGACATTGAATCTGAATTACGATTAGTGTTCTGTGGGCTTAGAGGTGATGTTAAAAGTGATAGAAAAATATGTGCGCAATGGCTTGCTTGGGGTAGGAAAATCCAGAATCGTCAATTCAGGAATCGGATTACAGGATTCTGAAAGGGAAATAAAATGTCATTGAATTTTTCATGAGTGTGGCTGGGAACTATCAAAAAATAAATAGCCAATATTAAAGACATTTTTAATCCTCTGAGCGTCGCGAGATTTGTGAGTAGTGTAGTGGTTTTCTCTTCCCACAACATAATACTTAATGTCTAAATAACCACTTCTTTCTAAAGAACCCATGGGTTCTTTATAGGTTAGAAATATTTTATTAGACCTTTCCTTGAATAGAATGCTTTGAAACCATTCTATTCCCATTCTGTAGAATATAATCTTTTGGAAAAATTATATTGGTCATTTCCCTAGATTCGCAACCTTTTGAAATATTCTTACTCCTTTCTTTAGCATAGAACCTTGGAAGAATTCTATTGCTACTTTCCTTTAAATAGTCCTTTGAAAAGATTCAATTAGTCCATAAATTAATTAATAATTAGTCATAATTAGTCAATAAAGATTCAATATATATATATATATATATATATATATATATATATATATATATATATATATATATATATATATATATATATATATATATATATATATATATATATATATATATATATATATATGGGTCTATTCTTCTCAGAAGATTCTATGAACCTCTGAGAGAGTTAAAGATAAGTGTTTCGGGGTTTTGCCACGCATACATGTGTGGGTATTTACCGTCAAGATAATATGGCTATCATCTTTGTTGAACTTGAGTATGCCTTTTGGTATTGTCAACTGGTATTGTAATAATACTTATAGTATACAAAGTAACAACTCTAGAAAGTGTTATATTATGAGTCTAAAAGCCTCATTTAAAACTTTTAATTGAAAGGGATATTTGAGAAGTTTTCCCAAACCCTCCGATTTATAAATTTCTGCTTTTTAGCTATTCTAGGTTTTATTTCTAGTGGTATTTCTAGCTATTATAGGAAATTAGTGATGCTACATTGAGGACTCACTCCTGTAGATAGAAAAATATATTCTTCATCAAAAGCAAGTAATAATGGTACCCTTCTGCTCTTACTAAGATAAAAGGATGTTTCTAATGCAAAACACGAAGGATATAGATTTATTTCGTAAATGCATATGCTCATTTCAATGTCATATCTGTGTAATAGTAATTTGTAAACTCAAAAAAACGTGGGAATTTTTTCCTCTCAGTGTAGCTACTTCACTCCTTTCAATCTTCTATTTCGATAAATAGAATACGAATCATCATTTTCTAAGAATTCATATAACCAATGTTTTTCAACTTATTCTACAAATAACAATGCATGAGAACAAATAAAACACTGATATGGCAGTTCTTTCAGCTTCCTTTATAATTTTCTTCCAATGCATCTAAAACAACTATTCTAAACTAGATTAAAATTAAAGTTTCGTTCTAATATAATTTAGACGGTACATCGCATTAACCAACAGTACAATAAAATTTCCAAGCCTCATTGGAAAAGGAAATCCCCATAGCACCTAGAAATTGATATGTGTTGCCACATTCTAGTTCAAAATAGTTCACATTTTAAATTACATGTCTTGTTACGATCTCCCATATTTGGGGACGGTGGTTTCGTTGTCCTACTCAAATATCCCCCTTAGATGATATCCACTTCAATCGGTCCTTGACTCTTATTCGCTGGATAAGCATATTGATCGCCAAGTTTGAACTCATGCTTCTCGTAATTGGACTGAAGATGAACTCTTCCCAAATTAGACTCCTTGAACCGAATTCCACCTATTCGTTGTCATTGAAGAGTGGGAAGAAAGTTTTCCTCTTGGCCTCTTATCTTCTTGTCCTTCATCGGTTGTTCTTGGTACGTCAACCTCCTGTAACTTTCTTGCTGGAAAGAGAGCAAAATTGCTGCAGCATCCAAATGACGAGACTTCATTTTGGATCATAGTCGTGTACAAAGGGGCTGGTGCACGTTAAATCTGCTGTGGCCTCAAATGTTCTCCCGGTTGGTGTGGTGCGGAAGTTTGGAAAGTGGAGTGACCTCGTAATTTGACCTGGTTCAAAATTACAGTGTTTTCCTCGAACCTTTCCCTTCGGGTTTGATCCAGGACCGTCGCCAATAGCCCGTTGTGTTACTCCAGTTCTACGTTAACTACCTACCTTTTGGATCATTAAACTGCTTCTAAAACAGTCCATGACATCAAAATACCAGTAGGGTCATCAAGATAGAGCAAATACAAAACGCTGGAAGAGTGAAGGACTTAAGAATGCATACCTGACAAGCCACGGCGAGAGACAGTCGTAGGGTTGCTACAGTCAAAACACTAGTGAAATAGTGGTATTCGTAGCTTAAATTTGTTTAAATACTAGCAAGTCTTTTTCTTTTAAACCCTATTTTAGTAGCAATTTTAGTTAATTACATCAAAAGGTATCGGCTAAAGTACAAAATGTGCTGAATAAATATGAAATAGGCGTTGCATATCTCGTCAGGAAATTCAAATTTTAAAAACTAAATGTTTCCTTAATAAGGTTTACATATCAATCTAGGAACCCCAGATACCGCTGCCTTTTTTCATGGTTGCCCCCACTTGACGTCAAAACTTCGAAAGTGACGTTCCTTGGAAAATTTTCTATCTAAAGAAAATTCTATAAATATTTTTTCGTCCTCTATTAGGTTAAAAAATGACACAATTTTCGTCGATCTTTGTTAAATTTTCAAAAAATGGCCAAAAGTTTCGAAACGTTGCTAAATTTTTTAAACTAGGAGCTTTTGAGACGATTTGGCTTAAAAGAATATCCTTAGTCGCCAAGGTTGAAAAAAAGCAGCAAAAAGTCACCTTTTAGTCGCTTATGGCAGCCTTGCAGTTGAGGCTTCTTTTAACTGATAACAGGATATGACATTCTAACCGCTCATTTGCATGTATCTCCACCAAGCCTTGCTTCCCTCTAATTCTGGAGAAGTAATATGCATAAAACACCTGGTTTAATGTAGAACAACACTACACGAACTTTCTGTTCTGTATTGAGAGGCAACAGAACTTTTTAAGGCAATGACTTCGGTATTTTTTTCATTGTTTCTTTAAGTATGTAAAACTATTTTTTTTTTAAATTTTTGTAATCATTGTTCGTTGCTCGACTTTGTGTGTTATATTTATCCCTCCAAGTGTTTCAACTAGATATCCCGTCCAAGATCTGGTCAATTTTGCTAAGGGCGATATTTCTCGTCGAGACAAAACTGCCCTATTAATCCAAGGGGAATCAAGATCTTCCAAGTAGGAAAACAAATTGCCCCTTGTCCAGAACTGGTGGCAGTTTGGATCAGGTTTTGCACCAGATGCTGGCCACTACACACACACACACACACACACACACACACACACACACACACAGGGCAGTTTTCAATGGGAAAATAAATCTCCATAAAAAGAATTAAATCTTTCTCTTATATTATGATTGTGTCCTAGCCGTAAGAGATAAAACAAATATCCTGCGATATATCTGATGCCATAGAAATCCATCAACGATTATCATAATTCCACTTGATATTTTGTCTCATTCCGCGTCTCATGTTACAACTAAGCTGCATCAGATACCTTTTACATCTTACTTAACGAAACATTTCGTATTCCATCATTGGTTCAATGTATCCATTACCTTAAAAGCTACTTTGAAAACTTTTATATCATCAGATCGATTGCCAAAGTGGGTTTCTTGAGAATACGGTTTGTTTCAAAACTTCATTATCATTTCTTTTGAAAGTACTTTTGAGGCATTGTGCACGAAACCCCATCTACTCCGAAGCCTGACTCATCGCAAAAGTCGCTGTCGGAGCTCTAAGTGTCAACGAAAGGCCAGGAATTTCGGAACGCGTACGACAATCATCGCTTCAATGCTGTCATTATTGTTGGCGGTCGCAATTTTGAGCACCTACTGAGAAACTGTACTCCAAAATGGAAACTGAAGTGTATTTTCAACAAGAAATCATAAACCTTGGTACAATAGGTAGGTATTTTAATTTTAGTATCTGTAGCTACTGCCTCCATATAAACTGATCCCTGAAGCCTTGTATTAAAAATAAAGCTAAAAGAATAATGAAAAACCCATATCAAAGAATATGTTTGGTAACAGTAATTCTAGCCAATCAAAACTGTAATTCGTTTCAGGTTTTTAACCTTAATTATAATTTTCTAACTTTACTTAACCTGGAATAAAATTATTTGAAGGAATCCGAACAACATAGTGAAAAGCGAGAGGTAGGTAGTTACAATACTTAATCAAAGTCGCACTGGAGCAACACAATGGGATATTGGTGACGGTCCGGGATCAATCCCAAAGGTAAGGTTCCTAGGACAACACCACGTAATTTTGAACCATGGTCAGATGACGAGGGAACACCTGAACTGGCACCCTACTCTCCAAACTTCCACGCCAGCGTGAGGACATTTGAGGCCACGATGGATTTAAAGTGCACCAGCCCTCTTTGTACTCGACGGTCATTGGTTGGATTCGAACTAGCAGAACTCCGGTTGCTAATCCGTTACTCTTCCAACCGGACTACCGTGACCCCCTTGAATGCAATAATTGAGTTTGATAAATTAAATAAAGCAACGCAATACAGGTGTTTAAACTTCGTATACAAACTAATCCTCTGAGTGTCCCGACATTTCCGAGTGTAGCATTGCTTTTACTCCCACAATGCATTTAATGACTCAATAACCGCATCTATTGGGTGAGAGAATCCTAGGAAATATTTTACTGGTTCTTAGTCCTGCAGAGAAGACTGCGGGTTGCAGAACGAACATATACGTACATGTTGGCCTCTCAGAGGACAAAAGTAAACTTCTTATACAAATAAATAAAACTGTTGAGGTAGATAGTTGAATTAACGTCACACTGGAGCAATAAAATTGACTTAAAGTAAATGAGTTGTTAAAATACTATTAACTTTAAGAATGTCAGTCTAATAAAAATTTAGCGTAATCTTATATATAAAGCCTAAAATGTTTGTCTGAGCCAACAGAAGCTCTCAAACGCTGAGCTCTGGCGTCATGGAATTTGCACAGCTTATTCTTTCTTGAATTTCTAAATCAATGCAACCATTTTCAGATTAAATTGTCCCATCAAAACCGCAGAAAAAATTTTATATAGAACATTTCGCGAAAGACCAATTTTTAATCAAGCTCGAATTAACGCAAAACGCCGTAAGTTGTCACAAGACGAGCAATTGGGAGATGAGGAAAAATAGGAGTGGACAAAGCTCAAAGCTCTTCGAAAATGCTTTAAGGTGAATGGCCGGTTTTGAGAGGTGGAATGGAATGGGAACAGAGGGGCCGTTCGCTGCAGCTTTTGCAAGGGAGTCTGCTTCCTTGTTTCCCTCCTGTCCGATATGGGTAGAAGATAGAAATGGAAGGTTAGTTTAGGAGGATATCTTGGATTTCATGGATGATGAGACTTGTGGGTCTTGTTAGCTATTGCTTTAATGACTGCTTAACTATCAATGTAGAGTGCGGCTGAACTGAAAGTCTAGTGATTTTAGGGCTTCCCTAATTGCCAAGACTTCGGCCTGAAACACACTACACTCATCCGCTAGTCGGCAGCTCCATTTCTTGTCATTAATGAAGAAGGGGTGGTGACAAAATGCTGCTCCTACTCCCGAAGCCGTTTTGGACCCGTCAGTGTAAGCCTGGACTTGTCCCAGTTCTTGTGGGTGTGCCTCAGTCCATGATACTTTAGTTGGGTTGCTTTGGAGGACTGGATGGGAGGTCCACGTCATTACTTTGCGTTCGTATTGCTCATAATTGAGGACTTGGCCATCAAGAAGGATGTTTTTTTCAAGCCTCAAGTTTTTAGTCTTGACTACTTCTGCTTCAACTGTGAGATGAAGTGGAGGGATGCTCGTTGCAACACAAAGCGCTGACAGGGTGGGAGTGGAATAAACCACAGATATATTCAGCAGGAAGTATCACTGAATCGATGCTAGTGATTTAATGTTCCTCTGGGTGAAGTTGGAGTCCCAGATGGAGACGGTGTATATAATTGTTTTTTCTGTAACGGCTTTGTAAAGGGTCTTCCTATGGTCTGTGCTTATTCTCCAGTTTGGATCCGCAATTCTCCTTATGCATCTTTGAGGTTTATGGCCTTCTCTTTCAGTGACTTCACATGGGCACTCCAGTTTAATTTCCCGTCAATTATAACTCCTAGGAATTTAATAGAATTGCAATAAGTGATGGGGGAAATTTCCTAAAGATATCTTAGGTTGCGATATAAGGCGGGTCTTTTCACCGGGATACCGTTGCTTTAGTAGATTACTAAATAGAAGGGCTTTTGATTTGCTCTGGAGAAGATGGAATAAGGCTATTTAGAGCATGTTCTGTTGAAGATTTTTTCCGGAAACCTAATTGAAGTGGGTGGATATTGTTTGTTTGCTGTAAATGGAAGATAAGTCGATTTACCATCAGTTTCTCTAACCACTTGGAGAGAACCGGGAGAAGTGTGATGAGTCTGTATGCATTGATATTTCTCGAGTGCTTTCCTTCCTTAAGGAAAAGAACTGTGCCATGTCTGAGTGAGTTTCGGAAGACTCCGAGTTTGTGACATTTGCTTAGGAATGAAGTAGAGTGAGGGAAAGGATTCCAGAGATTTTGGAAAATAATGGCGTCTAATACGTCCTACCGCTGGAGCTTTCCCCTTCTTCATTCCGTTGATAGTGCAATTGATTTCGCCCAATGAGAAGTCTGGTTCCTCTTGGAGTTGGGTGGGCGTATATTGTGTTTGAAGTGGCGTTGGGATAGTTGGGATATGAGTCTGTAGGCATTAACAGGTGTTCCTGGCTTTCTGGAAACAGCCTTGAGGATAGTTTTCAGAAGGTTTGGTTCGGTATCTGTCGAACTCTGTTCCGCTACAAGTGTGGAAAGTGCTTTTTTTCTTGTTAAACACACTTTTAGATACATTTCCAAAGGGGGACGATTGTGAGTAGCAAAAGCGACACCACTGTTGTCTTTTTGTGATCTTAATTCTTTTCCGTACAGTGGCCTCTTTTTTGTAAAGATTTTTTAGTATCTCTCTGGTGGTTTCATCACTCTCTCTTTGGAATCTTCTAAATCTAAGAGTCCTTGTTTACTTCCAATTCAGTGGTCCACCGACTGCTCTTGGGCTCCATTGATGTCTTTTTCGTCTTGTACGTTTTCTTGCAGGAAGTCTGAAGATGACCAATCAGGAGTTCAGTAGCCATGTTCAATTCTTTTTCTGTTGACGCATTATCAATGAGGTGTTGAAATTGTGGTGTGAACTTTGCAAATGTTTTAAGTTGGCTTTGAATCCGGATTAAATCCAAGGATGTTCTTCTATCCGATAACTTTATGGCTATGTAAAGGTTCAAGGAGAGGTCTTCCATGATAGACCACTGCGCTGATCTGTGGTGAATGCTGCTTGTTGATAGTGTGATGTCAGACCAGCCGATTTTACTTTGGTCTTCAACTGAGGGTTGACTTCCTGGTTTGTTAAGCAAGAATAGATTATGAGCCCCGTTTAAATCCAGGACCTCTCTGCCCTTCTGGTCTTCTGTCGGGTAGCCCCAGACCGTACTGTGGGCGTTCCAATCGGCTCCTATCACCACGGTACTTGTAGCCCCTGATAGAAAGTCAGAGACCTCCCTGAGAGTGGTTTGGGTGCTTTCTGCAGGAGAGCAATAAGATGAGAATAGAGAGAGAGAGAGAGAGTTATCCAACGTGGAGAAGAGGATTCCCACAATGCCTTCTGTTTTTAGGATATTTATTGGTCGAATGTGTCCACCTGCTATAATGATGGCAGCTTTTCCATTCTTGGATGAGATTGTTCTCCAGTTGGAGGGAAGACCTACTAGCTTGTTTTGCAGGGAATAGGGTTCTTGGGCAAGAATAATGTCAAATTTGTGTTTCTCTATCGTGTTAGAGAGGATAGCTATTGTTGCTTTGGATCGTTGAAGATTGATTTGTAGCAGGGAAATGCCTAAGGTGTGAGTAGTGTGAAGACTATTTTCTATGAGTGGAGGTAAGTTCGTGACTGTTGGGGTGTGACTTGGAAATGAGTGAGGAGACAATTAACAATATATTGTTGTTCTTCTGTGGGTTTCAATGTGGCTGTGGTATGAAGGACAAAAAGAATCGAATGCCGTGTGGAATATATTCAGTTTGAAATTCTCTCCGAAACGGAGTCTGTAGTTGTTGCAGGAGGGATAAATTGCTGTGCAGTTCTTTGTAACATGCTTGGAGCTACAGAAGCCACAATACTCAGTGTACTTGCAGTCCGGCTGGAGGTGACCGAAGTTTTGGCATTTGTAGCACCTCTTTACGTTAAAGTACTCCTTATACTACAGGGAGTACCACCCCATATTTAGTCTTCGTCTCTCTGAAAGACAGGTAAAGGCTGCTTGACTGCATTCATCTAGCCAGTTGTTTATATCTTGTCTTTCTTTAATTTTGGTGGGAGTCTTTAAATCTTCGATCGTAATTCTGCTGTCTTGAAGTGAGATGGCTTTCAACAAGTCTGAACTGGTGGTTTCATAGTCTCCTCTATAGACAATGTTCCCTCTTATTGGGAGTTCGAGTATTAATGTTTGGAAGAGAGGGGTTTCTCTGAATTGCTTGCTCTAATTTTCCTACGTCGCTGTGCCTGCTGCTGGTCTCCGCGATCCCGCCATTCTTTATGGGTCCTACACTTCAAACTGATACTCCCAGGGACCTACGATCAATTGCAGAGCTTACTAGTTTTTCCGTACCTCTGCTATCCGCATTTGCGTCTGCGGGGTATATAAGGAGGGGTTGTGTTTTAGCTGTTGCTGCGTCAGACTTCATCCCTTCACCTTTCTCTTGATGACGATTCTCTTTATGGTGATTATGGGCATTGTTGTATGATGGTATTGTTCTTGAGTCTTTGGGTGTACGGGTGGCTGGTGAGCTTGGTAGATGTGGTGGAGGATGGACTGGTCTCTTTACCCTTAAGGGAGTTGTTTGGGTGGATGTTGATATCAGTGTTTTCCTCTGAGAAATATTTAAGTTTGGACGAGGATCTATCTCTCTGCAAATGGTGTAGTCTCCTTTGTTTGTCAGTATATCTTTTTCGTGCATAATATGAGGCAGGCTGCTGTTCCTAACATGATCGTAGATAATAGTTTCTAGGCGGGACAGGAATTCGCCACCTTTTTCTCTGTATTTTGATGAAAGCGTGTAATTGCATCCATTTTTTTGTGATTAGAAGATCTTCCAGACTTTGTATAATATTGTTGCAACTGGATACTTCATTGCATTTGAGGTTCTAGGTTTCAGGCTAGACTCAAAATTGAGTCGTTTTAGCTTTCTAGAATGTTCGTTTTCGAAGTGATCGTATTGAGTATTCATTCTTTGGCGTTTTTAATTCTTGGATAAGGCAGCTTAAAAAGAGCTGACGAATGGACCTAATTAAAATGGTGTGGGATGATTAAATTATTAGAAGATCAAGGGATAGGAGTGAGCGGAGTCTTGACTTTTTACCCTCAAGCTCAGGAGATCTCTTTTCACAGATGCACTAATCAATTGCTGGATTTGTGATGAACACCAGTCAAAAATGATCCAATTAAAGAAAACTAGTTACTACCACCAGTCTTGGCCTATATCGGTATCATTACTGATAGGAAAAGCATTGCAAGTAATATTTCATCAGTTACACAAATTCAAATAAAAGGTGATCTATTACTAAAAATTGGAGAAAAAAAGGGGGTAGTGTCTAAACTAAGCGACTTTTAGCAGTCCTGCTCTCGAGAATGATACAAGGAGCTCGTCTTGACGATCCAGGACGGCATAATATGGACAGGCAGAAAATACACAGCAAAATTAACACAGGCACTAATATATGAAAGGAAATGCCATTCGCGATTAGGAGCCTCTCCTCAACTCAGCGGAACAAAACAAAATAATATTCAGAATGACTTAAACTAGGTGAAACAATCCGCAGAATTCAACGTTCCTTGCTTCTACTTGCAACAGAACATACTGTCAACTCATAAAATAAAGAAAAACGTAATTTAAAAAAACAGTCACTATTTCCGAACACAAATCTGAAGAATTCAGAAACACACACCGAAAGTAGTATGGTGTTTTTAACCAATTGGTGTGCAACCATAATGATCGCGAATGGGGAGCAAGTGCTCAAAAACCCATAAATCTTTTCAGACTAACGGGGAATGATTTTTCTCTCCTGTACCTGCGGCTCAAAAATGTCCCCACGGATCAGTTTCACAGAGCTTTTCAAATAGTAAGGTACCACTATAAGCCTAATCGGATATGCAACACAATTAAAATGAAAATTCTGAGAAAATAGGTATTAAAACATTATTCAAATGAAAAATGAATAAAATAAATTGAACTCTTTTTCCCCCATTTTTCTATGGAAAGAGTTCCAATTAAATGGAGACTTATGGCATTAAAAGAAAAAGTTATGAATGGATGGAGAAATATTAATAGCCAAAGAAAAAGGACGAGGAGTCAATATTACGCAACGCAACTTTGGCGCAAAAAATTAAAGACGAATTTCTATGGCTTAAATCTTAAATTAGAAGAGACATGCAAAAAAACAAAACTTAAAATTAGGCAAAAACCAATTAAGAAAACGAGAATAAAAAACAAAGAAAAATATATTTTTGGAAAAAGTAAATATAGCATGGAAAACGTTCAAAGTTAAGTTTGAAAAATTATATAATCAGAAAGTGCTTATTACAGGATGGTAAAGAAAGCAGCGGAGAACAATACAAAATTTAAAGAAATAAGACCCTACCTTAAACTTTTGAGATAATTGGTGTAGAACGGTCGTCAGCTGCTACGGAAATCGCTGAAGTCGATCCTCGATATATCCCGAAAATGTCGGAACAAAAATTTCGAAAATGAAAGCTCATATAATTGTCGATAAAAACCAGAGTTTAAAGGGGAACAATTATTTAAACGACATAAGAAATTTAAAGTATATACTATTGTGGCGGAAAGGAGGTACAGTTCTGTTCTACGATCCGCGTTTGTCGAAGGGTAGGGTTAGCGTCCGGGAAATTGAGACGACTGGGACGGGACGAAAGAATTGGGGAACCGATGAGAAATGAAAATGGTGCGTTAGCGGACGCTAGATCAAAGTTCTTTAAAATCGCTTTAACTATTGCTCGAACCTTTTCTGAAATTAAAACAGATTTAAAAGCTCTACAAGCCCAATCGATTGAAACAACTTGAGACAGTGTGCGTGGATTGTATCCAAGATAAACAACACGAAACGTCTAACGAAGTTACTGACACGTCTTCCTTATTGACCGCCGACATTTGAGGATTGATGAAAAAGGATAGTAAAGCTAGCAAAAAAGTAAAAATAATATCGACTCAGATAGATATATCATTTCAAGGGCACTGACCTTTCCCTTCAGGTCTGGTCCCGGACCGTCGCCAAGAGCCCGTTGTGAAAAGTTAGTGAAAAGTGGTAAAAAGTGAAAGTGAAAGTCCCCAGTGAAAAGTTAAATAAACACCTGCCTACCTTTCAAGGGCTGGTTGGTAGTTAATTAACGTCATATTGGAGCAACACAATGGGCTATTGGTGAACGTTCGAGATCCATTCTGAAGGGAAAGATCCCAAGACAACACCTTGCAGTTTTCAACCATAGTCAGATGACGAGGTCAGCACCTAAGCTGGCACC
Organism: Meta bourneti; assembly: GCA_933210815.1. Taxonomy (NCBI): domain Eukaryota; kingdom Metazoa; phylum Arthropoda; class Arachnida; order Araneae; family Tetragnathidae; genus Meta; species Meta bourneti. The sequence goes on along the minus strand of OW119929.1, from coordinate 36,206,354 downwards.
CCGTTCAAAAAACTTCCACACCCAGCCAACGTGAATCCTTTCAAGGGCTAAGGCCGTCGTAATCTGGTTGGAAGAGTAACGGATTAGCAACCCGAGGGTTGCGAGTTCGAATTCAACCAAAGACCGTCGTGTACAAAGGGGACTGGTGCACGTTAAATTTGTCGTGGCCTCAAATGTCCTCACGTTGGCATGGTGTGAAAGTTTGGAGAGTGGGGTGGCAGCTCAGATGTGACTTCGTCATCTGACCAAGGTTCGAAACTCCGTGGTGTTTTTCTCGGATCTCTCCCTTCAGATTTGATACCGGACCGTCACCAATAGCCCGTTGTGTTGCTTCAGTGCGGTGTTAATTAAAATACCTACCTACCTTTCAAGGGTTGGTTGGTAGTTAATTAACGTTATATTGGAACAACACAATGCGCTATTGGTGAAGGTCCGGTATCGATCCCGAAGGGAAATCCGAGGACAACACCTCGTAGTTTTAAACCACAGTGAGATGACGAGGTCAACACCTGAACTGGTACCCCACTCTCCAAAATTCCACACCCAACCAACGTGAATCCTTTCAAGTGCTAATGGTGAAGAGAGCACATTGAACGATTAGAACGGTTTATTATGCATAAACACACAGTTTTAGACAGACTTGATGATTATGGTTAACATTGCAAACTGCATTTTCAAACTCCCACTTAATGAGCCGTCTTTTCACATTCAATTAGAAAAAGGTTCCACTTCAACGACTGAAACGTTAACCTCGCAGCAAGAAGCACCCCTTTGAATTCCGACGAGTATTTTTATCTACCTCGACGAAAGCGTACTTTTCAGAATGATCTATCCGAGTCGCTTCACGCCTTCGAATGGAGAATCCCAGTGAAAGGAGGGGAAAAAACAAAAGCCCGTGCGACGAAATCCGAAATGGAAAATTCATTTAATTATAGATCCTTTTCGCACGAGAAGGAAACTAAGCGAAGAATAATCAAGCATCCCTACTTACTTCCACCCTTCTCTGGGGGAAGGGAGGTATCCAAAAGATCTCGAGGGGTGAAGACTGCACTGCAGTCTTAATTTGAGGAAAACGATTCTTTGTTTTAAAACGCCTCTATAAACCGTCTGGCGACGCAAACTGCGAATCAAGTTCTGATCACGCGCTATTTGGGAAAGATTTTTCACTGCACTGTTTGCCTTTTACATAATGAAGAGTTTGAATAAAAGTGGGAACTTGCGAGTCGAGCCGAGTTGTTCAAGTGCTGGCTATCGAAGAGAGAGAAAAGGAACCCTCTCCTGCAGGGATATTTGAATAACCGGGCTGAAGTGAAGCGAACTAATGATGAAATGAATGCTGAGGCTGTTCTGGCTTTGATGTTAGAAGTGTTTACCTTAGATTCGTCTTTTATGGAAAGTTCGCATTAAATACACAAGGCGGCCTATGAAACGGAAATGGATTTAATTTGATTTTCCATCTTTCCACTCCCCCTTCTACGGTGGGATGGTTGAAAATCACGTATTCTTGATGATTGGGCGTTCATTGGACTGAGTAAAAAGAACATTGCAAAATATAAAGTTGGATGGATCTGATGTTTGAAATTGATAAAGCACGAACGAAATAACTTGGAGCCGCGAAGGTTTTGTTTATCTTTTTAAGAGGAATTTGTCTTTTCGGGAAATGAATCATCGTTTCGAAAGACAGCAATTTTATGTTCTTTAGACTTTAAGTTAGGGGATGGTTCTATTGACATATTTTCTATTTTGTTTTCGTAAATGGGCATTGGAAGTTTATTTTGTAAATTTGTGATATTATGTAACGTATGCTTCAGGGTAACAAAATGGTGAGCCACACTTGAAAAGTTTCAGAAGTTTTCGAATTTTAAAAAACTCTAAAATTATAAATTGATCCACTATTTAAGAAGTCATGTTATCTTAAGCTTTCAAATATTAGCTTCTTCAAATTCCTTTTCTCCTTTGGAATATTTGTTTTGAATTTTTACCATTACGGAACATATATAGTTCTCTCGCTTTCCACGGGGTCGAGGTAGCCCGATTGGAAGAGTAAAGGATTAGCAACTGGAGAGTTGCGAGTTCGAATCCATCGTGTACATGGGGCTGGTGCACGTTAAATCTGTCATGATCTCAAATATCCTCACGTTGGCATTGTGTTGAAGTTTGGATATTGGGGTATCAGCTCAAGTGTGACCTCGTCATCTGACCGTAGATCAAAAGTATGTGGTGTTGTCCTCGGATCTTTCCCTTTGGGATTGATCCCGGACCGTCAGCAATAGCCCGTTGTGTTTCTCCAGTGTGACGTTAATTAAAATCCTAACTACCCGGACCGTGGCCAATAGCCCTTTGTGTTGCTAAAGTGCGACTTTAAGTATTGTATTTACTTACCTCTCGCTTTTCACTATATTATTCGTATCCCTTCAAATAATTCTATTTCAAGTTAAGTAAAGTTAGAAAATTGTAATTAGGGTTAAGAAACCTGAAACGAATTATAGTTTTGATTGGTCAGAATTACTGTTACCAAACATCACAAGTTTTCTTAGCTATGGGTTTTCATTATTCTTTTAGCTTTATTTTTAACATAAGGCTTCAGGGATCTGTTTATATGGAGGCAGTAGCTACAGATACAGTCTTAAACCAGCAGTGGCATATTTTTCATTATCTAAATGACGTGCTCCGTTCAAGAGACATTCATAGATTTCAATCTTTTTATATCTTTCGTTGGAAGTAAAGGCTGATTGCTTCCCTATTTCAAAAGAATTTTTGGAAGAAAATCAACTGCGCAGTAATTTTTTTTCAAACATCTACGTTAACAAAAGCAGCTTCTTATTACCTTCGTTGGCGTGGTGTGGAAGTTTGGAGAGTGGGGTGCCAGCTCAGGTGTTGCCTCGTCATCTGACCGTGGTTCAAAATTACGTGGTGTTGTCCTCGGATCTTTCCCTTTGGGATTGATCCCGGACCGTCACCAATAGCCCGTTGTGTTGCTCCAGTGTGACGTTAATTGAAATACTCCCCCCCCCCCTCTTATTACCTTCACCACAGCAGAAATTGCTTTCAGTTAAGCTATAATTAAAACTCTATTCTGACCTTTAAAAAGTAGTATTTTATTGTACTATTATTCTATCGTACACAATAATGTCCAAAGTAAATTTTTGATAGATGATATAACTGTCCTATCAGAAGGAAAATCGAAATCAAAGGCAACGTATAAATCTTTTATTCCGGTTTCAATGAGTGTTTTTGTTTGTTTTAGCGATTTCTCATACAGTTATGAATCTGAAACGGATAAGATCTAATGCAACGCCTTAAATATTTTCTATGAAATATGCAAGTTGACATCAAAAATATTGAGACGTATGACGTAAAAACACCATAGCTAATCCCCAGCTGGCACTAAAGAAAACTTTCCGAAGGAACTCTCAAGTTCGAGGGTGATATCAGAAGATTTCCATATCTAGACTGACCAGTTGATATTTGAGATAAATTTCCTTTGATCATGATTTAAAGGTACTGTTGGAAATGCAATATGGAACAAGTCTATCCTGTCACCTCCTTGCTTACCAGGGGTTTCTACTGGAGGATCTGTATTTTAATCTCATGCTCGTCTTGGGGTTTTCGAAGGTGCATGAACTCACGGATTTGGTCTAGCTAGACCAAGTGGTATAAGAAAGAACAGCAATAACTCGTTTGCAGCAGCTCCTAGTCCAGTAGTTAGAGAGAGCTGGACGTGAGCGCTTCATCTGGAAACTTGCTTGGTCACTGATGTATGTCTCTAGGTGAATAGACAAGAGATTTCTCTCGTCTAGACCAATCCACCTGACTCTTAGATGGATCATATGCTTGCTTTAGCAACATAATACTAAATAAGCATTTTGTTTGCAAATATATTTGTCGTAATCGGTCTCAGCCTCTAGCAGAGGACTTGATTTTTTGAGTGCCGTGTGGTGATGTGAAATATGTAAATTGTGAACATGTAAATGTTATGTAAATCTTGTGTGCGTTCTTAACTATATATAGACGATTGTATAGGAGGTAAGAGACGAGACCTCTTGACTTTCGATGCTTATTATATTTGTAAATACGAGTTGGTTTCAATAAAACTAATTTTAATGTCTCGTAAACTTTAATGTCCTTTGTCTCCAAACTCTCAAAGTGAATATTTGAACTAGCATACCCTCGCGTAACATCCGGGCTAAACTTTATTAAATAATTGCTTATATATAATGACAGTTAAGTGTGGTTATTCACATTTCATATCTTTTTTAATCCATTTTGTTGCATATTTCCTTCCAGTGTTTATTATTACTGAGTGTTGTAAGTCACTAGTGTTAATATTAACGACTTCCAGTGTTTATATTAATAAGTGTTGTAAATTACTAATGTTTATATTACTCTTTCCTGATTAGGTTCACTTTATAGTGTGCTACCTAATGCAGACATTCCTTGTGATAACCCAAACATTTCAAAGCCAATGTTACGAGATACTACTACTCCATCACAAACAGTTATATCGGAATTGCAACCTGGAAGAGAAGAAACTGAACTTAGCTCTGCCCAATCAATTTTACCGACTATAATGTTGCGACGTTCAGAACGTGCCAGACGTCCACCTAAGTGACTATAGATAATGATTGAACTTCCTTAGGAGGAGAGGAGAGTTGCCTCTTTCGTCTTTACGCTGTAGATATCGTTCTGTATGCTTCTCTGTTGCGATGTCTCATTATAATTATTAAATGTCTTGTTCGACTTAGAGTTACACTCTTATTTCGCTATCACAAGACAAACCTTTATGATGAATACATCAGCTGTAACAGATCTAGTCGAGCCGTACAGTAGATATTACTGTGGTGAACACAGAGAGGGAAGAAATCTTGCCATAAATAATTTATTTCTATACATCTATATAATACACTATTTACAGACTGTATGATACCACACGTCTACTCCAAACCTCAATTTAAAAAAATTTACAATTGCCACCTTTATTTGAGGCCAGGCTCTGGTAGACTATCCAGCATGTTATATGTACTGAATTTTGATTAAAGTTACTTTATATTTTTATCTGCCTACTTATTCATTGCACCAGTCAACTTCCTTATACGGAATCACCTCCGCACCATGGAGCACACCTGTTTTTCCAACCTTCCGTCTCCGGACTTTTCTTAGACTCTGTCTCGCTGCTTTTAGTCTTCTCTCCTCATGTCCAAGGAGTCCCTAGTGGCCGAATCCTTTGGACCCATGTGTCCCCTTGTGAGGAAAAGTAATGTGAATCCTCACAACAATGAAAACATCTCTAGACTTGATCACAGACGTGAAATATAAGTAGACTGAGCTGAGCATTACTATTGAGATGAGCTTCAAAAAGTGTGACCAACATGTCGACTTGTAGTTACGTGACTGTTCTGTGAGAAACTGACTTGGTTGACCTATGTGGCATCTCGTCACCTCGTCTGGCGATTTAACATCTTATGGCATGGTATATGTGTGAATACGCATTTCTGTACAGTGATGATAAAAAATGGTGAAATCGCGAAAGTCTAATACTATGTCGCGCGGACCAATCAGATGATGAATCAATAGGTGGGCGTCTTCTCCCGTTCCGTGGATCAATCAGATTATGAATGTTTGTTTCCACCCCAAAGACGAAAGTATATATACTCTAAGGGTCACGTTACTACTAGTTTTTGTCATCTGGTCCTGGGAACATTGCTCACTCACTCTCTACATTTATAATTCCTCTGTGAGCGTGAGTAAATGATTGAGGAAGATTGTAAGGGGATAATTTTTTATTTCGGAATATTCTTTTAAGTAAAATAGCAATACCATATTAACTATTCAATATTATTCATCTGAGATTCACGAGACTTCCAAGTACTGTAGTAATGTTTTTACCATATATCACACATTTAATGACTAAATAGCCACATCTATACTATATTGGTAGGAAGAATCCCAGGAAACATTATATTGATGAACAAGGTCAAAACTGGTTAGAGAAGTTATTCATGGAAAATTGGAGGTTGCGGAAAGGATATAAGCGTGTGGACCACTAAGAATGTTAAAACAGATGTATCTTGTAATGTTAATGTACTGTATGTAATGATAATGGTAAGTAATTAACGTCGCACTTGAATAACACAACGGACTATTAGTTAATGACCGGGATCAATCCCTAAAAGGGAAAGATCCGATGACAGCACCACGTAATTTTGAACCACGGTCAGATGACGAGGTCAACACCTCAGCTGTCACTCCACTCTCCAAGCTTCCCCACCACGCCAACGGGAGGACATTTGAGGCCACGACAAATTTAACATGCATCAGCCTCCCATGTACACTTTGGATTCGAACTCGCAATCCTCCGGGTATCGTATGTAAAAATCTATTGTGAAAAGAAAAAGCAATTGATTGAAAATTAATGTAAAACGATAAAGAAATTGACCAAAAATTGATGTAAAAAGCAAACCACACCATCTGAAAAATAATGCACAGAAATAAAAATTATTAACCTAAAAATATCATAGTCCATTTTTACTTCTACTTCTACTAAAACTAAATTATCACGAAAGAATATATACCTCCTTAGAGAAGTCCCTACAGTATTGAAAATGCCAGAGCCAGATGCTTGGAAGTTACTTATTTCCTAATTAATTGAGATCACGACAAAAGTAACTTACCTGAGGGGTGTAACAAGTGAACACAGCAGCGCTTCTAACAACCTCATCATTAAAGGTGTTTGTTATATCTGAAGTAATAACCATCGAGATTAAATTCCTTTCTGCAATCTATCTTGTTTATTTGGAGGAGGAGGTATTTGAAAAGACGGAGGTACGGAGTGGGGCAGACACATTCATAACAACTCAAGCAGAATTTTACGCCAGATGCATCTGTAAATTAGTTATTTGAACAGAAGTCTGCAAAACTTGTTGCTTAAGTCCAGTTCCGAAAACAGCATTAATTGCTCGAATACATAAACAATCTTAGGGAATGACTGGCTGCAGACAATAGAATGGAATTGTAAATATTGAAAATATAATTCCTTCCCAGGCCTAAGATTCAAGACATAATTTTTGAGGGGGAAACTGGAACAGTACTGGGGATAATTGAAACATGAAAAGTCGAGCGTAACAAAAAAACTACAACTGTTTTGTCTTATGATTTCAGAACTAGAAGAAACATTCAGAAGATATATATAGCGTCATATACACAAAGGATGTCCGCACCTGACATGACCTTCGGACTGAGTGTGCGCAGGCGCACTGAGCATGGGGAGGAGGTCCACAATATATCGAAATTCTATGGTACTAGGCGAGCATTGGGCCAGTGTAACTTTGTATTGCGTTGAGTGAGGACTGCGTAAAAGAGGTGTCATTCGAAAGCTATCAAACTATGTTATAATTACAAGCCTTTAATCAATAAAATTACCCTTCAATATTTATATTAAACTGCACTTTACCCGTTCAAACTATAATTAATTGTTGAATATTGACTATAATCAATCGTTCAAACTTCTTACGTATGCTTCATTCATTCCACAACCTAACATCAGGTCTGAGTATTCACGTCAAAACGGTTTATATCCTCTACGCAACTTGCCAACTTGTTTTAGGTATTATCTTCCTTTGAAAGTTCTGTTGGAACGGAGTTGAATTGATTCTTTGAAGGATGATGATGCCTATAAGGGATGATTATATGAAGCTGAGGAGTAATGTTTGTTTTTAAATAAAATATTTGTAATTTAACTGATAGTATGAAACAGTGTATACCAGGGGTGGGGAATTTGTAGCTTTATGACTATATTTGGCTTTCTAGGTCCTTGAGTTTGGCCTGTTGACTGAATCCAAATTCTACAGAACAATCCCTTTTATTTTTATAAATACATTTTGTTCATATTTTGTTTTTATTATATTTTTAAATGAACGTATTTAAAATTTCATCGAAACATTCCTCGCAGATTGACGGGTACAATTAGAACGTTAGTAAGCCGTTAGGACTGAATTAGCGGCTGCTACGCCCATGATTTAATTTTAATGTGACTCTTAAGTGCGACTATTGCTTCTAAAGAACACTTAATTTCTCAATTCAGAAAATAAATATAACAGACCCCAGTAGTATTGAATTCATTGTAAAGTCTTTATTCTCTAATGTATCAAAAATGTACATCCTTTTACAAACAATTATTTTTAATTCACACCTTAGTGTTTGAATTATTTCACAATTTTTAAACTTTTTTCAACCATGCCACACATTTCGCCTTTGAAATAAATAATACAGTTCATCCAACTTGACGACAAAAGATATATGTACACATTTTCAACATTTTACTTTGCTAACAGAATCAATGTAATGTTCTCGATTTCAATTTTGTGCTTGCCACCAATAAATTATCCTGAATGCAATCCATCATCGTTTCATGTTAAGATTTATACATTTTAGGGAAAATATTTTAAGGAATATTTTAAGTTATCGTACATCATTTCATTCAATTCTCCCTTTCTTAACAAAATCAAAAATCCCTCCATGGAAAAGATGATCATAATTTAAAGAGTGGGTGAAACACGTGCCACATAACCTATTGTAGCAGATGATTTATCAACTCGTATATCATTGGACTTTTGAAATGCTTTCTCGTAAATAATGCTGAACAAGCAATGTAGAGAATAACCAGGTTCAGTATAACCTAAGAAAATTGTCAGTTATTAATTATATTCATACTGGTTCGCTGCTTTTTAACGTTTGTTAGACCATTGTGCTTTTTGTCAATTTCAAGATTTCTTTCGATTTGGTCCATCTTATCAAACATCTCAAGCTTCCTTTTCTATTTCAAGGAAACTTCAGAGGAAAAATCAGACATCTTTTCTAGAAGAACCCACGAGAGCGTTTTAATTTCTAGATTTTTATAGTTTGTTATTAAATCAACTGTTCAATTCATACAAAAAACATTCAGTTATGAGTTAAAATAATTTTAACCCTCTGAGGGGTTCGCTCGCATATATCCGTCCTGCAACTTCTTCCTGCAGTCTTCCCTGGATGAGTTTCCGTTATACTGCTCCAGCGCGACGTAAATTCAATTTCTTGCATGATTTACACCAGTTTTGATCTTCTTAAACAATAGAATTTTTCTAGGATTTTTTTAACCATTAGAAGTAGAAAATAAAGAGCTTAAAAAGATACCCATAGTCGCCAAGGTTGAAAAATAGTTTCAAACAGCCGCCTGTAACAGCCCTGCCAATAGAATCTTTCCAAAGGTTGAAAAAATCCTTGGATTCTTTCAACCAATAAATTTGGTTATTACATATGGTATGGGGTAAAAGCAATACTGCACTACTTGGTAATATCGTGACGCTTAGAACGTTAATAATTAAAATATTTTACCATCACATTATTTCATAAACATAATAGGTGAACCTGGATAGATGAGACCATGTTTTTAAAAAAAATATCTTTATAATTTTTGTTTTATGCGAATTTTATGCTGAATATAAATATTAGTTATAGTCTGGAAAACAAATACTTTATTTATTTATTATTATTAAGACCCATTCAAGTATGTCAAGTCTCCTTTATTCAGGGAGGCTTGACCTGGGTAGTAAAAAGTGCTTTCTGATGACGGCATATAATTTTATTTCACTTATACAAAAAAGTATTGTAAGCACAATGAACCATAAACAATTATAATAGTTTTAAACTTTTTCAAATCGCTTTTAGGACATAAATTTATGTGTTGTGAATAATTAAAATAAAGAGCCCAACTGATTTTTATTAGATAAATTCAAATATGGAAAACACATTTAATATTTTCATATTTTTATAATTTACTAGCAGAATTACCCGGCGCTACTCGGGTTAAATTGGTTAACTAACTTCTGTTTTTCGTTAATAAATTATAATTCCCCCTATTCATCTCATATAACAATTACCACACTCTAATAAAGGTACACAATTTCACAAAGGTAAAACAATATCAAATTTAACATTTGACATTTTTGTAGAATTTAAATATTTAGTAAGAAAAATATCTCTAGAGTGTGCCAATGTTAACCAGAAATCATAGAATAATTGAGAGTATGCGAAGAAATGCCTTGTACGTCATTTAAAAACAGAAGTTTTTTCTAAAATTATCCTACAAGAATTCAAAATTAAACTATTACCTTGATTACAGATATTCAAAGAAAAATATGAAATTGAAAATCCAGAGATACTTCTTAAAACTTGGATTAATAAAAAAGATTCGAACGAAAAGCAACCGAATGCATCTTTTTTCACTACAAAACAGATTTCTGGACTAAAGCTAAGGGATTTGAGAAACGGAAAATTTTTTACAGAAATTTAAAAAGCAAACGATTAATAATGATTGTTTCTAATTGATACAATCTCGCATGTCAAAAAGAATTTCTAAAAATATTAAGATTGCTATATTATCTACCAGTTCTATTTTAAAAGGTTTTGTGCTGTATATTTTATTTATAATGTTTTATAATATATATTTATAATGTTTTATAATATATATTTATAATAATGTATTACAATAATTTATAATGTATAATGTTTTGTTTTCTAAATCATGTCCCAAATATTTAGATTTTTTTATATTTGGAAAGAAAAAAATAAGGCTCAAAGTAAAAAGGTATTGGAATTTAAATTCCGTAAAAATAGGTTTTGGAAAAATAATTGCTCTTTCAGCGTACTGGTAAAATAATCCAAGTAATCGCAATGCTAAATGTACCTTCCAGCTTCTCCAAAGTACCAAATTTTGTTGATTTAAGTATAGTTACTCAGTTATTTTAGTATGAAATTTGTCTAAATATGAAAGCAAAGAAAATTCAAATAATTCATCCACTACATTAAAACATGATTTATGAAATATAGAGTATTGTAATTAAATTTAATTAACAAATTTTATGTGATACTTAAACAAACACACAAACATAAAACAGACATAAAACGGGAAGACAGACTGACAGACCAACCTAAGTTCAGTCACCAAATGAATGTAAGTACGTACTCGCATTATGTAAAGTTGTATGAAACATATATCCAGCTGTTTGGATGTAGCACGGGCACACACATACAGATCTCTAACAGACACCAAACGTGCAAGATACCGATTTTGCATTAGAAGTGTCCAAAACGGATAAAGAACTTGAAATGGGTCGAAAATGTTCAATGTGCAAACACTCCATTTTTATTTATATAGATTTTAAATGATTGTATTTGTAATATGATAGATTTAAAAATTGTAGGGTATTATGGTACTTTGTACAGAAAAAACAAAGCGGTTATTTTAATTAATCCCAATTGCATGTACAAACCTGATTACTAGATTCAAATCTTAACAGTTCAGCATTAGTTAAATCCTCTTGGTAACATTGTCAATTTTTTATCCAGATCTGAATTACGAAAACCATGTTCCACTGAATAACATACAGCAAAAAAAGATTATAAATACAAAAATCAAGCATTCTAGATTTATTACTTACAAAGGTATAGCTAAAGATAAAGACTGGAACTCCCTGCTAAAATCTTAGTTGCCACAGGATCCACCAAGAGCTATAGGAGTCGCTTGCTTTCGTGTTCCACCTGGATACGATTACCTACAAAATCCTCAAAACCGAATTGACTTGTCAAACTCTCCAATTTGGCCTCTGTGAGGTCTTTCAGACATGACAGTAACTCATCTCAATAGTTGCCCTGATCTTACTGACGCCACAGTGAATAATACTACTGATAGAGTTACACATTTTATTTTTGATTCCAGATTATATGGAGCTTCCGAACAGAAAATTATGGTGAGTATGCTGAGGGTCTGACGTAGAATTTAAATAAAAACATTTAACAATAGTCGTCGGGACGTTTCATGGTTATTCTGAGCCTAATTAACCTTGGAGATGAAAGCTCACTCTATTCACTTTTTGGATGACCAAAATATCAGTTCTAACGCATTGAATGAATATACGAGATAGGCTTTTTGGTTGCATACATGGAGACGAACGCTTATTGAAAAATTAAACATTCATTAAGAAAACTAAAGACGATACAAAATTATAAAGAACAACCATCCACACTTCTAATTCCGTCTCGAATTCTCAATTCCAAATTCAATTTTTATCACATTTCATATCATGGTTACAGTTCACAATATTATCGTTTGAGAGCTTGCGTAATGAATGTAATTCTCGGATCGCTTACACGCGCTCACATTGTCAAAGAAACTGAGTTACAATGGAGTATTCATCATTAAAAAATTATGAACAAATTATTTAGGTAACCAACCCCATCAATACTTGAAAACGATTTTAGATTACATCTGAAATAACCTGTTTTGAAAATGTAATATATTGAAACTGTATAAACCCATGGTAGGGAACATTAGTTTTTTAGATGATCAAAGAAAAATATTTCTCTTGTAATGTTTTCTTTTCCGATCTTATTCATTTATTCTCAAAATGTTAGGTCTCAGGACCTCAATGTTATTTTTCCTAACCCAGTTTCGAAACATAAATGTTGTTGTTTTTCTACCTTAGGAACAAGTAAAAAACAAAAGCGACAGTTTCGATAAATAATGACTAACCAAAATATAATCGCTTCGAAATTTATAACATGCTTTTAAATGAACGATGCGCACTCAGACATATCGATTTAATACTTTCTGGGACTTCGGAATTCGATACCTTATCCATCCTCTTGTTCCGATGAATCGATATTTGTCGTTGCTTGCTCAGATCCCATCTAAGCTCTTTTACGAATTGAGGAAAATTGGTACTCCGTTCATTTGTTTGGTTTGGATTCGAGTAGAAGCAAATTTCGTTTTCTCACATTCATATTTCGAATTTAAAATTTAATTTTTTATTAAATGCTTTGATAGCAACTTGAAAAAGTTTAAAAATCTTTATTATAGCCGTCCCTTATTTTTGTTCTCTCTCTCTCTCTCTCTCTCTCTCTCTCTCTTTTCATCTATCTTTTCATTTTTTTTCTTTCTCTGTGTGTGTCCTAAATTTTGTTTCGTGACATTTAAATCCAGTGTTTTCAGTTCAACTTCTTATGAAATTTGATAACTGGTAAGATAGCGATTGAAAAAAGCTAGATCTTTTTATTATAGTTGTCTATTTTTATGCATTGAGGAAAATGAAAAAGTACCCACTTTTTCAAAATTAAGCATTAATATCCTAGAAATTTTATTCCATCTCCTATTAAATATAGTAACGAATAACTTTTTAATTAATTTAAACATAATAGAATCTAGAATAAAAGAATTGTAAGTCGAAACTTGAACTTGCTTGGAAATAAATAATACTTGTCCGTGACTGAAGAAATAAACTACTTTATTTGAAATTATAATATAACTTTATTAAAATTTTTAAGTTGGTTTGATATGAGTAAAATGTCTGAGATGATTTCATAGAAAAATCAAGTTTTATATTAATAATTAACTTTTAAATTCTAATTATTAAACAACAGTCTGATAGATTTGCACGATTTTTCATCAGAAGTTAGCATATACAGTACCATGTTTTGTGGCTTCATTATTTCTTATTTTCACTATATTGAGACCAAGTAGCCACAGTTATTTGAACATAATATCATTTATTGCTTATTGTATTGTTTGCTTAAGGAAAACAACTATAATGTACGTTAAAGGTTTTAAATATGTATAATATAAGTCAAATGGGATGGATAGGTAGGTACTTTAATTAGCGTCGCACTGGAGCAACACACGGGCTATTGGCAAAGGTTCGGGATCAAACCCGAAACCCGATTCGAGGAAAATAATTCGTAATTTTGAATCATGGTCAAATGATGAAGTCACACCTGAGCTGGCATCCCATTCTCCAAACTTCCACACCACGCCAACGTGAGGACATTTGAGGCCACGACATATTTATCGTTCCCCAAACCCCTTTGTATACGACGGTCTTTTTGGTTGGATTCGAACTCCTAATCCGTTACTCTTCCAACGTGCCTTCAAATGGAATGGGAAAAAATACAAGTTACAATATCAAATTTTAACTAATGAATTTGCTGAAATGTGTGATAATTGTGAATAAATTACGTTTTTCAACTTTTTAAATTATTTCGTATATCGTTCTTTAGGGTAGAATTACTTAGTTAAAGAAACTTTATTACCATGTCAACGATTTGAACATCCACAAGCTTGATGTTTAGAAATAGATCGCATTGCGGCGTTTTGTGAATACTTTTTGAGCTTCATTTGAGAACACCTTAAAAGGACAAGTTTTTCATTTCGTTTCTCGAAGGTTATTCTCCATAAACATTATGGAACTATGACTGAATTTGGTTGAAACTATTTATTTTGTCCTTGTTGCTTTTTCTGTCAAAAAAATGCCTAAAAGTTGACCTTGTTTCCTCCTCTAAAGGTTTATTCAAACAAATTAATAGAGTGGAAAAGCAAATATGAGTGATATTTTTCATTTATGATGCAATTTATTTTGCTTTGATTTTATTAATTTATTCACGATTGTTCCTACAGATTCGAACTGAACAACAAATGCCTGAACATCCCGCATTATAGATCGAACTGGCTTTCAAAATTCTTCAAAAGGTTCAGCGATTTGAGCTCAAGATAAAAATTTTGAACTCACAGATTCAAATATTTCAACTTTTAATATTTTTACAGGTTTAACATTTTTCCTAAAAGGTTGGTATCAAAGAAAATGAAAATCGCTATACTTTTTCAGTGATATTAAATAAATATAAAATTTAAAACCCATTTTATTTGAGCTAAATTCACAAATTAGATCACGTTAAATATAAAATATATGTTGATCCTTTTAAAGTTCCATTCATATCTCTTGAACATGAATAAAACGCTATCGACGGTCCAGTTTTCAATAGATATGGTTTAAAAGAAATAATGGCTCTAGTAACATCACAATAACATAATTCAAGACTGCAGAATACCAAAAGGCGTGTATCGTCAGCTGAAAATTTAGCTTCTTAAAATGATTCTTGAATAATCACACAATCGGACATCCAACGTCTCTTCAAATTGCTGTGAATAATGAAGAGCGAACTGAATAAATTTGCATGTGTTGCTCATCAAAAATTGAGATAGACATGTAATAGGCTTATTCTTCAAACAACTTATGAAGATCTGCGTTTGCTTACACTATGGCTGTTTGATAGTTGATCACTTCGCGTTGAATGTTCGTGGAATGTTGCAACAAATTATGCAGTACTTTTCCAGAAATACATAATTTTGTAATCTGAAACCATAATTTTGCGAAACTGCTGCTATTGTAAAGAGTTGAAGTGATCTTTTTTGCACACTTTATTAGACTAGTATTCTGATTTCATAAATAAATTTGTCTGTTGAGCTATAAGATGGTATGGAACAGAATTTGTTATTCACATGTTTTAGGCAGTTTGAAGAGCTGAAACTGCATCTTATACATAAATGTCATAGCGCCGATAGTTGTTTTCCAAAAAATCAAATAAAAAAATCAGTCAGACATATTTAGAAAAATCAGATAGTATATCTTTGGAAAAATTTTCTATTGTCAGAAAAGCAGAAATTTATTCTATCCACTTTTTTAAGTCCTCTGTCTAGATATTTGATGGGCCGCGGTATCCCTGTTTAAAGAGTAATGGATTAACAACCGGAGGATTTCGAGTTTGAGAGTCGATCCAAACAAAGACCGTTGTGTACGTGGGATCTGCTGCATGTTAAATTGGTATCAGCGTCAAATGTCCTCATGATGGCATATGTGAAAGTTTGGAGAGTGGGATGCCAGTGCAGATGTTGACCTGTCTGACCGTGGTTCAAAAATTACGAGTTGTCCTTGCTTCTTTCCCTTCGGAATTGATCCCAGACCGTCGCCAATAACCCGTTGTGTTGCTCCAGTGCGACATTAATTTAACTACCGCTATCATCTAGATATTCGATTGTATCATATTCAATATCAAGCCTTAATTTTCTTTGTTTATTTTCTCTACATGTAGGATCAATCAGTGAAAGAGAAACACATGAAATATAAAAACAATTCCAAAAGCAGCCATATTTGGAAGATTTATATTAATATCACGATCTACACCGAGGATAAATAGTTGAGCATTTCTAAGACTCAAATTATGAAAAGATTGCATTTCATTTTCATGAACTTGAAAAGTTGACAAACTGACTTCAATGAATTGTAAATCCCTAAAAATAAATATAATAAATATATTTAAAATATAGATAATTATCTATAAAACAAGCAACCAAAAGAAATCATTTTAACTTTCTCACAACAAGCAGTGAGTTCCATACCAACAGAGCTCTTAAATAAATTATTTTTTAAATGTTCTTAGTTATTTTTACATTTTTATTTTAAAAACTTTTTTAAATGCTTATCTACATGTAATGACTAATCTACGTTTTTTTATTTCATTTTGCACATTTATCTTTCTCCAATTTTAAATACAGATTATGAAATAAATCAAACGAATGCGTTCAAAGAATGTAAATTTCGAAGTAGTAAAAAGTTATAACTAAACGTGCTACAAAATGTTCAACTACTAATGTAAAATGCTAATGATGAATATAGTGAAAGGTTTAACAGTTCTTCAAAAACATTTCAAAATTCTACATCTTTTCTATCTTGTTAGATAAATCTTAAACTTAATTATTGTGCGAGCCAGAAAACAATTTGATTTTCAGCCATTTTATATTTATCACTGAATAGCTGAAGCATGATTTAAGCCCTCTAGATTCAAGAAAATCGGCTTATGGTTTAGGTTCTTACTGAAATAAAAATATAAATGGAATTGTGCACTTGAAAACAAATTTCTGACCTACTTATTAAATACTGATTCCTTATAATTTGGAAGTGAACTTTAAATGTATTGTTACAGTCGCATATTTCCTCCCGAAAACTGCAAATTAATCCAGTACGTTTAGATATTTTAATATTCTAGATTTAAAAATATTCTTATGTAAAGCAATTTTTAGACTGCTTTCCAGACAAATCATTCCTTTTCCACTAAAGTTAAAGGGAAATAATAAGGTATCTAATTTTTAATATAAAATTATTTTTAAACTAATTTTCTCGAGTGAAAATTTATAAAATATTTCCTAAACGAATATTGGAACTTTAAAACCTATACATCATACACTGAATATGAGACAAATACAAAATCAACATACTTCTACCTATTTCTTTTTCATTTAACAATTTGTCCCATCTAGAATGATAAATACGTATGCATTAATATCTCGCTAGCACTTACCAGAGGAATTCTGCTAATCACCCACATTAACTAAATTACACATTAATTCCTTCACGCTGGAGTCTAATGTTGGTTCTGGATACTATGATATTCAATTTAAGGTGTTTTGTGATGCCTCGTAAGGGAAGGGAAATCGAGAATTAAATGTACACGAGGAATGTTAAATGATGATAAAACGTTGAATAAAAAATTCGACGAAAGAAGACAAATTTTAGTGAAGAGTTAAATCATGGTGATAGATAAAAGCTTCTATGCAAGTAGAATTCAGACGAATGTGAATTTTTAATCAACTGCTTAAAATGTCCTTTTGTTTTGTTACCGTACTAATGTATAACTCATTCCACACTTTTATTATTTAATAAACCTGGACAAAAGCGAATGCATTACGAATTTCAGAGAATTTTAAAATGCAGATCATGATTTATGAGCATACTTTACAATTTTGTTTGAGTTCTAGATTTTTGTTCAATTTTTATTATTTATTATCAACATTAAATTTCTTGATTTGTACATCCCTTTTAACTATAATCGTTGGAGGATAGAAGATAAGTAACATGTTTGTTATAACTTCAGCATCAAACACAATTAAATAGAATTACTTAGCAACTTAAACAGAGAATTTTGTTTTTTAATTCCGTGACACCTTTGTCTCAACTTAAGAGTACCATTAAGAGTGGAGAAACTTATCTAGATTCAATTTCGAAGTGGCAAGAAAGGGCTATAAGCGTATTTACTCAATAGTTATTAGTTACCAATTCCCGTTGTGTAGAATCACACTCTAATGTGAAACGTCATGTTCCTTTCAGTGATATTAAAAAATAAGCATATAAAGTCTTTTACTTTTGTGATAGTGTTCTTGATCATTTCTCTACCCTATTGCATACTTCCTGAGTCCCTATTCACCATACTAATAAATCAATATCACTAATGCAAAGGTGGGGTTTAAGGTGGGATGTCCATTTTTATATTTTAAAGAGTATTTTTGAGTTATGAACGATATCATGAGATTTTATATGCTATTTGTAGTCGATTGAAATTGGAGTGAATATTAGAAAAGAGCAAATATATCAAATCACCACTCGGTTGTTCATGTCAATAAAATTCGAACTTAAAATCATGTGTCTCATCAGAAAAGTGCGAATTCTCTTAAACGATCATTTTCTGTATCATTAGAATTACTTATACAATGGAATAAGTAATTCTAATAATTAGAATTACGTATTAATTAATAATTAGATTATTGTTTATTAATTAATAATTATATTATTAATTAGTAATTACTTATACACTGGAATAAGTAATTCTAATAATTATAATTACGTATTAATTAATAATTAGATTATTACTTATTAATTAATAATTAGATTATTGATTATTAATTAATAATTACTAATTAGAATTATTATTAGAATTACTTATACAATGGAATAAGTAATTCTAATAATACAGTTTTACTTATGTGTCTTTTCAAAAACAATTCGAAGTTTTATTTCAGAGTTTAGGTACTGAATAGTACTCTATTTTAAACTACACTTTAAACTATGCGCATGCATTAAACTAACATTAAAACTCAAGTTACTAGTCGACCTATGTAAAGCATCTGCGCTCAAGCGTCTATTGCTTGTATCTATTAGTAAGTTTTAAACCTCCAAGTGGTTTCGACGATATATCTCGTCCATCAAGATCTGACCAATTTTGCTAATGACGAGGTATCTTGTCCTCAGGATATTACCGATTTTTTTATGATGATGAGATCAAGATCTGATCAATTTTTTCTAATGACGAGATATCTCGTCCATCAAGATCTGGTTGATAATAATTGATGATGCCTGTAGTCGTTAATTGAATACCTACCCACCTACCTAGAGAAGCGAGAGCCGCAGTAGCACAGTTGAATGAGTAACCGATTAGCAATCGGAGTGTTGCGACTTCGAAACTCGGTCCGATCAAAGATCGTAGTATATGGAGGGGCTGGTGCAAGTTAAATCTGTTGTGTCCTCAAAACGTCCTGCCCTTGGCATGTTGTGGAAGTTTGGAGAGTGGTGTGCCAACTCCGGTGTTGATCTCATCATCTGATCGTGGTTCAAATTTACGAGGTGTTGTCCTCGGATTTTTCCCTTAGGTATTGATCCCGGACCGTCACCAATAGCCCTTTGTGTTACTCCTGTACGACGTTAATTACATACCTACTTAGAGAAAGAGTACCTACCTAAGAAGAGATAGGGGAGATACCTAGGAGAGATACCTGCTTAGGAAGAGACATGCATGCGATGAAATTACACCTGAATTTCAAGCTATTTACATAGAATTTACAAAGTAAAATACAGTCAAAAAATCGCGAATTAACTTTTTTTTACTGTAAATAGCTTATCTTCTTTCTTTGCGTGTACCCATTTAATGTAGATTTTTTTTATGTCTGACTAAAATAATTCGTTTCATGTTCTACAAAATAAAATTCAATCGAAGCCCCTACCTTCGCTTTTTCTTGGATCTTCCTATTTTCGCACAACTCAAGCTGAGCTCTTGAGTAAGCTGTGCATTTAAAATTTACAACTTATCCGATCGAACCTTGAGATTGTTCTCTGAAATAAAGAGATGATATAAAGAGCTCAGTTCTCCGACTTGAAAATGCAGTCAAAACTTAATCAAATTCTCATTCTGCAAGTCCATTCTTACCGGCATTCTTCTCTTTCCCTTCTCGTTTAATAGTCGTCATTTTTATAGTGAGTGTTCGTATTTATGCGTCGTTAGAAAAACCAATTTAAAAGAGTTTCAATAAGATGTAGCGAGCAGTGAAATGAAATTTCAAATGTACAGCTTTCGAAGAAAAACTTCATCAATGCCTAGTGAGATGAAAATTCTATTCCAATAATGGTATAAAAGAGAAGAGTGGGGGTTATTTACCTTGTCTATGATGATGAAACATAATAACTCAAAAATATCATCTAAAAGTAAGAAGAAATCTTTGTAAGGAAAAGGTTTTTAAAGGGGAAGAAACCTGACAAAAAAATTTTCTAGGCCATTATTAGACAGAATCTAATACTTCGAGTTTCGGCAAAAAATGAGATATGTGCAGTGTTTTTAAAAACACTCTCGCTGGCATCAAGTTTCCTTCGTATCGTTTGCATTTTTATGCAAAAAGGTGATCGATACTCTCTTGCTTGCTCTTATATTTTCCTTACACTTAGTTATTTCTTATACTTAGTATTGGAAAATTGGAAACATGCATCGTGGCAATTCTTCGAAAACTAATTAAATCTAGTATCACATCTTAATAAAAATCCCAATGTAAATTTTGACACATGCAGTGGCTTCCAAAAGTGTTCGTACACTTACGAATTTCAATGAAATATTGTTCTATCCACTAATAAAAATTAATATTTCAGAATCGGAATTTTTTAATATCTATAACTTGTTCTTAACAAAACTACATTTTAAAAACATAGTAAAACTTTTTTTGGAAAATCAATAATCAAACAACAAAATGTAAAACAATCAAAAACAATCAAAGTAACAAAAATGTTACCTTACAAGTCTTCGTACACTTTACAAAAGTATCTACATATTAGTAAATATTGTAATATTTCGGTAAATTAGTACTTAGTAGGCTATCCTATAGCATCCACAACAGCTTTTAAACGTCTGGGAATAGTGTTCACTATTTTCTTTTGTAATTTTTGCATCAATATTCCACCATTCTTCAATCATTACTGTTTTTAGTTCGCTTTTCGTTTTAATGTCGTGTCTTCGTACTCTAACCTTCAATTCTCTCCAAATGTGTTCTATTGGGTTTAAATCCGGTGACTGAGGTAGTGTTTTCCGAGCTTGTGGACAATTATAGACACCAGAGGCGAACGTTGAGAGCCGTGTGCTTAGGATAGTTATCTTGATAAAAAACAAAGTTGTTTCCAATACCCAAATTTTGGGCTGATAATTTTAAATTGTCTTTTAAAATATTTAAATAAAGAGCATGATTCATTATGCCATCAATAAATACCAAATTACCTAGTCCTGATGCTGACATGCACCCCCACACAAGGACACCTCCACCGCCATGATTTACTTTTCCAACTAAGTTCTTGGGATTAAGTTCCTCATTTTTTCTTCTCCATACAATTATATGCCCATCGGAATCAAACATGTTAAATTTGCTTTCATCTGCAAATAAGACATGATTCCAGTACGTTTCTGGCTTATTTATCATTGATTTTGCGAAGGAAAGTCTAAGTTTTCTATTTTAGCACCTACAAAAAATTTTCTTCGGGTAGAACGCCCATTTAATCCAGCTGATCTGAGCACTCGTCGAACAGTTTCAGATGAAATTGAAGTAGAAAATTTTTCAGTGAATTCTGTAGAAATTTTTACAGCACTCAAACGTGAATTTTTCACAAATTTTCTAACTATGAATCTCTGATCACGTTGAGTTAACTTTACCGGATGAACTTTTCTTACCTTGTTTTCGATCCGATTTTCTTTAAAGCGTTTTATCACATACTGCACCGTAGAATGGGATAAATTTACTAATTTATCGATATTCCGAATTGATTTACCACTACTATGATAAAAAAAATAATCAATTTTTGAATGCTGTTTGTTGTTTCCTTACGACTACGAGCCATTTTTAAATAATGAATAGAATATTACGAAGTAAACAAGCAAAGATTTAAGCCAAACGATTTTTTAAATGTCACCACAATGCAAAGATATAAAAAGCAATAGAAGATAATTTTATTTATGAATTCATCCGAAAATGTTTCGGTGTACGATCACTTTTGTGACGTGTTCTTTCTCTGCCTCCTTGCATTTTCATTTTTATAAAAGGAAAATGAGTCAATATTTTTTTAAAAAAATGTTAGGTTTTATTCAGAATCACATGGAGATGATATGAAAAAATATTGAACTTTATATTTGAATTCAATTCCAAGCTACATCGCTTTTTCTACAAATTTTTAAAGTGTACAAACACTTTTGGGAGCCACTGTATATGGAATGTATTACATGGATGGATTTGCATGTATAGAATTTGTGTCCAAAATAGGTTGTAGAAATTATAAAAATGTCGAAAAGGTGTTAAAAATAATTTTACTCATACTTAAATGATTTCGCATTTTTCTATGAAAGAAGAAAGTGATTATTTTTTGGTCACTTTCAATATATAGTTAATCAATTCAACCCGAGTGAAGTCGGGCAATTTTGCTAGTCTAAGAATGGAGTGTTTGTGTGTACATTGAATATTTTCGACCCATTTCAAGTTTTCTATCCGTTTTGGGTCCTTCTGATGCAAAATCCGTCTCTTTCGCGTTTGGTGTCTGTCTGTCTGTCTGCCTGTCCATCTATCTGCCTGTCCATCTATCTGTCTGTCCATCTGTCTGTCTGTCTGTCCATCTATCTGTCTGTCCATCTGTCTGTATGTATGTGTGTGCCCATACAGCGTCCAAACAGTTGAATATATTTTCACGAAACTTTGCATACTGTGAGTACTTACATTCATTTAATGACTGAACTTGGTTGCGTTTGTCTGTCCATCTTCCCGTTCTATATTCGATTTTTTTTCTGTGTGTTTGTACAAGTATCACATAAAAATTTTTCAACATGTTTGAATGCAATATTGTTTATTTGATACACCATAATTTAGTTTAATGAATACATTACTTAAAAAAAATTTTGCGTACATATTTAGGCAACTTTAAAGTTAAAACATCTAAGTAACTATACTTAAATCAATCATAATTTTGTAGTTTAGAAGTAGCTGGAAGGTATATTGAGCATTGCAATTACTTGGATTGTTTTACCAGTGCTGCTGAAAAATCAATTATTTTTTTCATAAACTATTTTTACGGAATTTAAATTCTAATACTTTATTTATTTTGATCCGTATTTTTTCTTTACGAAATATAAAAAACTTGGGACAGACGATAAAGAGAATAAAACGTTATAAATAAAATATACAGAACAAGACCTTTTAAAATAGGACTGGTAACTAATATGGCATCCTTGTTATTTTTGAATCGTTTGCTTTTTAAATTTGCGTCTGTTATATTCCAAGAATTTATTTTTTATATTTGTAGTGAAAAACAGATACATTCATTACTTTTCGTTCGAAGCTTTTTTTAATCTGTTTGAAATATATTTCTGGATTTTCAATTTGATGATTTTCGCTCAGTAACTGTAATCAAGGTAAGCAACGGTTTAATTAGTTTTAAAAACATTTTTAATCATTGTATGATAATTTTGGGAAACGCTTTTGTTTTCAAATGACAAACAAGGCATTTATATGCATACTCTGAACTATTCTATGCATTCTGGGTAACATTGGCACACTCTAGAGACTTTTCTTTCATGCTAAAAATTTAAATTCTACACAAATGTAAAATGTTAAATATGGCATCTATTTACATTTGTGAAATTGTGTATTTAACAATTGCGTACCTTTATTAGAGTGTGATAGTTGTTACATATTATGAATAGGAATTTAAATTTATTAACGAAAGCGGAAGTTAGTTAACCAATTCAACCCAAGTAGTGCCGGAATTCTGCTAGTAGTATAATAATTCCGAATTACTCACGATATTTTTTGTCGAACTGACAAAAATTGGAATAGTTTTCATTCATTTACAAAAATTAATAATAGTAATTACCTAACCTTTTTACACACAAGTGACTTAATATTTTTGAAACAATTTACTTCTGATATATTTGATAATAAAAAATAATTCTCAAGATTACTCATACGGGTATACTTGAAATTATTTGTGAACACACTTGTCAAAAGTTCAAAACCAAACCGTTAAAGTTAAATAAAACGTGCAATATAAACTATTTCATCAACCGTGAGACACACCTATTTCATTCTTGCGGCGCATCAGTGTAATGTGGTTCGATTCCTTTCAGGTTCGATTCCTCCCTGGGAGTATTTCTTTTTTGTGTAAGTAAAACGTTCCCTGTGTGTATGTCCATTTACTTGACGTTGACGCAACTTGTCCAAATATGACCCTTGAGTCATATAACCCAATCAATCACCAATGTATAGTGGCACACCGGTTTAAAACCGCTGTTTTAATCCTGCAATTGTTCAAGATCTTGTGATTTTTGCAAAGGAATCTCGTCGGGACAAAACTGCTCTATTACTCCAAGGAGAATGAAGATCCAACCAGGAAAAACAAATTGTCCCTTCCCCAGATCTGGTGACAGTTTGCAATAGGTTTTTGCACCAGAGGTTGGCTAATACAGTTTTCGACGCGAAGATAAACCACCAGGAGGGTTAAAATAAAAATACTATAAATCTCTTTAGTGCTATCACACCAAAGCAGTGAAACTTTTTAATTGAAAAATCATTTAGAATAGTTAAAATTATATTGACTCTATGTTTATGCTTTATACGAAAAATCATTTAAAATAGTTGTATTATATTGAATTTATGTTACGGATCAAAGTAATGTAACGTAAGTGCATATTTTTGCTGAATGCTATAAGGTGTATTGGGCATAAATTTTGAAAATACATTCATATACTTAGTTCTTCAAATAACAGTTTTGATAAGTTATGGACGCGTTTCAGGTAGTGTACCGAAAAAAGAGCAATAATGATTCCATTGTTTTGTTTTGTTAATGATACATTTCTCCTCCCTAAAAGCTAACAGCTAAGAGAACATAAAAGGCATAAAAAAAGAAGCCTGGTAATCCGCAAAGTAAGAGTATTATTTGTTATCTTTATAGATCAATGCTTCGTAGAGAGAGAGAGATCTAAGCACAGAGGAGATTTTTTGGAGACTTTATTAACTGAAGCCCTTTATTTAGTCAGAAGATAAAGTCAGAGGTTTCAGAATCCATTAGCTGCTATTAAATCACAACTTGTCACTCGTTGGAAAATGTATCTCACCTTCTATATTCAGGTATCTAGAGTGAATCTTCGAACGTCTTTTTTTACCTTTCTTGAAAACAGTAACTATAGAATTGGCTGAAAAGAAATTTCTTCTAAGCTGTCTAATTGTTTTCTTCTAAGTTCTAAGATAAAGGCCGATCGGCTTGGCGATGTTAATAATATTTAAAATTGTTTAACCATTTCTATGTTTATTAGTAATTTTTTTCTGTATTGAAGTTGCACTTTATAAATCTCATATTACTTGAAGTTGTATCTCATAATACTAACCAGTATTCTGTCACTCGCAAGAGATCTTGCAATGTATAATAATGAAGCTTTTCGTGTGAAATTTATGTATAATTTTAATGAAAATAAGCTCTTGCAGTTTGATTTAGTAATATACTAAACACTTAATACAGTTTTACAAACTGGTTGTTGAAGGAATTTGGGGGTGGGGTAATGTAGGACCCAGGAGATATAGGGAAGTGTTGAGGAGCAAAAGTGGGCAATAAGATGCTAAAGAAATTGTTGAGTAAAGGTGTTTTAAGCAAACACTTATCTACTTGACCTTAACCCTCTCGCTGCGTATATATAATTTTTTTATCAAACTAAGTAAAAATTTCCTTATTTTTTTATTACATATTTCAAATCTACATATATTTTAGAGTTAAAATATACAAAAAAATTTTGTAAAAGAGTTTTTTTTTTAATATAGAATTAGATCATAAAAAAAGATTGTCGGAATATTGAAATTGAAGAATAATCATATAAAAGCAAAATTTTGAAAATTAATCTTGGTTAAATTATGATTTATTTTATGAAATGCAAAGGTAAAACGTATATACTAATGAAAATATGCAAAATACTTAGAGAACATTTATTAGAAATGAAGAATTATTAGAAATCCCTATCCGCAGATGAATCCGAGAAATTCTCATCAGTTTCGCTATAACTATCTTCAATATACTTGATATCAGAGTCAGAACTGCTATCAGTGTCGGAAATATTGTCAGGAATGTAGGTTCTATCACTCGCGAAACGCTTCCTTCCAGACATCTTTGAGCTTTGAAAAGAGCGCTCAAAATGCTGCAAAAAATCCTTGTATATTTCGCAGAAATGTGGACATCTAAAGCCATCTGTTAACTCAGATTTAAATAAATAATTAAACATCACAGAAAAGCCAAAATGAAACCATGAACGGGAAAAAGCGGGTTGCACAGTTAAATAGACGGCAAAAATGCATCCCCGCGGAAATCGTGGGATGCGCAGCGAGAGGGTTAATGTATGTTTTCACTCACTGGGTAGTTGAAGTTGGAAGGTAGTTGAATTTACGTTGCACTAGAGCAACCCAACAGACTATTGGCGACGGTCTGGGATCAATCCCGAAGGGAAAAATTCGAGGACAACACCTCGTAATTTTGAACTACGAGCAGATGACAAGGTCAAAACGAGCTGGCACCCCACTCTCCAAACTTCCACACCACACCAACGTGAGTGCATTTAAGGTCAGAACAGGGTTAACGTGCACCAGCCCCCACTTACACTACTGTCTTTAGTTGGATTGAGTTTCGAACTCGCAATCTTCCGGTTGCTAATCCACGACTCCACCAACTTAGCTATCGCGGCCTCCTTATCACTCACTATGGCGATCCATTGTCATTGATTATTTTAACTAAAAAGAAGAACCAACTGCAAATAGTTGAATGTGGAGTTTTAAGGATTATGCTGTCAAATATAAAGCCTAATATAAACAAATTGGTAGAACCACATCAGTCATCCTTCTCATAAGTGATTCTTTTCAATTTTACTGATTTGATTAACATTAATTGCTAATAATAGTGAGCAATGTAGTGTGTTAGGTACATTTTATTTCTTTATCTTAATAAATAGCGTTGTAATTTTAGTTCCAGGTTGTTTTAGTGTTCTAAACTAGTTTTTTAATTCTAAAATTAAGCCCACCGCTGCATATACATTTCGGGGAAATTAAAAAAACATAGGCGCAGCTACATTTGCAATTTCTTATAAGTTGAGGTAGAGTTTTCCAGAGAAGGATGGCAAAAAAATTCTCTTTGAAAAGGAGGCGTTGAGACAAAAAGGTTTGGAAAACTAAGAGCTAAAACATCGGGGATTCACTATGGTAATGATATTAATTTGTAATATCAATATGGTTAATCTAAGATTTCAGAAAATTCTGATAAATGATGCAAACTTTAAAATATTTTAACCATTTCTTAAAAATGACTTGGACTTCTTAAAATTGACTTAGAAGTCAATTTTTAAAACATAAAGTTGAAAGTGATAACTCTTACATCGTTTCACAAACACAGCAAAATATTCTACCAAAACAAATTTTTTTTCATTAATTGAGTTTTAATAACAGCACACACTGTCTATTATAAAAGTTTCAATGTATAATCTATTAAAAAACTCAAATTCATGGACACGGTAAACCTTTTTTTCATTTCCACTACTTAGATTGTTGAGGATAAGAGATTGTTAAGGTTACCGTCTACAGGGGATTCAGGAGTTCGTTTTGACTCAACTTAAATTTAATCATCACATCATTGAAATTTTTAATGAAAGTTGCAGAAATCTATTTATTATTTTCATAATTTCCTAAATTTTTATTTTAGATATGCTTCAATAATTTGGAAGTCAGCAATTCTATCTTGAAAACGATATTGAGAGTTAGAGATAAATAATTGTTTTTTGTTTGTAGGTGTATGGCAAATATAATGTATCCTATATTTAGAAAATATTCACACAACGAAAAGCACATTCAGCTTCCGTATTCCATTGAATAGTAAATTGTGACATTAAGCAATCCACAAATCAATTTTTTTAAAACAACATAGCTCCTATTGGTAACCTGCGTATCGGCTTTAGACGATCACATGTTTTAATATTTTACTTTAATCTGTTCTATTTTTTGAGTATCAGTCGTTATGTTTAGAACTAGAACTTGCTTTTTTTCGTGATATTAGAATAAAAAGTATAAGGACTTTTATTCAAATAAAATTATATGAAAAAAATGAGGCTTCAAATGTAAATATTTAGTTTCAAGGTATAACATAACCACACATGTAGCAAATTTTGTTTGTTCCAAATTTTAGACAAACAAAAACCGCTGTTAATAAATATTCTGCGAACGCAAAAGAACATATTTCATCTCTTTATTGATCGTTACATGCTGATATGCAGTTTTAGTTCTTCAGATAATTGGATTTTCATCAGTCTTGTTCCATTTGAGTCTCCATAAATTATAACGATTATATTTTCAAAATATGCACAGAGGCCAAGCTTTATAAAAGGACATTTTAAAAAATTAAGAACACACAACGGAGTAAAATCTTTCTTATCGTATTATGTTGCTTTACTTTCATAATTAGGATTCACTTTTATGTTCCGAGTCCATAGTATTGTCTTACAAAATAACAGTTCTTTTCTCTTTTTATTATATATAGTCACTTATCAAGTAGAACATACTAAATAAAAACAGGAGAATTCTACTCCCTAAGTTGTACTCACTAAATATGTTTATCCAGAATAAATCTAACTTTTACGTAAAGAAAAATAACTTAGTGAACTTCATCAGTCTAAAGATCGTCATTTTCTGGTCTAGAAAAGACTCACCTCTTGAAATTTTTGACTTAATGTTGTTTCACTTGTAAGCTGACGGCATTTAATTTTATTTTTGACTGATGGATTGAATTAATTTATCTATTAAAATCATGCTTTTAGAACTTTTTAACTTATATTCTTACAATTTTCAATAAGAGATGTTATATTTCCTTTGTATACAATGTGTCTATGTAACAAACTCGAGGTTTTCAAAGTTATAAGTTTCTTAAATAATAAAATGTAGTGAGTCCATGTGTATTTTGGATCCATTTAACTTTAATTAAATCAACTCAATTTAATTAAATTAACTCAATTTAATTAAATTGAGTAATTGCTAATTGTAAATGAGTGCATTTTGGGCCCGTTTGTAATGTAATTTGGACATCAATATAAATTATATTTTAAGCCTTAATATATATAGAAAGCTCAAAATTAAAGAATATGAAATATACCAGAAATTAAATTCTAATAAAAAAATGTTACTTTCAAATCGGCATTTATTAATTAGCTTCCAAATCCTAAGAGGCACATCCATTCGCTTCTTCGCCTTCCCTATGTAAATACGTGTTAGATACAGAATTGTCTTAAATATAATTCATTTTTCCTCACACATATAAACTGGTAAAAGGTTCCTTGAACCTTAGGTACAGGAACGAGTTCTAATTTTAGTTAATTTAATTCGGCGACGTTTCCATGAGATAATAATCATTTGCCTTTTCATTTTGAAGTGTCTTCCTTTAATGACCCAGATCTTCCCCAATAGTCCGTTGTGTTACTAAAGTGTGAAGTAACTTTAACTACCCTTCCTCCTTTAATTACACTGGCCTCATACAAACATTCAGCTTCTGCATCATTCATTCATTTCACCTGATATCAAAGTTATGATTTTTGATTCCGGTGAATGTTTTAATGAAGATAAGTGTGTAGGTAGTTAATTAACGTCGTACTGGAGCAGTGGTCGGGAAACCGCGTCTCGCGTGCCGCACGCGGCTCTTAGCCACTTGAGTGCGACTCTGCCACGAATCGATTTCGACTACGTGCGGGCAACGAGCGGGGTGTCGGTTATGTTGACGTAGCGCAAACTGGCGCCGGGTATGCGGCGCATTAAGCTACTTGTATCTTTCAACCAGCTGCAGATCTCACAGGTATTTTTGGCATCAAATTAATAAGTTGTTATAACTTTGTGTTGCTGCTTTTATTGTTATAAAACGAAACATGTTTTTAGGTGCCACCAATTTGACATGGCTATAAAGAAGAGAAAAACGGAAGACGAAAACCGTGGATTTAAAGTTGAATGGACCGAATCGTTCGCGTTTATAGAAATCTCAAATGGCTTTCCGACCTGTCTTATTTGTTAAGAAAAATTGGCGCATAACAAGAAATCAAATTTGGAGAGACACTTTACAACTAAACACGCGTCATTTGGCAATAAATATCCCCCGCCGGTGATGCTAGGAAGAAAGCAGTTGAGGAACTTCAGAAGAGTCAAGAAAAATCAAGTTCTGTATTTAATTATTGGGTGCAACCTTCCAACAATGTTAATATTGCAAGCTTTATTGCTAGTCAAGAGATTGCTAAGAAAGGCAAACCATACACAGACGGTGAATACATTAAAAGTTGTTTTATAAATGCATCCGAAGAGCTATTCCGGAATTTTAATAACAAGGCAGAAATTCTTAAAAACATTAAAGAGTTTCCACTGTCTGCCAAAGCAGTAAAAGACAGAACAGTCAAAATATCTTCGAATATAACCAATCAGCAAATCGAAGATATTAAATTGGTTTCAGCTTTATCAATAGCTGTTGACGAATCTTGTGACATAAATGACACTGCGCAAGTTTCACTTTTTGTTCGATTTATTTCGTCTACGGGTCCTAAAGACCTTTTAGGATTATTGCCACTGAAAGGTCAACCACGTGGCGAGGATATTGCAAATGCAGTCATTGAATGCATGGAGAAACGTCATATTCCACACGATAAAATTGTTTCAATTTCAACAGATAGGGCAAAAAGTATGACAGGAGTGAGAAAAGGTTTTGTTTCTATTTTGAAGGAAAAATTAATCACGAGATACTTGTTTACCATCGCATCATTCATCAAGAAGCGCTTTGTGCGCAAACATTTCCAGAAGAAATTTGCAATGTTATGGAATTGGTGATCAAAATTGTCAACACAATTGTAGCTAAAGCTCTTTATCATCGCCAATTTAAAGAATTTTTAGTTTAAATGGAGAGTGAATACACAGATCTTCTGCTGTATAATAAGGTACGCTGGCTTTCAAGAGGAAAAGTTTAAAACGTTTCGCTTCCTTATTATTTGAAATTAAAGCATTTCTCCTTGAGAAGGGTGTTGACTATCCTGAACTAACGGACTATCAGTGGATCCAAAAAAATTTATTTCATGGTAGACGGTTACGTCTTATCTAAATAATCTTAATCGTAAACTACAGGGGAAAGGAAACACAATTTTTTTCGATGTTGGAAGAAGTCATTTCATTCGAAAATAAATTATCCCTTTTTGCTCAAGATTTTGAAAGAGAAACATTAATTTATTTTTCAAGCCTGCTGAAATATCGCCAGGAAAATAACTTGGTAATTGACATTTACTATTTCAAAACAAAAATTTTAGATATAAGGGAAGCTTTTCTACGGAGGTTTCAGGAATTCAAAAATAGCATAGCGACGTTAGCCTTTGTTAAAAACCTCTCAGTGCTGACATAACAGAATTGAATTTTTTCTCCCTTTTATATTGACATTGGCGCTTTTGAAATGCAATTACTGGAGTTAAAAAACAAAGAATTATGGAGCTCCAAATTTGAACGCCTTAATGTTGATATGGAAAAATTGGAGAAAAATAAATGTGATCTTAGTTCACAGAAAAAGTGGTCTGCTTTAAAAGTCCTGGAGAAGGAAGACATGATAATTTTCAACACCTGGAATAGTATTCCTGACTCATATGATCAGTTAAAAAACTAGCATTTGCTGTTCTTTCACTCTCTGGCTCTACATATTCATGCGAACAATCTTTTTCAAACATGAACCCTATCGAAAGGAAATTGAGAAATCGTCTTATTAATGAGAACCTGGAATCCTGCTTGAAATTAAAAACAACGAAATACAAACCTGACTTATCCAAACTTTCCAAGGAAATATAAGGTCATTGTTCACATTAAATGTGTGTTTTGTCATATTTTTATTTTAATGTAAAAAATATTTTTTTGTCAATAAATAAGATTATTATTATTATATCTGGTTTTATTTAATGTTAGCTAGTTTAAACCTACTCATAAAACATGGTTCTTGAAAAGAAATTTGGCTCTCAAAAGAAATTTTAATCGTTGTACTGCTGATCTTTGGCTCTTTTGACTAATGAGCTTGCCGACCACTGCACTGGAACAACACAACGCTCTATTGGCGACGGTCCGTGATCAACCCCGAAGAGAAGATCAACCCCAAGGACAACATCTCGTCATTTTGAACCCCGGTCAAATGACAAGGACAACACCTGAGCTGGCACCTCTCTCCCCAAACTATTACACCAACGGGAAGGGATTTGAGGCCACGACAAATTTAACATGCACCAGCCCCCATGTACAGGACGGTATTTGGTTGGATCGAGTTTTGAAGTCGCAACCTACCGATTTCTAATATGCGACTCTACCAACTGGGCTGCTTTTTATCAAAAAGGATGACTAACACAGACATTTTTGTCAAATTTGATAAATAATTGGAATATAATGTTTATCACAAATTTATGTCTTGTAAATTGCACAATGAAGACTAAATCTTTAAAACCTATAAGGCGACTGTCGAAATATAGAGGTCAAACATGTCTAAATTCTGAAAAATTATGAATTTATTATATATTTTTAACTCCAGAACATATCAAAATAGTAAAAGCACCTTTCACATCAAACTACAATCTGGTATTCAAATGTAAATATTTAAACTAGAAAATTTTAGCCCTTTGGCGAAATCGGAATTTATTTTTAAAGGTATTTTTCAGCTTTATTCCCTTTTCTTTAACTTCAATGTAATGAATCGAACTCAGATAAGCAGAGAAGGTTTCCTTAATAATATATTGCTTCAATTATCTAAGTTCGATGGCAACTAACTCCCTACGTCCCATGAGATGGTAATAAGAATAGTCAATGCAACGTAATCTATTAACCGAAAAGATAGTGGATTTTTTACCAGTGCCACTTCTCCATTTGTTGCAAATGAGCCTAAAGATAAATATTTCTCTTCCTTATTTAGACCTTCTAAAAACTCAGTACTCAAGGTTTTTTTGATAGCTCCTTTTATAGAGACTAGCCTATTCATTGTCTAAACAAAACAGACATTTTCGTGATCTAGAACCGCAATTTCAATTTCGGAAAGGGAGTAATCGAAGAAAGCATTTCTAAAAATTCATTCATCCGTTTTAACTATTTTCTAAGCATAATTCGCTTGAATCTGCAGTCTTGTGAAAATTTAACTTATTTTTTGTCGATGTCTATATTCATAACGAATGCCTTATAGCTTGTCATACCTCATGCAATGAAACACAGTTCAAAAACTATAAATGCAAAAGCATGTATACCAATCCTAGAACCTTACAGATCCTTAAACCATTATCTAACTGATTTTTAAATTAGTTATGTCCACTTTTGATAATCAAGTATTGAAATACAAAGCCATTTGGAGTTTTCCTTTTTAATTCCTTTTAAATAGTTTATATTTCACTGAAGTGTATAAATAATGCAAACAATTCTTATCTACTTTGTAAAGAGAATACGGTTTAAAAATATTTTTACAAAATACACTGCTGGCCACCCAAATTGCAACACCAAGAAAGACAAGAGATATCACAACAAAATTTATTTTGTAGATAACATGTTGACCACGTATCAAATGATTAAATTTATAGACTTCTGTGAAGTGTGGTTCCTGCCAAAATCAGTAGCCAGAGTAGCCGCCATTGTTGGAGATCACCGCTGCCACACGCCTCGGCATTGATTCAAAGAGACTTTGGATGTGTTCTTGGGGTACAGCAGACCAAGCAGCTTCCACACGTTGCCAAAGTTGATCTGGTGTGGCAGCTGGGGATGTATTCTGGGTCAATCGTTGAGCAACCATGGACCACATGTTTTCTATCGGCGAAAGATCCGGAGAGCGAGCTGGCCAGGGAAGCAATTCAATCTGGCGATTCACGAAGAACCCTTGGACAATGCGTGCCACGTGTGGTCGCGCATTATCCTGTTGAAATATGGCTGTGGGCAAGCCCTGAAGATAAGGAAGGACAACTGGCTCCAACACCTCGGAGATGTAGCGCTGGCTGTTTAAAGTACCGGCAATGCGTACTAGAGGAGTGCAAGAGTGATATCCAATACCGCCCCATACCATAATGCCCGGTGCAGGACCAGTGTGGCGGTGCATAACGCAGCTGTTCAATATCCTCTCTCCACGGTGTCTCCAGACTCGAATCCGACCATCGTGGTGTTGCAGACAGAAGCGTGACGCGTCAGTAAAGACAATTTCATTCCATTCTGCCGTCCACATTCTTCTTTCATCGCACCATTGGCGGCGGAAACGTCTGTGGTTCTGCGTCAAGGGTAGACGAAGCAATGGACGTCTTGCGGACAGACCACTCTGCTGTAAACGGCGTCGAATGGTACGCTCAGACACTGGATGATGCGGTACAGACTGAATGTGCTGTGCTATGGTTCGTGATGTGGCTGAGCGATCCGTCACTGCCATACGCACAATATGCCTGTCATCACGTGAAGTGGTGCACTGAGGTGGATGCGATCGAACACGTCGGTCCGTCGTACCCTCCTGCATCCAACGATCACATATCCGCATTACAGTTGTTTGGTTTCGTCCAACACGACTACCGATTTCCCTGAAAGATAATCCACAATCTCGGTAGGCCACTATCCTTCCTCTGTCGAACTCGGATACTTGATCAAAAGATGATCGCTGTTTTCTACGAGGCATAATTGATCGGTTTTTTTTTTTTGAAAAAACCACAAGAAAAACACAATTGCCGTACTTGAAATCGTCGAAATCTCCAAGCCTTAAATAGCGCTTTGAAGTGGCGCCACAGGCGCGCGTGATGTGCGTCTGCGCAGAAATTCTAATCATTTGCATATCTCACCTCCGCTAATGCATGTTGTAAATTTCATATTATTTGCATGCTTCCTTCAGGGTGTTGCATTTACGGTGGCCAGCAGTGTATTTTTATATAACTATGTAAGGTATGTTCCGAAATGATAGTCAGAATGAAATTGGAAAAACATCACAGGAATGTAATTTCCAAGGAAGAACTTCTTAAATAGTTTTGTTTCACTGGTGCATATAAATTATGCAAAACATTCTTAACTACCTTGAAAAAAAACATGGTTTTAAAAATAAAAGCAGTTTTATATAAGATAGTATGTTTATATTACTATGTAAGATGTGTCTTAAAACGGTAGAGTCAACCACAATGACCAAAAAGATAGAAAGGTTCATTTGTCATCCAATTCATCCAAATGATTGCCTGTTTCGATACAAGTAATCCATTTTATGCCATTCTAAATTGACTCGAACTTTTATTTTGCCCCAAAATTAATAGCTAACCGACTATATCCTTCAGCAGTAACGTAAATTGAAATTATGTAGCATTATTTGATATCAATCTAGCAAACAAGATCTGACTGAAGTATTACAAAATTCGGGTATTTCCATGCTCATTTATATTCAATGTGGATTTGTCATGCTGAGACAGTAGGAAATTGAAAAACCTTTTGAAATAGTATGTCTTTAGTGGATCTATCATTTTATACAGGCTGACTTGAACTGAACTAAACTTTTACTTTTATTTGTTTTATTTGTTCGACATAATATATTTTATTACTCCATCACATCAGTTTCATTGTCTATAGGTTGGTATGTAGGTAATTAACGTCGCATTGGAACAATATAACGGGCTATTGGCGACGGTCCGGGATCAGCTCCGAAAGGAAAGATCCGAGGACAACACCTCGTAATTTTGAACCATGATCAGATGACGACGTCAACATCTGAACTGACATCCCACTCTCCGAACTTCCACATCACGTCAACGTGAGGATATTTGAGGCCACGACAGATTTAACGTGCACCCCCCATGCACGACGATCTTTCATTGGACCTAGTTTCGAACTCGCAACCCTCCGGTTGCTAATTCTCTACTCTTCCAACTTACCGCTGCCCTTCACTGTCTTTAAACCTATTGCCGATGTTACAGTATTAATCCTGGAAATGAATAGTTCAGAAATATTTAATAACGACTCAACTTAAAGCTAAATTGCGTCATATAACAATGCAGGTCGAGTGAACCCAACGTTTTGCTTACGTGCAAAAATATCCCCTCCCCACACAACAAAATGCTACTGAAGAAAATACCAGAAAGGATTGACAAAAGCAAAAACTGAAACTTCAAAAGCCACAATACAACACATCCATTCAAGAAGAACTATGAAAGGAATACGAAATTTTTGACGATGGCAGGAATTTGTTCGAAAGAACTCTTTATTGTGATTTTTTTTATTTCTCATTCTAAAAATATGAACCCAACTCCCTAATGGCCCCGCCCCACCCGCACGTGGAGTACTTCCGGCATTTGTAAGTGCGCGACTCGCAAAAAACCAAACTTAAGGCTCAGCCCCATTGGCGTAACATTACACTTACTCCTGTCCGCAAAACGGTCATTGCACGTGTGATTAAGTTCAATGTTTTTTCATCACTGTAATGTACAAGAGCCCTGGAAGTACAGCCAGCGCTAGAGGAAAAAGCTCTCTCTCTAATGAATCGGAAGAAGGAAAAAAGGAAGGAAAAAACCATGAGTAAAGTAAGAGTAGAAAAGAAAAATCTCTGCGGTGAAAATCTTAGAACGAGAAAACTTCTGGAGAGGCCATTCCAGATCCAGGGGCAATAAGTCCTGGCTACAGCCCCTTACCCTTCCTTCCTACTGCAATAATTTATTTGATGGAGATTTAGCTCAACCACATGTTCAGTTCCCTAGACTACTCACCGTCTTGTACCGTGGCTTTTAAAAATATTTTAATATCTGAATTCTCTCTCACACGTAAGGCGTGTTTTTAAGGAGGAATACAAATTATTTCTCTCTGCCTCTGTTTAGGAAAGGAAAATTGTTTTCCGCAATTCTGACGTCTCAGTCTTGTAGCGCGTTTTAGATGGGTGGATTTTTCTGTAACAGAGAAGTAATTTTCTTATTGAGACTCGCAGTTTGTTTTGATGAGCCTCTCATTTTGAAAAATAAATGCAGGCTAGCATCTTTAACTTAAAATCTTTAGGTTTACTTTATTTGTGATAAAAATGGCGCACGTCGATTGTAAAAGAGTACCGTTTGAATTCATTTTTTAACTCAAATGAATTCTGAAGGAAAATTTAATTTATCAAAATGGGTCGTAACTTACTGCTGGATACATATAATGAAATTGTTACTTATTATTCAGAGAATTTTGTAGGCACTTCTAATGCTATGTGTAGTATTTTATGCAAATAATACACAAATTATGTATTATTGAGGATAGTTATACCTACATCTAGCGCTTAACTCATAAAGCATCTTATTTTCTTGTGTCGCGTAACCATATCATCTTTTACTTTGACGTTACGACAGATTCATATACACAGAAAAAAATAAGATGAGTCCTTTCGTTATTGCATTTGTTCGCGCAATCTTGTTCTGACTTTCCGTCCTAGTCATAATATTCATTTTTATTATGTTCTCGCAAGGTAAGAACGCTAGGTATATCTTGGACATATTCTTTTCATTTTCCCGAAATATCGACTTATTTTGCCCAGTGTTTCTTATTTATAAGAAATAATGTCAGAGACAAAAAAGTTTTCAAGAGCCTGGGTTCGTAAGAAATCGACTTTACTAAGGCGGCCCTTAGTTGAAACACTTGTTTACAAACTGAAAGAAACTCTTTTCAATTTTGAACAAAGATCTAAGCAAGTAATAACATCCAATCTACTATCCTATCAAAAATAGAGAATTTGTATATAGGTGTAAATTATACAAAAAAGTAAAGGATACGCATGTCTAAAAGTAAGAATTCTTTTGTGTTGACCGAGATTTTCTAAATTATAAGTTGATTCCTAAAATTATTTGAATAAAAAGTACTGAAACCATTACAAACCATCAGGCAATAAATAAAACAGACGTCGTCAAAAATGCATCTTTACACGATTCATTTACTCTCTAAATAAATTGCTTCAAACCTTATTTAATTTCCTGAAAACGAAAGCATGAAGTTAACTTCGAGATGCTCTAAATAGGTGGTTACATAGGTTTTCGTGCATTGGAATTATAATGTGTCTTGGGTTTTTCTGCATTTTAATTATGAAACTCTGATCCTCTGAGAGGCCCACAGGCATAATTCCATCTTGCAATCTGTCCTCTCTGCGTGACTTCTAACCAATTTTGATCTTGACCAATAGAACTATTCCAAAAGATTCTATTCTAAAGAAATGAGCGATAGAATTGTTCCAAAGAATTCTATTATAAAAAAAGGACCTATAGAATCGTTCCAAATTACTCTATTCTAAGCAAAGGGGAAATAAAATCTGTCCAAGAGATTCTATTCTAAGGAAAGGAAAATAGTATATTTCAAAAGGATTCCGTTCTAAGAAAAAAGCAATCGAATCTTTTGAAAAGATTATATTCTAAGGAAAGGAGCAATTGAATCTTTCCAAAAAATCCTATTCTAAAGAAAGGATCAACAAAGGCGTCGTTCCAAAGGATTCTATTTCAAGGAAAGGAGCAATGGAATCTTTCCAAAGGATTCCGTTCTAAGAAAAAGATATATCGAAACTTTCCAAAGAATTCTATCCCAAGTAAATCTCCTAGAACCTTGCCATCAATTCGCCTTAGACCTCTCACAACACATATCCACCTCCATTTCATTCGTACTGTGAAATAAATTATATATCATGTGGACTGTTTTCGGACTGCATATTTGAACCCCTAACAATCCCTATTCACCTCCATGACATTCCTACTGAATGATCACAGTTTAGAATTCTATTGGATGCAAATTGTTTCCAAAGATATTTTCCTTAAAACTTCAAGTGGTTTCAATGAGATATCCGTCATCAAGATGTTGACTATTTTTTTTATTATGACTTCGTCAAGATCGACGAGATATCTCGTCAAGACAGCCATCAGGAGGGTTAATGTTATTGAGAATTTTAATTATGTGAAAATTTGCAATGAATAAATAAAATTTCACCCTTATGAGTAACTATTCACAACGCCTGTATGCCTCTGTCACAACATTTTTACCAGGTCCTTACAATAAATTGTCTTTTCTAGAAACCTTGCAGAAAACGGATTTCCTGAAGATACCTCCATCTTTTGATGCAAGCGACTGAGTATAAAAATTCCTTTCGATCCATTTTATGCACATAAAATAATCATTTTAATATATTATTTAAAGAAAAGCATCTTTTACGCTCCTGCAACTAGTAGCATGAATACTGATCGATAAAGAAGCTAAGCCATTTTCCCCAAAAGACCAAATTCACTGGAGCACCAGAAGTTTATTAAAGAGAGACGGCCATTTCTAGAGACAATACGAAGTCAAGAGTAATGTAAGGAGCGTGACCAAACAATTAAAAATGTGAAGCGGGCGATTCTCTGTCAGGTCAAATTCTCACGGCAGTACTTAATATCATTCGCTGCGCCCAAGCTGTGAAGATTTATGACACAAAATGAAATTTCATGCCAGAGAATTCTTAAGAATTCAAATCAAACTCCAACCAGCTTGACACAGAGAGATAAATGAGCATTATATGAATTGTTTTACATCTCAGAATCATATGGCATGGAATACTCATGAGATATAAGAGAGGCGAGTTTGAGATTTTAAAAAATAAAATTCTGACACAATCTGTAATCTATTCTGATATTAGCTTAGCAGATGTGTTTTCTTGCATTATTCCTGTAACAATTATTGTATGATATTCATAGTGGAACCCCGAAAATAATTATTCGTAAGCGACGGAATATCATTCAAAATAGATCTTAGAAATGGGCCAAGTGTTTCAAAATATGTCCCTTTTTAATCAGAGATTTTTAAACAGTATGATTTACCGAATTTTTAAACTATTTCTTTTAAATCATTTGTCAAGATTTGTTAACTAATTATGTAGGAATAAAATGCTTAAAGTGAAAAAGTAGTTAACTATTTTAAAAAATTTTATATTAAAACCCCAACTCCCTCTAAAATTAAATAAATAAATGAGAATTTCTTAAATTTTTATGGGTGCTCAATTTTCTTCATTGAGTATCTAATGTAAAGTTGTACTTGATTAACTTCTCATCGGTCAATTTTGCAAAGTGTTACGAATACAATACTCTGAATTCGATACTTTTCTTTATTCAGGAAATATAATTATTTAGGATCGATGAAGGAGTGGGGGTTGTATGGTATAATCTAAAAAATGGTCCAAAAGTAATTTCGTTATTAGCATGGTGCTTGGATCGAAAAGATCCAAACACCATGCTAATAACCAAAACTTTATTTTCAGTTGCTGCCATTTTCCTTCTAAGTGGCAATTATTTCTAATTCGTTGAACAAAAGCTTCAGATTCTGATGTTTTTGAAGAGTTGTCAGAACTTCGATTTAAATCCACGAAATTTGAAATGAATGCAAATCATCACGGAATTATCACCCAAACACATGTTTAGCACGTCCATAACAATTTTTTGTCGGTCCAAACAAAGAGCGTCGTGTACACAGAGGCTGGTGCAAATTAAATCTATCGTGGCCTCAAATGTCCTAACGTTGGCGTGGTGTCGAAATTTGGAGAGTGGGGTGCCAGCTCAGGTGTTGACCTCGTCGTCTGACGTTGTTCTAAGTTACGAGGTGTTGTTCTGGTATCTTTCCCTTCGGGATTGATCCCAGACCGTCACCAATAGCTCGTCCTTTAGCTCCAGTTCGACGTAAATTAACTATCTACAAAAAATTGACAAAACTCATCACTCTTCCTTTGTGGAGTTGTCCTCAAGTTGTGTAGAGGTTTGGAGAGTAAGCTCATAGTTGTGAAATAGAAGTATACTGAGCATTGTTATTGAGAGGAGCTTCAAAACGTGTGACCACATGCCAACTAGTAGTCACGTGACGGCTCTGTGGAAAATTGACTAGGTTGGCCGAATTGGTATCGTATCGCCTTGTTTGGCGATGTAGCATCTTATGATAGGGTAAGTGTGCGAATCCGTATTTCTATAGAGTGGCAACAAAATTGGTGAAATCGCCAATCTACTACTATCTCATAATCAATTAACTGATCATATGATGAATCAATGGATGGGTGTCTTCTCTCATCCCGTAGACCAATCGGATGACGAATGGTAGGTTCCATCCTGCAGACGAAAGCAGTCTAAGGGTGTCTTTACTGCTAGTTTTGGTTACATGATCTTGGGCACATAAGAAGCTCACCATTGCTCACTCTACTTTTATATTTCCTTATGAGTGGGATTGTAGCTCAGATGTTGACCTCGTCATCTGACCTTGATTCAAAATTGCGAGATGTCCGCGCATATTTCCCTTCTTAATTGATCGCCAATAACCTGCTGTGTTGCCCCAGTGCTAAGTAAATTCAACTACCTACCTTTGTGAAGTAATGTAATTTACGGAACTTAATCGTTCAACCTTTCGCTAAAGTTTCAGAACAATATGAATGGGATTTGATAACCACCCAAAGCTTAATGCCTTCACAATAATTCCTTGCTGTTTTCTTAAGGCACGCTTCCCAACCCATACCTGGTATAACATGGACAACTTATGAAACAGCGATGAAAAGGATAAATCATCCAGACTCTCCTCCCCCCAAAGATCACCGATAAAGGAACTAGGACTGGATTCTGCTTTTGTTCACTTCGGGTGATTCATTAGAAGGATGGAACAATTCAAACAAGTCGTGTAAACTAGTTTATTCCATAAGAGAATAGGAGCTGCATCCTATTCTTTTTTCTATATAACTGATCTGACATGAGTCTGTTAATAAATAATACACTGACGTCTGTATAGAATTGATAGACTTTCATCTATATTATCTTTGCTTTCTTGTGTAAGAAGGGACGAAACACGAAAGTGATACTTGGGGAAATCATTTGATTTAATTGCCTTCGTAATTATTATCTTTTGTATCCTACATTCCGACTCAGGAGAAAGTATTGTGTTTTATTTGATTAGATGATTTACAAGAATATCATTTGTCTATCTTTTTGTATAAAAATATGCATTTTGCTTCCGTCGACCATAGTTTTTCCATATTTATTTGGTTGATTAGCAGATTTGCATTGAACCTCATAACAACCACATTCTCGCTTAGTTGTATGTAAAGTTTGATGCCTTACACTACTGATCCTTTATCTATGCAAACAAAAATAGAGCCTTTGTACAAAGAATATTTACGTACCATGTCAACTTATTTATCCGTTTTCTTCCATTTTGAAGTAAAATTAATTGTTTCCATATTTAATGTCTGTGTGCTATTGAATCCAAATGACTGGATATATTTTCAAGAAAATTTGTACACCTTGATACTTACAGCAAATGAGGACGTAAGCTACTCAACGCCTGCCTATCTTCCTGTTTTGTGTCTATCTGAGTATTTGTATGTTTGTGAAAGCAACTCATTAAAATTGCTCAAGATATTTTCAAGAAAATTTGAACACTTTCGGTACTTACAGCAACTAGCAACTAAGGACATAAGCTACTCAACATCATCTACCTTTCTTCCCGTTTTGTGTCCATCTGAGTGTTTGTCTGTTTGTACAAGCAACACATTAAAATTACTCAATATAATTTCAAGAAACCTGTACACCTTCGATACTTACAGCAACTAATGGCATAAGCTACTAAACGTCTGCGTCTTCCAATTCTGTGTTTACTTGAGTGTTTTTATTATGTTTCTAACCCAATGAGGGGTTTACAGGCACGTATCCATTCTGCAACCTGCAGTCTTCCCTTGATGACCCTAAACCAGTTTTGATCTTCCTAGTTTATGAAATCTACGTCCTATGTATTTTCAAACAAATGTGTACACCCCTACGATACTTATAGCACATGTATTATATAATTAAAATTTATTTATTTGCAACACAACTATACACACTAACAGAGACCGTGGCTCTAAAATAATGCTTCCATACATCGATACAA
The DNA here is from genome assembly GCA_933210815.1 of Meta bourneti. Classification (NCBI taxonomy): domain Eukaryota; kingdom Metazoa; phylum Arthropoda; class Arachnida; order Araneae; family Tetragnathidae; genus Meta; species Meta bourneti. Next base: position 36,163,450 of record OW119929.1, on the reverse strand, counting down.
ATAATTTACTCTAAAGCATATAGGTCAATGTAAAGGTAGTCGAAAGAAATTCTTAACTGACGGTAACAAAAAATGTTCTAATAATAGTTTTTCAAATATTGCTACAACTGACGTCTAGAAATCAAATAAAATTTATTAAATGCAAACTGATTGTTGCTACAGCTGGCTTCTAAATAATCAAACGTAATCAATTAAATGTAAGGTGACCTTAATTCTCCACGAGCAAAGATATGAATGCGCACTTGCAAGAGATAATAATTACTCGGTATGCGAGCACAAACTGGTAGGTAGTTAATTAACGTCGCACTGAACTGTTGACAACAGTCCAGGATCAATTCCGAAGAGAAGGATAGGAATGCGCGCACAAACAAAAACCTTGTCTATAAGTTTATCTCAAGAAATTATTTTGATTATTTTTCAATCCACAGTATTGAACCACACCGGGAAATTATGTTGGTAAATAATAAATATTTTATAGTTCAAATTGATAAAACTAATTCATTATTAATACAAGTAATAGAAAAACTTATTTCAATAATAATTTTTAAAACAACCTTGTAAAACACGGAAGGAAACACGTATAATAATCATAAACTGGAGGGGGAAATATCAGAGAAAATAGGATTGAGATTAAATTTTCTGAATAGATTTTAATTCAACAGGGAAACGAAAACATAAAAACTTTTCTACGTTATCTTCCCAATGCTTTGATCCTTAAAGCCTCACATGTTTCTTACATAAAAAGAAACATTCATTTGCGGACCGTAAATAGCATTTTCCCGGAATAAAATCTTTTACATCAAAAAGCAATCAGTATCAATTACATTCACAGTATTTTTGTCCACTTTTGGTTGAACTTGCGTTCAACTGAAAAAGTTAATGTAAAAACCAACTAATGTAAAAAAAAGCGACGTGTTAAATTGACAATCCCATTTCATGCCATTTAGAATAGAACTGCCCGTTCTCTTTTAAAGATCGCGAACAAAAAAATTCACTCAAAGATGTGTTTTCTTTTTCTGGTTAAAACAAAAAATGTCTCTCGATTTAAAAGTGTGTACTCAGACAAGAAAAAAAATTTGAATACTGTATTTTCCGAATCGTTTTCAAATAAGTATAAGTGCACCTATGCAAGCTATATTTTAACCGGTGTTTTCAGAAGTATGATATTTATCTCACTTATTTTTCCAAATAGGGAATATTTCGACTTTTCATTAATTAATTTATTTATGCATATATTACTTCAATCATATGTTAACAAGAAGAGATCAGAAGTACAGAACATGCAACAAACAATAAAACACACAGTACAAATATATAAAAAAAATATTGACTATAGCTCCTTCTAAACTATTCATATATTGCTATTTTTATTATAAGCTCAGTTTAGAACCTTAGTTTTAGAAAAAAGTTACGCATACAGTGAAACGTCACGTTGTAAACGCAATGAGAGAAATTTTCAGTGAAAGCAAACCAACGGAAGACGAGAATTTTACTATCGGTTACCCAATACGTACAGAAAGCATGTTCTATGACAAAAACTAGATTTTTAACTCTAAACTTGATTTTTAGCTCATATACATCCTGTACTAAAAACAACATACACTAGATAATGGTATGACTACTCAACTAATTGTTGATTTAGTGTGCTCTATTTTTAACGCTATGAGGCGTCATATAATCTTATGCGTAGCATTTTAAGAACTGTTAACCAAGAAGACAACTCTGTTGGTTGTTTTTTATAGTGCAAGGGTCATATTTGGCCAAATTACGCGGAACGCAATACAAAGTTAAGTGGACATACAAAGCACACTGAAAATCTTAATTACAAAGAAGAGATAAATACACCCAGGGAGGAATCGAACCTACGCCGCTTACAACTCGCAAGTTTGCATCATAGACGTAAAATATAAGTGGACTGAGCATTGTTATTGAGAGGAGCTTCAAAAAGTGTGACCAACATGTGGAATAGTAGCCACGTGACTGCTCTGTGAAAAATTGCCTTGAATAACCGATTTGGCATCTTATCGCCTCGTTTGGTATACAGCATCTTATGACAGGGTAGTGTGTGAATGCGTTCTTCTAGAGAGTGGTGACAAAAATGGTGAAATCGTCGAGCTCTACTACTGTGTCGCGTGGACCAAACAGATGCGCAATCAATGGATGGGCGTATTCCCCGTCCAATGGACCAATCAGATGATGAATGTTCGTTTCAACCTTCGTTCAAGTCTTTGGTTGGACCGAGTTTTGAACTCGCAACCCTCTGCTTGCTAATCAGTTACTCTTCCAACCGGGGCTATGCGGACCAATCAGATTATGAATCAATAGATGGGCGTCTTCTAACGTTCCATGGAGCAATCATGAATATTCGGTTGCCCACTGCAGACGAAAGTAGTCTAAGTCACGTTACTACTACCTTTTGTCGCATGATCCTGGGCACATAGAAAGTTTACCAGTTCTCACTCTACTTTTATATTTCCTCTATGGTTCATATCACTAAGTTTAGCCTGTGGCTCATTGGACAATCGCACTGAGCCACAGGCAAAACTTTGAAATACTGCCTTCTCACCTTTTCTATTACCCTGTCCACTTGATTACCATTCAAAAATCTATTCACGACTATAGTTTGTCGCAAATTTTTGACGATCCTTACATATATCTGTGTGTCGGTTGTTTTGGGGTTTTATGGCGCAAGGGCCATATTTGTTCATGCTGTGCCAAACACAAGACATACAATATCTAGTAATAGACATACACGCATGAAAGTTTTACGGACTCAGAAGAGGAAAATACACCCAGGGAGGAATGCATCTGACGGAAATCGTACATGCGCCGCCTACAACTCGAAGGTTGCTAGCTCAGTGGACATGCCCACTGAGCCACGACGACCCCTACATATATTTGGAAAATTTTAAATTCATTTGGTTTTAGCACACACAGCCTATTCCAAAAAACATATTTTATCTTCATGGAATTTCCATATACGAATCTTTTTTCCAGAAGGAATTCGGAAGCATTCACTTTCTCTGCATAACGCGATACCTTTATCTTCCAGTCCCAGTTGCCTCTGTTGCCGCCATTACTCCGGACAGAGGAATTGGTGGCAAGAAAAGTGCCTCCCTTTGCCTTTTCTCCCTGCATCATCAATTCTCATCCTCCAGACTCTTTTCATCCGTGTTTTCTCCCAAACCAGTTTTCTGGATGCCATTTTCCGTCTTGCTCTCGCACAGAAATCCCTACGGATCCTGCCCGAAATGGATTTCTCGGCTACAGACATTTCTATTCTCTAAGAAAATGCTAACGTAGTTAATACCTACTTTTTGATTCAAGAAACTTTTTTTTTCCAGCCGGAGTTCGTAAGTTAAGATGTATTGCACTTTCTGGGACTGCGCTGCTACATTATTTAAAGTTCCATTTTCAATCGTGCCCGGTCGGAGTTTCTTTTCCCGTGTATGTGTTTGTGAATTTCTGATATTTTTTGGCCATTTGGGAGTTATGGTAAATGAGTTCTTTTTTAAAGTGGGTTGTCTGAACTGCCCTCCACACTCGGAGCTGGACAGCTGGTGCGGCGATTCATTTTTTACTTTTTTTGGAACAGACGTACTGGGCAGCCGTGTTTCTTGTCGGTAAATCATGCCTGGACAAGATTTATTGAGAAGGACAACACAATTGCGATACAGGCGTTGAGTAAAGTTGAAGTTTTATTTACATGGATTCATTGCGAATTATATGCACATTATTAAAGCACTTAATAGCATTAAGGAAAATCTCTCTTGTATTATTTATATTCAATATAAATCTAAACTGTTAACATTAAAGCAGTTAGTCTGACAACAGTCTGTAGATAGGTAGTTCAATTAACGTCACAATGGAGCAACACATCGGGCTATTAGACAACGGAAAAGATCAGAAGACAACACCCCGTAATTTTGAACCACGGTCAGATGACGACGTCAAATCCTGAGCTGGCACAAAACTCTCCAAACTTCCACACCACACCAACATGAGGACAGTACAGATTCAAAATTTACCAGTCCCTACATACGACGATATTTGGTTGCGCAGTCTCGAAATCGCCATCCTCTGGTCGCTAACCCGCGACTCTACCAAATGGGCTACCGCTACCCCATATCAAGATCGCGAGAGATCTAGTTCGATTCTTTTAGGTAGTTGGTAGTAGTTAAGTAGTTGAATTAACGTCTCACTCTGGAGCAACACAACGGGTGTTGGCGACAGTCAGTATCAATCCCGAAGGAAAACATCCGAGGACAATACCTTGTAATTTTGAACCGCGGTCAAATGACGAGGTCAACACCTGCCCTGGCACTCCACTCTCCAAACTTCCACATCACATGAGGACACTTGAGGCCATGAGAGATTTAACACGCTCCAGCCCCCGCGTACACGGCTGTCCTTGGCTGGATCGAGTTTCGAACTCGCAACCTCTTCGAACCGGGCTACCGTGACTCGACAAAAGTCTGTATTGTATGTCATTAATTCCACGGTGAATTGACGGGAAATTTTTAGGAAAGTGGTACTCAGTAACTTTTGATTTCTGGCATTTGGACATTGGGTTGGAGTTGATTGTGGCTGCAATGTTCTAGGGAAGATACTACGGGGCTCAGAAGGTGCTGCTTTAACCTTTTGGTTCATCTATGGGCACGTGCATCACACGTCATATACTCCCGGGTTTCACAAGATTTGTCCCCATTTTACCCGAGAAATTCCAAGTCTCTCATCTTACCTGCTCCGCCCTCAATAAATTCCAGTTTCCTAATCAATGCTCTAACCAATCCCAGCAAGTGCACTCGTCCCATAGTCAACTATGGGGATTGTTTGACCCCTTCCAATTTCTTATTGACACGGTGACGTAAGTCTTTCTTATTTTGCATTGGATCACTTGACGTCATGAAGTAAGTCTTTAGATAATATATTGGATTATGTAAGTCATAATGACAATAACGATGAAATTTTAGCTGTTTAAATGGCTTAAATCAAATGAAATCTGAAAATACATGGATTCAAATAAGTCTTATTTCCTCACTTTGAAGTAATGGTAAAATATCCGCTCTCTTAACATGTCGCGGACCAATCAGATGAAATCAAGAATCAACAAATGGACGTCTTCTCCCTTTCGTGGACCAATCAGGTGATGAATGTTCGTTTCAACCCGACAGACGAGGGTCACGTTTTGGGTTACATGATCCTGGGCTAATAAAAAGGTTACCAGTGCTCGCTCTACTCATATATTTTTCTCTATGGAGTTTATATTTCCTATTGGCTTTTAATGTAGGGCTAAAAATTATTTGTATTGTATTGTCTTTTAGGAAAAGAAACACCGGTGAATCTAGTTGACTTATAGGTTGTCTAGAGCTAAGCATTTTATTTTTCTTTAAATTCCGATCTAATCTCATCATCCCCAGTTCTCAAATGTTACGCTCCTCTACTGCTTTCAGTGATAGTAGGGGCCGTCGTGGTTCAGTGAGTATATCCACTACACTAGCAACCTTCGAGTTGTAGGCGGCACAGGTTCGATTCCTGTAAGGTACATTCCTTCCGGGGTGTATTTCTCTCTTCTTGTGTCAGTAAAACTTTTATTGTGTATATGTCTATTATTCGATATTGTATGTCTTGTGTCTGGCGCAGCATGGCCAAATATGGCCCTTGAGGCCATAAAACCCCAAAGCCAATCCAGTATGATAGAAAAATTTTCAACTTCCAATACATTTCCAAAGAGCATCGACTTACATTGTACTTAATTTGTCAGGGCATGGATACTTCAATCAGTTGATCATTCTTCCCAACGTTATGCATCGAAGGCAAAAAAAACCCTGACAAACGATCTCGAAAGACCGGAACTAATATAATGAATAATCATTTGCAGGGCCAAACGTCAAAAAAGAAACTGCTGGCCAAACTGAATTTCCCCCAGTTAATGCTCGGAGAGCAAGAAATATGGAAAGGAATAAAAAGCACAAATAAAATCACTGCTTCCTAAATGCTTCTAGGGAAAGAGAGATAAATAAAAACTAAGCAATCCTGGTAGGATGTTGGAGGGGGCAGAGAGATCTATTGTTGATCGTTGTTTGACGACATCAGCCAGGAAGTGCAGACGAGATTTCGGTGCCGCGGAGTCTCTGCGTGACCCCCTCGCTGGTCATCAATCATCCCCCGCTCATCGTTCTTCATCAGTTCCTCCTACATTCCAAGGGTAAAAGAAGACGTGAAAAGAATTGGTTAAGACGTCACACGCGCAAGAAAATATATATTATCTCGCAGTACTGTGTTTCTGGTCGGGGTAGATTAAAAGGAAACTGCGTTTTTGCGACCGAAAATAAAAGTTGGGTGGGGTGGGAAGTTAGTGTAGTCACTTGCGTCTGAAACAACTGCTTGTTGAAGGTTTTGTCAAAAAAGTATCGCCTCGAAGCCGAATGGATAGCGCTCTGACCCACTCCTTGGTTTGGCAGTCTCAGGGTCAAAAAGATCCCCTGGTAACTGGATAGGGCTCTCCTTGGTTTGGCAGTCTCAGGGTCAAAATTATCCCCTGGTAACTGTATAGGGCTCTCCTTAGTTTGGCAATCTCAGGGTCAGGAATATTCCCTAGTAACTGGATAGGGTTCTCCTTAGTTTGGCAGTCTCAGGGTCATGAATATCCCCTGGTAACTGGATAGGGCTCTCCTTAGTTTGGCAGTCTCAGGGTCAGAAATATGCCCTGGTAACTGGATAGGGCTCTCCTTAGTTTGGCAGTCTCAGGGTCAGGAATATCCCCTGGTAACGATAGGGCTCTCCTTAGTTTGGCAGTCTCAGAGTCAGGAATATCCCCTGGTAACTGGATAGGGCTCTCCTTAGTTTGGCAGTCTCAGAGTCAGGAATATCCCCTGGTAACTGGATAGGGCTCTCCTTAGTTTGGCAGTCTCAGGGTCAGAAATATGCCCTGGTAACTGTATAGGGCTCTCCTTAGTTTGGCAGTCTCAGGGTCAAAATTATCCCCTGGTACCTGCATAGGGCTCTCCTTAGTTTGGCAGTCTCAGGGTCAGGAATATCCCCTGGTAACTGATTTGGGCTCTCCTTAGTTTGGCAGTCTCAGGGTCAGAAATATGCCCTGGTAACTGGATAAGGCTCTCCTTGGTTTGGCAGTTTCAGGATTCGAGTCTAGGTGTGGATGCTCTTAGTGTCCTGGATGGTAATGGTAATTAATTAATGTGAGCGTCATTTGAGCAAGGAAAGGTCCGAGGACAGCACCACGTACTTTTGAACCACGGTCAGATGACGAGGGCAATACCTGATTTGGTAACCTACTCTCCAAGCTTCCACACCTCGCCAACGTGAGGATATTTTAGGTCACGACAGATTTAAAGTGCAGCAGCCTCCGTGTACACGACGGTCTTTGGTTGGATTGGAAATCGCATCCCTCTAGTTGCTAATCCGTTGCTATTCCAACTGGGCTACCGTGGCCCCCTTGGCATTCCTGAATCCGCTTTAATCCTCTGAGTATCATGAAATTTGCGAGTTGTGCAGTATTGCTTTTACCCTATAACCCACAAAATGCCTAAATCTATTGGTTGAGAGAATACTAGGAAAGATTCTACTGATCCAAACTGGTTAGGAGTCACGCTGGGAAGACTGAAGGTTCCTAGGTGGAATTAGACGTGTGAATCTTTCAGAGGGTTCACACGTCTCAGAGGGTTCAGCTGAAAGTTTAGATCTCTTTTGCCCGCTTGTGGGAAAAAATAACCTCAAACGAGGAACTAACCAAACCAATAAAAATATTAATTTATACAAAAAAGGGTTGCTCTTTTCAACTGAGTTTAACTTTTAGAAGTCAAAAATTTGCTTGAGATCAATTAATTTAACTTCCTACATTTGTGCATTCGGTGATTCAATGCTTGAGTCTTCACATTTTGATGCAGTTTTTATGTTAAAGTTAAGAAACAATAACACAAATCTTACAAAACTATTATGTAATTTGGTTCTGGTGGCAGATAACATTGGTTGAGTTCTCATCTTGAATGGTTCTAAGCTCGCCTGGGCTTCCAAGAACGTATGTATGCTCTTGAAGGTATTAGAAAAGAAAGAAAAACCTAAAATAAAAATGCTATTTTAAATCAACACATTAGTCGGAAACGACAGCGATTTTTCAATATTTTCTTTCCCTTGATCGTGTACCAAAAAATGACAGAACGACAAACTAAATCTTTCCCTTGAAAAAAATAAATTCAATTTGTTCTCCACCAATAAGAGTAAAGCGTGCATGATAAATTAAGTACGATTAAGACAAATAAGGAGCTCTTACTCAATAGCATTTCAGTAAGACGTGATATTTTTTAGGTTAACTTTATTTCATTTTGAATGAGAAACCATAAAATATAATTAGCCCTACCTGCCCGCTTTGAATTACCATTGTTACGCCCCAACCTACACATGTCCTGGCAATGAACCAAAACTGGAAATATGATTGTGCACTTTCAGCGGCTAAAGAATGGAGAGAAGATATAAAGTTTAATATTTAATCTTTATATGAAGTACTGAAGGAATGAAGTAACAGAGCACTTAAAGAAGGGACGGATTAAATATTGCAAAAGCAATGTATCTATTAAAGAATTTTTGTTTTGTCTATCTAGAGCAGGGATGGACAGACTTGTTAAGACCAAGAGCCACATAAATTCACTGTGACTTATGGAAGGGCCCCAAGAAACATGAAAGTTATCTGTGATATTATTTACTTTACTTATATTTATAAGACATTGTTACAAAGAAAGCTAATAAAATGTTAATAAATAATTTAATTTGATGCATTTATTTTACAATTATTTTAATATTTGGCTCAATTTTTGTATTGGCTAAGCGAAAATTGATTCTAAATTTTCATTAGTCAAGCTGTTCCTGTTTTTCGGCGTCATCTGACCGTGATTCAAAATTACGTGGTCCTTCCCTTCGGGATGGATCTCGGACCATCACCAATAGCCCGTTTTGTTATTCCAGTCCGACGTTAATTAAATACCTACCTACCTGTTTTTCGATTTGTTAATATTCATGACTGAAAAATTGTGTTCAGATATATGTTGACCCAAAGAGGCTTGAGCGTTTTAATGTATTATCTAACAACGATTTATAATTCTTTTTTATCGATAGAACGAAAGAAGTTTAATAAATTGTCTTTATTAAATTATATCGCAGATTTTGCATATCATTGAGTACAAGCTGTACTGATTTGGGTGCATTTTCAGGCAAAATAACCAAAGGGTTGCTAAATAAATCTAGCAACGCTTTTACTTTTGAAAAGCAGAAAAACGATCCTTTAAGGCTGACATCAAACTATCAATCTTTTCAACACAGTCTTGAAGTTAGCATTGAACTTTTCAAAAACCTTGTAATTAGAGAAATGGACTCTATAGCTACTTTGTTGTGTGCATGTGAAACTTTAAAATATTACCTATCGTGTGATTTGTTAAAGTTAAAATAACACATGGTGAGGCTGGCCTCCAGCAAATCAATGCAGAGTCACATGCGACCCGCGGTCTATGCACCCCTGCTCTAGAGGATTCAACGGTAGACTGATGGATCTTGAAGATTTTGACACACAATAAACTATCCAAATTCGAATCCGCAATGGCTCTTTCTCACTTAAAAATGTATCGCATTCTGTAATTAAAAATTTGCGTTCGCAAAAAGGCTTTAACTCAGTATTATCTTCCGTATGTGCGGCAGTCAATTACGTTTTTTCTTAATCTGCTTTGCGTTAATTAACTCTCGGGGGAAGCAAAGAAAGAAATATAGACGGTTATTAATAGTTCGAGACTAAAGAATTCAGATTTTAAAAGAGCTCCTTCGTTCCGAAGCTTGGTGATTAATTATGTTACGGGTTAACTATTTAAAAGGTTAATCAACCGTTTTAATAAGGAGATTTTGGTTTTTAATTTTAGGTAATAAAAACACCGAATTACCCTTTTTTCTTAATATTTAGACGTTTTAGCTTCGACCTGCTTCAAAAACAATTGGGACGCTGAAAGTAAACTGAAGTTTAATTGGATTTGAAAGATTATTGAAAGTGATTTGTTTTCTTTTCAAACTGTACTCAACATAACTTCATCTATGTTTTACCTAAAGAGGATGACCACTTTCAAATTGTTAGCTAGGTTATGATCTAAAGAATAAACAATGATACATTTTTTTCTAGATAATTCGTTTTTGAATGCCAGTATATTATAAATTAAATTATACAATACTGAATATAGACACTAGTAGAATATACAGGAATTAATTTGTTAGATTGAAAATGTGACTCCCCAATTCAATCTCTCTCTCTTCATTTCATTTATCCTCTTTCTTTTTCTCTTCCTCTCTACTTCGCGCGTTGTCTCTTTCTCTCTCTCTCTCTCTCTCTTTCTTTCATTTCATCTATCCTCTTTCTTTTTTTCTTCTTCTCTACTTCGTTTTCTCTCTCTCTCTGTCTTTATGTGTTTGTGACTCTCTCCTCTCTCCTCGTCTATCTTTTTCTTTTTTTCTCTTCCTCACTGCTTCATTCTTTCTCTATTTCCTATTCCCCTTCTCTCTGTGTGTGCGTGCGTGTGTGATATAGCTAGGCCATTGGATTTAGCTTCCCAATCCAACCTATCCAATATCTTCCCACGGAACAATTAACCACTAGTGCAGTAAACCGCAGTAAACTTTTAATTGTTCCCCAAACGACTATCCTAGTTCGCACGAATTAGGCCTGAAGTATTCATGCTAAAACTACGGTTTGTGCCCTCGACACAATCTACAATTTTTTACCTTACATGTGCAACAAGTATTCAGAAAATAATTTCAGTAAGGGCACAATTTCATCTCCCGGTTTTTTATTCCAATGAAAAGGCCGATGCACATTATATTTAATGATTTTTGACGGTTTTCAGACATATCTGCGTGCATTTTGCCTGATCTCCTCTCTCTTCGTCTATCTTTTTCTTTTTTTCTCTTCCTCACTACTTCATTATTTCTTTTTTCTCTTCCTCACTACTTCATTCTTTCTCTATTTCCTCTTCCCCTTCTCTATATATACATCTCTGTGTGTGCGTGCGTGTGTGTGATAGCTAGGCCATTGGTTTTAGCTTCCCAATCCAACCTATCCAATATCTTCCCACGGAATAATTAACCACTAGTGCAGTAAACCACAGTAAACTTTTAATTGTTCCCCAAACGGCTATCCTAGTTCGCACGAATTAGAGTCTGGACATCAGCAAGTCCTATTCTGTGGAGATGGGCCAGGACAGTAAGCAGTCTGATGAACTTGGGAACCTCTTCCCGTCGAAGAGAGTCTGGGACAAAGGAAATAATATTGCAGTGGGCGCCCCAATGCTTTCTTTTACAGACAGCGAGAGACTCCGCTTGAAATTCTTTCTTATACATCAGTTTGAAATATAGTTTTGACGAATGAAAAGTCATAGTCTTTGAAATATTCTGCACCACCTTAGAACCTTTTTGGCAAAAAAAGTCCGCTTTTTCATTTCCTGGAACAGGATCTGGAAAAGTATTTATAGCTCCTGATCATGTTTGCGGATTTTCTGCAAATGGAAAACTCTCTCGGGATGTAAATATATTTGCCCCTATACCCCCATATTCATCGTTCACTACGTATTTATAAATTCCATCCACATCATAAGCGTACCAATCTTTACTCCATATTGCACGAAAATGCTAGTAGCTTTTGACATGAATACGACTTTTAAATCGGAACAGTACTGGAGGGCATGCATGAAAAATCTAGCGTTACAAAAAGCATAACAACTGACTTATCTTATCATTTCAGAACTAGAAGAAACACCAAGAAGATAAATATAGCATCGTGTAGGACAAAGGATGTCCGTACCTAACATGATCTTCGGACCAAGTGCACAGGCACACTAAGAGTGGAAGGTGGGTCTTCAATATTTCGAAACTCTACGGTGCTGGGAGAGCTCTGGGCCAGTGTAACTTTGGATTGCGTGGAGGATTGCGTAAGTAGTGTCACTCGAAAGTTACCGAACTACGTTACAATCTTACAATCACAGGACATTAATCAATACAATTATCCTTCAATATTAATATTAAACTGCACTTTAATAGTTTAATCCATAAATTAATTGTTGAATCGCAATAAGCAATCATTCAAACTTCCTGTCTGCTTCATTCATTCCTCAATCCAACATCAGGCCTGAGTATTCATGCTAAAACTACGGTTTGTGCCCTCGACACAATCTACAATTTTTTACCTTATATGTGCAACAAGTATTCAGAAAATAATCTCAGTAAGGGCACAATTTCATCTCCCGGTTTTTTATTCCAATGAAAAGGCCGATGCACATTATATTTAATGATTTTTTGACGGTTTTCAGACATATCTGCGTGCATTTTGCCTGATAGATAAACAAAGCTATTTACGCTGATTGAATTAGCTTGTGTGTGTAGTTCTGATTGTTTTGGCTTAGAACTACGTCTTATGGTATGTCTGTTTAGATTAGCGGTGGACGCACATAACTTTGACCGATTTCAATTCGCAATAACTCCGGAGATATCGAGGGAGTGGTAAAAGCGCTATATAGTATCGTTTGATAACACATAAATGACATTTAGTGACTGTTATAGGTTGTATGGCTGACAGATCAATGGCAGTCCGAGCCAGAGCCTCAAAAATGATGGTCATTTTTGTACTCTGCGTCAAGAGTATACAAGACAGGTGTAGCCATAGCGTGACAAGTTGAAAGGTAAAAGTCTACGCATAAAAGCAACAACCAATCCGAAATGGAACGATGAATAGTAAATATGAGGAATTGGGAGGGGTCAAGCAGCCAGTGATTGAATATGGAATGTGAGTGGACTTCCTGGCATTGGTCAGAGCATTGGTATGAAGCCGCATTTTATTGGAGGTGGAGCAAAGGACAGAAGCTTGGAATCTCTCAGGGAGCAGAAGGATCTGAAAAATGCTGAATGGATGACTGGTAAAGAAGCGGGCTACTTGACAAACCCACAAGTGAAACTTTTAAAAGTTATTCATGGCCCCGTAGCATCGTCATCACAGCGTGCCTGACTCATCAGAGCGGGGCCATCATGAAGGATCGGGCCAAAACCTGCGGCACTGCAGTCGCTTTGACGTCACGATAATGGGGCTATCATTCCCGTTCGTTCTCGCAGACATGCATGCTTTAGAAGACGCTCAAAAACTACAAATATTTATCTTTCTTCGAATTCTAAAGTGTTAATTGATTCAGACCGTTCCTGAATGGTATGATGGGTGTACATAGTAAAAAGAAAAGGAAAAAAGGGGGAGGCATCTTCTCTTCTCACTTCATGGTATATGAGTGATAGTTACTTTTATGGGGATTCATTAGGCGCTTTTAATTTAAATGTAGTAAGAGTATAAATGATACGGAAAAGATCACACGGCATCTAGATAAGAGTTTGAATAGAGAAAGAACATTTTCAAGAGGAAATGTCCCCAAGCCCATCCCTCCGAGCAGTGATTAGGGCGCGCAAGTACCGGATGATCTTAATTATTTCAATCTAAAATGGAAGATATAAAATCGTTTCATTTTCCAGTCCTAAAGATTCCTACTGCTTTAATGGCCGCATGAATTTATTACGACACAGGTGCAAAGATGTTATTCATTAGTAACAAATAGATTGTAAAGGAGAATTCGATCTAAAAGGTATACTAATGATTATTTACATTTGAAGACCAAGTATAAACCATTATAGTCATTAATTAAGTCATTGAAGTTAATCAACTCAACTTGCCAGCCTACTTCATTTGCGAACAATATATGATTATGAGAAATCACAGGTCATTAAACAAGCCCCAAAGTTGTCACAGAAAGTTCTTTTCCCTACATCGACTGAAAGGCAAAATGTTACTCATGCATTGAATCTCTTTCATGAGGCTAACATTGTTGCCTTGCAGTTAGATAGTGATAAATTTAATTCAGATTTTCTGCAAACCAAGAATTTTATGTTCCACGTTTTATGTTGGTGGAAAATTGTAAATGTTAAACATCATTTAAAAGGGAAACATTGCAGGGATAAATTTAGCAACCCAATAAAAAGCAACAAAGATGAAAATTGTGAATTTAAAAAAAAAATTAGTAGATGGCTAAGTACGTCGAACAACCTATCTGAACTTTCTAAAGAAGTTAAAGCAAATTTTAAAATACCAATTAATTGTGGGATGTTGTCTGCTGAAACGCAGTTCGCTTTAACGCACACAACAGACACTTTGAGTTAATCCATTACATATTCAGAAGAATTAAACCGTGATATTTATTGCTCGGCAAATTCCAGACCGATAGCTTAGAGACTCGCTTCGGACAATATCGTCAAATGTGTGGGGGCAATTACAATTTTTCCATACCCAAGTGTTATAATCAGAACGTAAACTGAAGATTTTAAGTTTGATAAAGCTACAATCAAAAAGCAGTGGTAGCTTTCAAATAAAAGACTGATTTTAGGGATTCAGCTGTAGAAACTATAACTGACAAACCAAATGTATTTGAGATCATTTACAGCTGTAAAATAATGTTAGTGTTTCAGATGATGTTCTGCCTGTTCTAGTATATATATCTGGCTATGTTTCCAAAAAATTTCAACAGGAACTCAATTGCGAGATGTGCTGTTCGATCTTGTCAAATGAAAAAGAACTAACTTATGAACGTTCGCGCGTGCGGATGAGTTTATTCATCAATATTTAAAATTAAGTGATGGGGTGGCCTTAAATGGCCTAAGGAATTTACGGTACAACTGATTGTTTGTACTTATCAGATTTTTAATGAATTAATTAGTGAGCAGTATGAAGGCTTTCTGTCACAATTTTCAGAAAAGATTGTTAGTTGAACTAATTCTAATTAAATAGGTACCTTCAATGAAACATCTGCAGAGTACGACATACGTAAAATGCCACAAAATTTATCAGAAAATGTGTGTGCATAATGGCAAACATTTTACTTAACAATTATTGTAAAGCAAAAAATGACCTGCTGAAAAAGACGCAAAATAGAAAAAACTTGCAACATTTAAAAATTAAAAACATTGAACGGCTTGTACCTATGACCAAAGAAAAGGCTTCTAGAGGTCATGATAACCTGACAACGTTTTTGCTTATAATTTAAATTATTGCATAACATTATCATCACCAATATGTATAACCATTATTTTAAAAAGATTGTCATCAGCTTAAAATTTAACTTCAAAAAATTGCTTTTGAGCTGTTTAAAATTCAATAAAGATTTTTTTCACTTTTAAAATGTTTTACTATGTGTAAAGCAAAAAGCAGTATTTATTATTATGTGTAATTTTATTTTCTACAAATTTTGGATTAATTTCAACGATTCACGTGCATTAGCTATTGAAAAATTGATCATTTTTTTATTTCCTTATATTCATAAATCATACATACTATAATAAATATATTAATTTCTTATTGTAAAAAATTGTTACATTAAAATGTTATCAGAGAGGAAATTAAATAAAGGAGATGTTAATTGTTGCGAAAGAAAATTTAAAAATTGCTTACAAAGTAAAAATAGAGTTTGTAGGTATATTTTCTTTAGTTAAAATATTTTCATTGGAAAATGAATTATATTTTGACAGGCTAACACCTTTATATACTGAAAATTCCATAAAATTTAATTCTTGAATTTCATTCGCCTCAAACAAACACAAGTTTGTTAAACACGCGTTTAGTCTGAAAATATTTCAGAGCACTATTTGATTTACAGAGATTAGGGTTTAATAAGGGAACAATCAAATCAATAATTATCAATAAAAGTGAACAATCAGAAATGCAAATTTTAACTATAGAAGATTACTTACAAATCATATTATAAGAATGGATTTGTTTCATTCTTTATATAAATAGAATTACAGTTTATAACCATTTTTAAGCTGTCAAGTTATCCAAAAATTTATTTGTTTAATGTCGTAATTTATCCTAAAAATAAGTATTACTTAAATCAAGACAATGCATGCTATTAAATAGGAAAGGGATAGAAAATATTTTTGTCTACTTTTACTTCAATTTGGAATTTACAAGATAGAGGAAAAATATTCCCACTAGTTGTCACATAAGCACGGCCATTGAAGTCTTTTAAAAATTGCTCTATAATTACTGAATGACTTCTTTAAAACTGCTTCTATTCGTTCCAAAATTCATCACACTTATTTCTAAAGGTTCTTATTTCTAACTCTAATGTAAGTCAGAGTCAACATTTAGCCAACAAATAGTCAACATTTAGCCAACAAATAGTCAACATTTAACGAATTATATGGTACTGGGACCTCTTAATGAAAATTGCTCCAAACACTAAGTTAATCCCAGAAATACAAAGGAACGAATATTTTTATGTGTGAAAATTAATCCTAAATTAACAACAAAAAGATTGAGCTGTGTTGTTTCAAACCTTGGGAAAAATAGATTGATGGATTTCTTTTTTTAGAGATTTGCTATCTATTTCCGTCTGATCGCGGACTCTTCGATTGCTAATTCTTCTCCCCAACGTCACGGAAGTTGCACTCAAGCCGGTTTCTTCACGATGGCCCCGCTCAGAGACACCCCAGAGCCCGATGCCAGGGACCAGTTGATGAGTACCACTCCCTTGAACTTCCCATCTATCCATATTTCTTTACTGGGCGGGAATAACAGTACAAGACAGTTGTAATGTGCACAATTTTCTTGGTACGAATACTACAAATGAGTTGTGATGTGCACAATTTTCTTGGTTACGAACAGTACTAGCTTAATTTTGTCAGGGCCACATCCAAAATTTCTCCTAATTTTCCCCTTTAAAGTTGTCAGACATAACGTGCAGAACTGATTTTATAAATTTTATTCATTCACAATATGGAATATTAAACGTTTTTTTGTTCTCCTAAACAATGTCATTTTTTGACGTACTGTTATTCCCGCCCATCAAAGATTTGACCCCTTACCACACTATCAATAACTATGATGCTACCTCGACACCAATAGGATAAATTACATGAACTATTCACAGACAGTGCTTTTATGATCAATGGGGAAATCAATCCAACTAGTTTGTATACGGCATCTTTTATTCAATATGATAATAACTTTACTGTACACACATATATATATGCATAATTTGAAATAAGTATGTAAATTATTTAATTATAATTTATAATTATAATTTGAAATGAGTATATAAATTATTTAACTTAAACAGCTCTCATTGTATGCCTCTTTAACAATAGGCATAGGTGCACCCACGGGAGGGGACTTTGGGGATGTAAGCCCCCCAGATCCGATGAAGCAAGTATGTCCTGGAGATTTTAGCCCCCTAGACCCCCCCCAAAAAAAAATTATCCTTTTTTCAATTAATGGACGCACCTGCGTGGGGACTAAGGGGATTTAAGCCCCTTAGATCTGAATAAAGTAAATGTATCATATTTTAATTCATGGACACACCTACGGAGGCTATCGAAGCTCAAGTTTCAGATCCTAAAAAAGTACATTTGTCCTTTTTAATTCATGAGCGCATTTCGGGGGTTATGTTGGAGGGAGGGGCTCAAGTCCCTCAGGCCCGATAAAAGCAAATATATCCTTGATTCATGGACACATCTACGGGGTGGAGTGGGCCTTAAGCACCCTAGTTCGGGAAAAGCAAATATATCCTTTATAAAATCATGACCCCAAGACAGTTCCATGAGGTTTTAAACTACCTAGACCTAAAAAAATCAATACCCTGTTTTAAAGCAATATCCTTAATTTATGGACTCACCCACTCGAAGAGCCCCACACCTGAACAAAACCAATTCTACTTATTTGATTTATCGAACTGTTCTTAAGTTATAATTTAAACTATTTCTGACTCCCAGACTGGCGTAATTAGGATAGTTATTTTAATTTGGTATTCGTTTTTTTGTACGGGTTCTTTTCACTGTACAGTCAGTTAAGGAGGTAGAGATACATGATGAATAACCATTGGGGAACTAGGTAGGTAAGCATTTCCGACAATAGAAAGAAAGATCATTTGTAAGGGAATACCACAGGATCAATTGTCCTTCAACCGCGGTGGATCTTAATCACTTCAATCAGTGAGATGAATATAGTCGTTCCGTTTCTCAGGAAGTCAAGTTTCTGTTGAGTTGATGGTCGCTGTAATTTAACCGACAGGTGCAAAGCTGTTACTCGTGCGCCGTAAAGTACAATAACAATTACTAGTTTAGAACTAAATCTAATTCATTACAATTTTGATTTAAGGTACTGTGTTCGATTCATCTGTGATTCTCTAAGTTTATCATCACAGAAAAATACTTTATCATCAGATCATATTGGACCTCAAAGGACTTCCGCCCCATTCGAAAAGAGGGATTATCACAACTATGTATCATTAGTATTACCAGGATTCTAAAGATTTTACCTATTTAATTTTAATTCACTCTGTTTCAAATATATTGACATATTTTTAAGATTTTGAAACTCCTGAACGAAATATGAAAATTTTCTAACATATAAAAATGCCTATTTTGGGGGTTTCAAAACCACAAAATTAGGCATAATTTATATAATTCTTAGTATTAGTTATAAAGCATTATAACCATATAACCTACAAAACCCCAAAACGACTTTAATGTCTAAAAAGTTCTAAATTGATCTGAAATCTACAAAAAATCGTCTTTGGTATATTTTGACTTTAAATACATTTTGAAAGCGGTGTTCAAAATGATATGGATGTATTTGTTCCGATTTGGCATAGCCAAAAACCATTGTTATAGCTAAACTTTTTGTTTGATCATATTCTGCCGGAAGTAGGAAGGCATGTAGGAGTAGGAAAATAACATGGGCCCTTGGTTTTACTGTTACGGATTATTATAGATAATTTACTATTAGAGCAAAATGTGCAGTTTTGTGAAAATAATTCAGGAAAAATTACAAAACGAATTGACACTAAAGCCAACCCCCCCCCCACACACACACACACAAAAACGTCCATTTCGAAATAGCAAAAAGAAGACAACATTTCATTTGTTTCTTTAATAACTGCAGGAAATAGGGAGACCTGAACAAACGTTCTGGATTTTACTATAACGAATGATGACATCATAACGTGTCGAACGGTCATCATAACGAATGACCGAATACAGGTGTAGTTAACCACCGAAATGGAGAAATTTTATGTTTGTTAATCTATATTATTACCCAACACCCAACCGGAAAACCATAAAAAGACTGGTATAATTGTGCATAACTGCTTTTAGGTAATACATTTGTTCCATGCACCTTGATTAAAAGAACCGTATATTGCTTGTAATATTCTTGATAAAAATATGATTGACGCTGGTGTTTTAAGGCATGTCTATTATGTTTAAATATTGTTTTGTATAAAACAGATCAATGACCACCTATATTTTCTTAATTCGAAACGTTCCCTAAGAATTAAATTAAAAATTAATACATTTCAAAGGTAAAGTCGTTATGTATTGAATACAAATGTTATTAGTGTTCTCCAAAATTAATTAGAATCGATAATTAATTTTGTGAATAATTAATTTACTAATATTAATAAAAGTGCTAATTAGAATAAGTTAATCTTATCTTTTTAATAAATAATTTAAATTACTTGAATCAATATCCCTAAAAGAACGAGCTCACGATACTAGTCCTCCATTATGAAATCCTAAGTGTGCCCCTTAAGACATGGCACACACAGTTATGCATTTAATTACAGCGGCGAATCTTTATCGGCCCCATGGGTTTTTTGACAGTTAAAATATTTTGGGAAGGGCTGGACGTAAGCCCCTCCTCTGGAAATCTGCTTGGTCACTGATGTCTAGACGAATAGACAAAAGATTTCTCTTGTCTAGACCAATCCACCTAGCACTTAGATGGACCATATGCTTGCTTTAGGAACAGAATACTAAACAAGATTTTAGTTTGCAAATATATTTGAACTATCTGATCCGCACATAGCATCTGTGCTAAACGTTCTTAATCGTTTATGCCCAATGACAGCAAAGTGTGTTTACTCACATTTCATATCTTATTTCAATCCATTTATAATGAACAAAGCATCCATATTGATAAATGGATTTCATACAGTTAGATGAAATAAAATTATCCAAAAATATTTAAAAGCATTGCGTTTACTTTTACTTCTGTTAATTCTTAATAAAATACACGGCATAAAGAACACATCAGTCATGTTACCGCAGTTAGGTTCTGAACATCTACTTCAATTTCATCCCATTCCCTTTGTTTAAAAGCGATTCGACATTGTTTTTAATATAAACCTATTTTCGCTTTTATTTTATTTTCTGAGCAGACTTCCAAACTTCTCATTGCTTTTTCTAAACAGACTGATGAAGAATTTCATCATAATGTTGTGCTCTTCGTGTAGTTTTAGTAATATTATGCAGCTCCATAGCTTAAGTTAAGTGCATTTAAACACTCATGTCCAAAAGTTAAGCATAATTGGTAAAATGCGAAAAAATCGGAGTAAATATGGATACAATGGTTCAAATCACTTGTGGAGAATCGTGGGACGAAGGTAAAACATTGTGCATATACAAAACAGTTCAGTCGACGTCGACATGCGCAAAGCACCAGGGCACGTCGGAACTAGTATAAAACGGCTTCGAGCGGCATAGCCATTTTAGACAGAAATTTTTCAATTGCTGTGGTACGGAGCGTTGTTAACAATCAATAAGAACGAAAGGTGTTACAAAGATGCCAAATGGACATGTTTGTGACAGGATGAATTATTGGCATGCTGAAATCCGGTCGATCCCAAACCTAAGAGTCTCGAATTCTGAATGTGCCTCAGTGTGTGATCAACAGACTGTGACAGAGGTTTCAAACCACTGGAGATGTTACCCGACGACCAGTGCCAGATCAGCCAAGGGTAACAAACGCTCGGCAAGACCGATATATGGCGATAGCTGAGTGACGTCAGAGGAATCGTTCTGTCAGACAACTGGGTTCAGCCCTGGCAGCCGCCACATGAGTCATACTTTCGAGACAAACCGTTTACAGGAGAGACACGTTGGTCTCTATGCCAGACGATCAGCAGTTTGCATCCCCCTGACAGCTGCACAGAAACGCACGCATTTACAATGGAGTTTGGAACATCGACAGTGGAGTCGACAACAGTGGGGCAATGTCATGTTCAGTGACGAGTCCATATTTAGTCTGCAAACTGTTTCTCGTCGTACCACGAGAGAACGTGGAACGGGTTTTCACCCGGGAAACATCACGGAAAGACATCGTTTTCCTTCAGAGGGAGTCATGGTCTGCGCAGGTATCATGCTGGAAGGCCGCACAGACTGCCACATCTCTGACACGGGGTCCGTTACCGGTCAAAGATACAGAGACGAAGTCTTTGAACTTACCGTTCTACTGTTTCGAGGTGCTGTCGATCCTGGTTTTATATTCATGGATGATACCGCGACTCCTCACCTTGCAGCCCTGGTCGACGCCTTCCTTCAAAGTGAAGATCTCCACCGCATGCAGTGGCCTTCCAACTCTCCTGATATGAATCCTATAGAGCATGTGTGGGATATGCTCGGGAGACATATTGCAGCCCTCCGCCACCCACCAAGCTCCGTTCCGGAATTGAAAACTGCTCTCCCTGAGGCTTGGGACTCTTTGAGCACACAACTCATCCATCGAAAGTATGGGAAATTATTGTGCAGTATGCGTGGCTACCAGAGGAGTCCACGTATTAAACTTCAGCATCACATTGTTTTAATCATTCTGTTTCTCTAAAGTTGACACTCGTGATGTGAACCCTTTGGATAACAAAAGTCCTTATTATCCTTGTGTTGCATTGTTTTCTTCTTCTATAACCCTATTACACCCGCATACCGCATTTCCTTCCATTCCGATGTAGATTTTCTGAAATATTCACATAAACAGCAATTAAACTTAACTTTTGGAGATGAGTGTATATAAACTTGCTCTAAGTGAAAATATCAGTTCTGACAAAGTTCGTTAAAACTGTGATAAGTCTCTATCTCCCTCTCTCTCTCTTTCAATGTATACATTCCTTTTGTTTCACTAAAAATGCATTTAATATCAAAAGCTGTGCATTTTTCGTGTACTTATTACATTAGTGCACTTCCACTATTCTGATAACATTATTTTATCCCAAAAAATTTTCTTATAACTGCCCTGTCTTAATACCTAAAAAGCCTCACACGCGTTTCTTCTATTTAAAATAAAATATGTGTGTTGCAGAATTTAAAGTAATTTTCATTCCAATTAATTTTTTTGTTTGCATTGAACTTGAATTGAAACTCCAAAGTAAGTTACTAGATGGCAGCACTACAAAAAATTCTATGTAGAAAGAAATGGTAAAAAGCCATGAAACATCAAAATGTTTCAGTAATAATGTATTTGCCTTTTTAAAAAGACGAAATAATAATAGACAATTTTTATGTTTTTGAAAACAAAAAAATTAAAAGTTTTTCTACTTCTTTTGTTTATAGTATTGGAAAAAATAAATGATAGTTGTCAAAATTTTTATATACGCTTACTGGAAAATTTCTCACTGTTTCTATTAAAAAATTGTTACATAATTTTAGCGTTAAAGATACTAAAACATTACATTTATTTCCTAATTAAAAGTTAATAAAAAATTCAAATACAATAGAATTCAAAATTCTGTCATAATCATATAAGAGGTAAAATACTTTTGGGGAGCAAACAGGTCTCAGTATTTGAATAGGAACTAATATGCAACTTGTAACAGACAGTTGTAACAGATTATCAAACAATCTAAAATTCTTAACCAACTCGATAATAATCCACCCATTCAATGGCGGATCAAGTCGTTTTGAGGACCCAGAAGCAATTAACTTTGAGGCTCCTTGTCTCAGATTTCTTGACCAAACTATTTTTTACATTTTTATTATAAAAATATAAAATAAATTGTTTAATTATCAATTAATACTGTTTATATCTGTAACTATGAATATTAAATTATTAAACCATGAATTCTCCAATGTGTGTTTCGATACACGGTCCAAGTTTTAAAAACTGTATATAGGTGTATCTAAATTCTCACTAAGTGCCAGATTTCCCTGTTGAAATTATCACTGATTTTTATAAAATTTTCGCACTCATTCTTCGAAAATTACAAATTTTGATATTATAAGTGAATTCTCAATCTTGGAAAAAAATTAGGAGTTAAATATCCACTATTTTAATGTAAATAGTTATTTAATGACTACATGCATTAAAATGTAGATCGGTTATTTAGTGACTAAATAAGATGTAGTTATTTAATGACTAAATAAGTTCCTCTATTGGTTGAACGAATCGATTAATTTTTTCAACCTTTGAAAATATTCTATTCCTTATAATAGAATCCTCTGGAAATATTCTATTGTACCTTTTCTTAGAATAGAATTCCTTGGAAAGATTCTAGTATTCCTTTCCTTAGAATAGAAACTTTTGGAAAGATTCTATTGCTTCTTTCCTTATGATGAAACTCTAGAAAGATTCTGCTGCTCCTTTTTTAAAATAGAACTCTTTGGAATTTTTGAAAGATTCAACTGCTTCTTTTTTAAAATAGAACTCGTTGGAATTTTGGAAAAATTATATTCCTTATAATAGAATTCCTTGGAAATACCCTATTGTTTTTTTCTTTGAATAGAACCCTTTAGAGATATTCTATTTCTCATTTCCTTGTAATAAAAACCTTTGGAAAGATTCAATTGGTTCAGAAGGTCAAAATTGGTAAGAAGTCATTCAGGGAAAACTGGAGGTTGCAAGGTGGAAATACCCCTCAGAAGGTTAATCACGACATTTTGATAACTTTATCTGAAAAATCCAGATTATAGATATCATAGAGTTTTTATACAATTGTGATCTTTCTATAAAAAAAATATTCGTGCGCGCCAATGCCTATACCCACCAATAACTTCATCTCAAAAGTTAGAACAAATACTTCAGCAAACTTTTACTTTAACTTCTTCTATCAGTAGGGCCCCAATCGGGAATATTTAAAAAATTCAGAAAATAAAAGAGTTGTGTTGATCCGTCTCGCTCTCTCTGCTCTCTCTCTCTCTCTCTCTCTTCCTTCAGAGTTAAGGACAGTTTACGGATCTTAACTACAAAGACGGAAACATTTTGAAAGTGGCGGAAAAGCTTGAGTAACTTTCTTTTTTGTCTATCCTGCCACTTTGTACTTTAACGATGAAATCATTTCGCGTTTCTGGTAGTCTTTTTCAAGTATAAAGGCGTGGAAATATTATTTTAATTTAAAATTTGAAACATAATAATTGAAAGGAGAATAATAAAGAGTAAAAAAATTTATTACCATAAAGTTGAAGCCGTCCAAATCGATGGTATCTCGCTGCTCAGACAGTCTATAGTAGCTCACAAGGATGGCCCTAAAAATGTAAACATACGTAATTACACAGTCAAGCTGATTCCTGATTGAAAATTCATTCTAATTTCTTATTATGTACTTAATTCATGTTACTTGGAAATTGATATTAAAAGTAAATTAGTAAGTTCAAATGGAAAAGTGTAATTATGTGTGTGATAGGAGCAATTTCAAAAATTTACCATAATTTATATCAAATGACTTTAAATAACATGCACTTACCAATTTTCTCTCACCTTCCGAAACCACATACTCGCTTTGGAAGCAAGAGAATCTGTCAAAGAACAGGTCAAGAACTATTAAATCGTAATTAGAATCGCAGCATAATAAACTTTAAACTTCCACCAAAGAAAAATTATAACGGATAACCGCAATTAATATTTACCACTGTTGTATTTAACAATCAGATTGAGTAGCAAAATTTAATTTGTTTAAAGCTGCATTATTTTAAATCCAACATTGTTACCTTGCAAAACCGCTTTCTTTTATTATAACAGAGCTACAACAATGCAGTTTCTGCTCTAAAGAATGTTAAATTTTTCCCACTATGATTCCCGATTTTAAATTTTGATAGTAAGTTGAATTTATGTGGCACTGGAGCAACACAACGGGCTATTTGAAACGGTCTGGGATCAATCCCATAAGGAAAGATCCAAAGGGAATAAACACCTCGTAATGTTGAACCACGTTCAGATGACAAGGTGAACATCTGTGAGTTGGCACCCCACTCTCCATAGTTCCACACCAACGTCAGGACATTTGAGGTCACAACAGATTTTTCGTGCGCCAGCTCCCACGTACACGGTAGTCTTTAGTTGTATCGAGTTTCGAACTCGAAACCCCCTGGTTGATAATCCGTGACTCTATCAACTGGAATACTTTTTACCTAAAAGGATAACCTCATACATGCAAACACAGACAGTGTGTTTTATAGAATTGTGTTTTGTCGTAGGCTGCAACCTAGAGAGTAAATTTTCGAACATTTACAGAAAAAATAAATGTTCAAATATCAGTTTAAAATATTTTGAATGACATCATCATTTTCTTGTGTTTACTTGGGTAAATTTCGTAATAAACTCACAAGGGACCAGAACCGAGTACTTAACCACAACTTCGAAAACACTGAAATAAGCTGTTCAATTGTATTCTAGATAGCCGCCTAACACATTTCTACGTTATCGCAATTGACATGGAATGCAGACCTATTGAAATAAAAGCATAAAATGATTTTATTACCGCGTTGTCATACTGATCACCTGTGTAGTATCAACGATTAAAAACGTCCTAATTACACTTTCAAAAGTATACATATAGTGTATTAGTGCAAATAACATATACATCAGTATTTCAATAATCTGTGATTTAAAAGATAATATCAATGTATTAAAGAAATGCTTACCTTTTTAACCAGAAATAAATGAAGCTCTAACAAATCTCGTGACACATAACAATAATAAAGTAAAAAATATTAGATCTATAGTAATATATAAATAACTATATTAGAAAGTAACACTATGTTGAGATGAATCAGAGTACGAACAAATAAGATAAACTATGTAGGAGAGAACTTGTATAATCCCATTACTGGAAAGGAAATTATCGAGGAGTATCATGCTGAAATGATCCTTCAGATATCTTCTAGAGCAAGCAGAACCTATAGATAATAACTTATTGGGAGATTGACTGCAAAATGACCATCTAACTCTTGTGATGGACATTTCTGCATTGCAACAGCCTTCCCCATTGTAATTTAGATGGAAGAGGCTTGGAAAAGTATGAACACAACAGGAATCTGGGGCATCTGCGAGTATGAACGTAACAGGAATCTTTTGATCATTGGAACCTTTCTTTCTGAAAAAAGAATTCTCAGAAATGTGTCCAATAAGAAACGACGGTCCGGTTTCGCAATTTCTAGTTTCATCAGGAGAGGGTTTATCAGTTTACCTCGACGCCAATGCTTTATGGACTCGAAATAAATGTGGAGTTGCTTCAGCAGTTTTGATTCATAGGACACATTTTCAGGAAAGGAAAGATTTGTTCGCATTGGTTTTGTTTTACGAAAGCGATATTCAATTTAAGGAAAATAAACCACCAAAAAACGAGGATTTTACTTATCCACTGCTTTAATACGATAGCTTTATCTCGTGGAAAGCAACAAGGTAAAAAATCATCTGGCTTCGTGAGTGGTTTTGAGGAACTTCCTATAGTATCGAATAAGAATTGTCCTGGGTAGTGATTTTTCGCCAACATCTAGCTTGATGGCATTGAAACTCTAAAGCATGGAATCATTTTTATTTTTATTTCATTTGCCATCTGTATTCTTCCGTATATTTCCATTAATGCTCTGCGGATGGTAAATGGAATTTAAAACAGAAATGATCAATGCTTTGGTGATTCAAGACAGGCAAGCTAACAGTTGGAGAGAAATCATTGCCCAGGACAATTCCCATTCGATACAATGAGAAATTATTCAACCACTCACGAAGCCAGACGATTTTCACCTTGCTACGTTCCACTAACTAGTAAATACAATGGGGCTAACTTGAAAGTTAGACAAATGACGTTACTTCCGGAATACGTAAATGAAACAGGTTCTTCCACAGAAACACATCGTCATCTACCTCTAGCCATCTACCTTAAAATGAAATAGGCGGAGCATGTGCTCGCAGCTTCATGTTATTTTTCCAGCTGCTCGGTTTGAAGATCTGTCACGTGGTTATGGGCAAAATCATGAATCCTAAATTATTGATTGGTTAAAATGATTATCCACCATGATCAAAAATACTAGTCTGCTCTTCCATAGCCAATCGGCTAAGCCGATTTGTGATTTACCCTTCAAAGCTCTTACGGCAGCGACTTCATCCACATGATCCTTCTATTTCATTTGAAGGTCGATGCCTTTAGCTTTTCAAGAAAAAGCCTCTCATATGCCAATGATTATCGGACCCCGGTAGCCCGGTTGGAAGTGTAACGGTCTAGCAACCGGAGTATTGCGAGTTTGAATCCAGCCAAAGGCCTTCGTGTACAAAGGGGGCTGGTGCACGTTAAATCTGTCTTGGCCTCAAATGTTCCCACGTAAGTGTGGTGTGGAAGTTTGGAGAGTGGGTTGCCAACTCAGGTGTGAACTCGTCATCTGACAGTGATTCAAAATTACGTGGTTTTGTTCTCGGATCTTTCCCTTTCGGTTTGATCCCGGATGATCGCCAACAACCCCTTGTGTTGCTCCCATAGAGGAGATATAAAAGTAGAGTGAGCTATGGCAACCCTTTTATGTCCGCATGATCATGTGACCAAAAACAGTAGTCACGTGATCCTTAGACATCTCTGCATTGAAAGTGAAAGCTAACATGGTTCTATCGTGCTGTGTATATGGATGTAATTCCAAATTTATCAAAGGTGGAAACATTACATTTCACAGGTGAGTGATTTACGTGTATTTTGCATTTGTTTTTTGTGTTTTTCAATATTTGCTAGTATGATAAAAATAGATGTTCTAACTTTTTGGAATTGATAAATACAACCTACTGGCATTTCTAGTTCTAATAAAAATATTTCATACATTTGCAATCAATATATATCTAAAACAATGTTTAAAATAAAATAATTGGTGTTCGAGTGTGTTTCGTATTATACATTGCACATCTATAAGGGCTTAAAATATTAAAAATGATAAATCGTACTTTAAAAACTTGTGCGAAATCGTTCTCGGTCTTAGCGATGATTTTTTGGCGCCAACTAGGAGTACTATATTCTTTCGTATCTTATACGATAAAAATGTTATGAATTGATAACATGAATTTAAGTACATCATTTAAATTCTTATTTCTTGCTGAATAAAAATTGTTTTGTATCCATCCATCTGTAATTACATAAGAATAATAATTAAAATAAAAGATAACGTTTGAAACTTTTAAGAATTATATATTAAATACAATCGATTTGTTAAAAATAGGATTAAAGCATTTCATAAACCATATTATAAATGTGAAGCACATTATGCGCTTTAGGGAATCTTTTTTGTGAGTGTTTTAAAATATGTGTAAAATCTTTCATTGTAAGATTGCATTTGACAAGGAAAACAAATTGCCGTTCTCTTATGTGAAAAACAAAAACAGTGCTTAAACGGAAAGTAAAATACTGCCTACCTGTTTTGACGTATTTTTATTCTTGTTAATGAACCATGCAATATAGCAAATTGGGAAAGCAAACAATTGGAGAACGAAATGAAACACTTTTGTATTAATTCCAAACAATCCGCGCAGCTGAAAAGTTCTTTTTCTAAAACCATCTGCTTGACATCCTGATTTTTTTGCTTCGTATTTAAAAAAACCTAACATTAAAATTCAATTATTTCCACTTTTAAGTTCAGTTTTACCATTCTTCCTTACATTTTTTAATCTTTAGATAAATCATGCTTAATTAGATTGTTTCTAACAATATTTGTGAGCATTTCAATGTTGATAACGTTCTTTGACTCGATAAAAAGGTGTGGTGGTGATAAAAACACATTCCACAGTGAAATGAAATCCTTCACTCTATTGTTTTCTACCTGAAAAAGGGGACACTTTTTTATTTTTTCCTCTCTTCTAATTTTAACGAATTAAGTATATTTGTGAAACTTTATGTACACACAAAACATGCTCCTCAATTGAGCGAAACATTTATCTTCCACAATTTTTTAAGCTGAAAGAAACTATCTTTTTAAAAGCATAAAATTTGTGATAACTTAAATTTTTAAGGCTCCGTTCCTTAAAACAATAAAAAATAATTTTGTATTTATGATTTTTAGAACTATAAGTAAAACAATTTATATTTACGTAATAACTTGTAAAGATGTGTAAATGCTAAAAATTCATTTATTCAATTCTTGTGTATTTAAAAATTTTATTTTGTTCCATGTATTAGTTGAAAGATGAAGGAAGAAGAAAATCGTGGGGGAAAAAAATCTCAACAGAGAAAATTTTAAATCTTCTAAATACACCAAATTGTGTTCCAAACATTTCGAAACAAAATGTTTTCTTGCAAACAAATTTGGGTGTACTTGGCTTAAAGCTGAAGCAGTACCTTCAATTTTCAATTTACCGGAAAATCTGAACAATCGTACATCGATACTGAACCAGATTTCCAGTAATGAGCCAGGTACAGATTTACTTTATGCTACCATTTCAGAATATTTCCTTCCAATACCGGTGAATAGTAAAATTATAATAAAAAATCTCATTTGATGAAAATTCCATCAAAAGTAAATTACAAGCGGAGTGGGTGAAAAAATACAAAAGATAACTTTTCAATGGCTGGAGGCTACTTCGCGGTACAGTTGGAGAATGGGTGCCGAAATTTGTTCATTTTAGGGTGAAAAGTTATTACCAAAATGTTTGTATCCTTTAAGCAAAATTGAATTTTTTTCCAAGTATTCAGTACAATTGCCAATATACCAATAAACAAAATAATTCTATATATTTTTCATTTTAAATCGAAAATATAAAGAATAGGTTATCGAAAGCACGGTCTTTTAAATTCTTTACATTGTTAGTCTAAGCTCTTTTTTATGACATTAGCAATCTTCCATTCATCTGTATTTTTAGGTATTTCTGCAAATATTGGGCAGAAAAGAAAATTCTATTTGAAAGATTATTCAGAGAATGATATTACATCACCTACAAAAGCAAAAGAAGTTTTAGCCATTGCTAAAGACAATCAGACAACTTACCGTAGGAAAATCGGAGCTTTAACAAAAAAGGCTAAGAGAATGAAAAAGCAAATCACATCCCTAAAAGAAATTTTATGTGAGATGAAGAAATCATTACTTACAGAATCGGCTTCAAAGGTATTAGAAGTGAGTATTATTTGTTTATTTTTTAGAACTTTTAATCACAATATTTGTAGAAATTATCAGTTATAAATTCTTAATGCCTTTATAGGTAACTAACAGTATATAATTGAAATAGAATTGAACAGAACATAATTGAAAATTTTATTTGTGTATTACAATTATAATTTTATTATCATATAATATATACTTATATATTTTTGCACAATTTTAGCTTTCTCTCCCTGGTTCTGCAATCGAGCTTCTTAAAAGAGTGGACAAAGGGAAAAGCAAAGAAAAATATTCCCACAATTGAGTGCATTTGCCTTAACGCTGAACTGTTATTCAGCTAAAGCATACAACTTTGTGCGCAAGACCTTTTGTTCCAACTTGCCTCATCCTGCCACTTTAAGAAAGTGGTATCAAGGTATGAATGGCTCTCCTGGATTTACAGCAGAAGCATTTTCAACTCTTGTTGCTAAAGTTCAGGAAGAAAAAAGAAATTATAAAAGCCTAATGTGTGGCTTAATCATAGACGAAATGTCAATCAGATCTCATATAGAATGGGACAATGGAAAGTTTTGTGGCTTTGTAGATTTTGGTGCATCTGTTAATGATGAAATGCCTCATGCAAAGGAAGCATTGACATTTATGGTTAATTCTCTGAATGGGCATTGGAAGGTTCCTATCGCCTACTTTTTAGCAAATGGATTAAATTATTCAGAAAAAGCTAATTTGATAAAAGAGGCATTATGTAGATTACATGATATTGAAATTACTATAGTATCATTGACTTTTGATGGGTTGAATACTAATATAGCCACTGTAAATAATCTCGGAGCTAGCATTAGTGCTGAAAACCTAAATAATACTTTCCCTCATCCTATAACAAATCAAGGCATATGTATCATATTAGATGTATGTCATATGCTTAAGTTGGTACAAAATACTTTGACTAGTAAAGGCTCAATTTTCGATAAAATAATGAAATTATTAACTGGGATTACATAGTTAATCTGGTTAACCACCAAGAAAACTATGGCCTTCATGCAGCAAATAAGTTGTGAAGGCGACATATTGAACGGCAAAGAGAAAAAATGAAAGTCAAATTGGCAAGTCAAGTTTTAAGTATGAGTGTTGCCAATTCTTTGGATTACTTACGTTATGATCTGCAGCTTAATGAATTTAAAGGTGTTTCACCAACTGTAAATTTTCTTAAAATTTCAATCACCTGTTTGACATTAAATTCTAAAAATTTACTAAGTAAAGGTTTCAAATCCCCTTTTAAATCATCCAATGAAAATTCATTTTTTAACTCTTGAAATCAAGCTGATGGATATATTAGAGGACTTAAAGTTTCAGCTGATGGTGGTTCTATTCTCTCCAGCTATAGAAAAATGAGGTTTGGGGGATTTTTAACGTGTATTAAAAGTGTATAATGCTTATATTCTAATCTATGTGGAGATAAATATTCTTTAATGAAATTTTTAATAACCTACAAACTTTCACAGGACCACAAAGAACTTTTTTAGCGCAATTAGAAGTAAAGGTGGATACCAGAACAATCCAACAGCTAGGCATTTTAAAGTTGCGTACGTACGACTTCTTTGTCATCATTAAATAATGACATCGGATAATGCCAACTGCATTATTCTTGATGACACAAATATTTTAAATGTTTCTTCCGCAAGGAGAATAGATATGCAAGTCAGATAAATTGCATTTATGGTCAGAGTGATTAAGATAATGACTTTTCAACTATAAGAAATAATTCAGAAAAATTACATATTCGGAGCAATTTTCGGAAAAAATTAATTATTACATTTCTGATGTAGTCGGATATATTTCTGGGTATGTTGTCCGAAAGTTAGGGGAGGAATTAAATGTGCAGACTGTATCAGCTTTAAAAAATAATTCAAAATTTCAGAAAAGCCTTCTTTTGCAGCGAAAAGACAAGGGGGATTAATTAGTCCTACTGATGTAAGAATTTGTAAAATTGGAGAGAGAAACTTTAGAAGTGGCCCAAGCTGAGGGAAAATTAATAAGAAAGAATATAATGCATCAACTCCTTATTCAAACTTTGCAAGAAATGAATACCATCTTTGATTCATTATATGAACACATATTAGACAAATCTCTTCTTGAAAACCACAGGCTATCACTCATGAAAGCTGTCTTATTTGAATATTTAAAAATAAGATTTTATCATGTGCGAAAACAAATGACGGAAAAATTTCAACTTAAAAAAGACCGAAGCATTAATAACAAAACCACAATATTTAAGGGTCAGTAAATGGCTACATGTTTCTATGAGTTTTATTCAGTGGATTTAAAATGTGACGAATGTGACAGTAAATTTTATAAGTTTACTGTTTCCTATTTATCTTTCGTATTTATAAAATATTGATTTCACACACACAATAATTAATACAAATTTAATATTAAAAATCCTGCACTGCACACACTTAAGATCATGAAATTCTCAAGAGTTATTTACATGATCAATTTAATAAATTTAAAATCCAGATATAGACACGGATGTGACTTATTTAGTTTTTGAATCAGAAATTTAAAAATGGGCAAGATAGCTAACAACTTTAAATATGCGGTTCTATCTTGTAAAGATTATATGTGAATAACTTTTCATGTTAATAATATTTTTATGCGTAACTGTCCTAAAATAAATTTGCGTTTACGAAAATTTAATTAAGCAATTAATGATCCATAATATAAATTAAAAATTTCAGTGGTGACCCGAACTGGATTTGAGCACGCAACGTTATCTGTTTTCACTATTTTTATTTTATGCATCAGTAAAATATTTATTGAGGCAGTCATTTCTTAACTTGTGCATTTATTTTGCCATTTAATCCAACTCGTGGTAACCTCATTAAGTTTAAAAAAGGAAGTTTGAATGATTTTCTCTTATTAAATCTTTAAGATAATTTCACACAATGCCTAATACAGTAGTTAAAGAAAAATATATAATATATTTAAGTAAAGAAGGTCAGGTTTAGGGCAGCTATCTTACACAAAATTTAACCAGTGACGATAAACTTGGGAGCATCCCCTAACCCTCTTGACATTTTCTCTTAATATACAATTGTGAAAGGTAACAAACAGTCCAGCGATAACTCAAACCAGCACTACAGGACCGATCTCGACTGCGGGTCTGGTAAATCTGTGCAGAGGATTGCATCTGGACTGCAGGCTATGTGAAACTGTCCTGAAGGCTGTATTGTATCTGGACAGCGGGCAGGTTAAACATGTCCAGTATTTGGTCTACTGTCCTAATAAACATATTTGGTGGACGTATATGGACTGTGGGCCGGGAAAACCTGTCCGGAGACCGTATCTGAACTGCTGTCCTGATAAAAATTTGGAGGGCCATATCTGGTCTGCAAGCCGGGTAAATATATCCTAAGAGCTTATTCGACATGAGGGCCGGTTAAACCTGGTCAGAGGGCCGTATCTGAACTCCGGGCCTGCAATCACTCTATTCACTACAACGTATTTATCTTACTTGTACGGATTTTCGTTGTATACGTGTTAGTTAAACTTCATCCCAATGAGAACTTAAGCTAATTATATAAGAGCTCAAATTGTTAAAAACATTAAAACGTTACATAAATTCAATAAATATTCTGTAGTATGCACATTCGCATCGCCTAACAATGTTAAAAGTAACTCAATTTCAAGAACTATTCAGTATTATACACATTCACATCTCTAACTTTTTATAAATGTTATATCGCCAAGAGAAGCGATAAAAAATCAAATCAATCAACCACGCTGAATTTTTGCTTAGTAGTAGGGATGGGAAATACTGTTCTTTTCCGCGAACAGTTCTTTGATGTTCCGTTCTTTTTAAAAGAACTGTTCTTTAACCTGTTCTTCTGTTCTCAAATGTCTCTCGTTTCGAAATGTGCAAGCCCTGTTCCTCCTAGTAGACTATGTGGCGCCAGCAGTTTTCGCGATAGACAGGGACCGAATTTTGTTGACGTCATCTTTGTTAGTACTTTGTATAGGGGGTATTTCAATTAACGTCACACTGGAGCAACACAACGGGCTATTGGTGACGGTCAGGGATCAATCCCAAAGGGAAAGATCCGAGGACAACACCACGTAATTTCGAACCACAACTTTGTATAGGCGTGCATATATAAAAAATACAAATGACTCGGAGTCTTCGTATTGTTATCGGTTGATTGATTTTTTTATGGCGAAAGGGGCAAGTCTATAAGAGTCTATATAACGCTGCGCCAAACTATCAGTAATTGAGAAAAGAAAATCAGAATTTTTCCGTAAATTGGAAAATGTTCTTGCAAATCGAAACGTTTAAATTCACTCATCAGCGGCAACTAATAATGTAACTTGAGATGATACATCTGAATCATCTCAAGTAGTTTCCCAAACATATGAGGTGCCTAGGACAAAACAAGTACGCAAGCGAAAGTAATAATTTTTTTAGATTTTAATGTCATTTTAAAGCAACAAAATGGTCATTTAAGTCAATAAAACGACGGTCCGTGATCCATCCCGAAGAGAAAGATCCGAGGACAACACCAGGTAATTTTGAATCACGTTATGTAATAGGGAGTTGCCCTTTATAAAAGATTATAAACACAAAAAACGCATATCGGGATAATCATTTGGAAAGTAAAATTGGTTTGAAAAACAGGTTAATATTATATGATCTATCTAAACACGTTTAAAACATAAA
The DNA here is from genome assembly GCA_933210815.1 of Meta bourneti. Lineage (NCBI taxonomy): Eukaryota > Metazoa > Arthropoda > Arachnida > Araneae > Tetragnathidae > Meta > Meta bourneti. The sequence goes on along the minus strand of OW119929.1, from coordinate 36,128,565 downwards.
AAATACAAATAAAAAAATCACTTTAGCTTTACAACACATTAGTTTTATGGTGGGATTCTTATTTCCGAGATGTCCTTAAAATCGTAATACCTGACTTAATGAGATCCCTTTTCAACTTATAGAGAGCATGACACCCGATCCGTATTTCCTTTTCACAGTGAAATATGTCCACACATTTGAAATTTTGCTTTCCATTTTGTAAAGTTTGGTTTGAAAATAAAGTTAAAAGCATTGCAAATCCTAAGAACGAGTAGAGGCGACACCACCATAGAGAAAGCTGGACAACAAAATCTTAATCAGCAATATTTAAAAAAAATAATTTGTTTAAAACTAAAAATTCATCATTATGTCATTGCCTAACAATTATAAAATTTCGCAATTATTACGCTAATCTCCTCGCAAATTCATCAGACGTCGGGGCTTGGTTCAGTCGAGAACAATTCCTGGAGCAGTCATCGAGATGAGCTCCGCGAACCGTTCATCGAGAGCAGCTCCGCGAACAGTTCATCGAGAACAGAGAACTCGTCTGAGAACGGAGAACAGCTCCGAGATCAGAGAACTGCTCTGAGAACGGAGAACAGCTCCGAGAACGGAGAACCGGGTCGGATCAGTTTGAGAGCAGGAATCGATTCCTTCGGTAAATTTGATTCCTGCTCTCAAACAGGAAGTAGTCTCAGAGCAGGGAGTAGGTTTATGGACAGAGAACGGATGAATGAATCAACAGGAAAGAGTGAATCACGAACTGTAGGATGAACAGCTGTGTTTCGGACTTACCATAATTTAGAATATACGAAGATTTTTGCGAACTTAGAAAGTTCGAGAAAGAGAACTTTGCAAAATTCCCACCTGTTTAAAATCGAAGTATAAAAAGATTGCAATGTTTCTTTTTACAAAAAGAACCCAGAACAGGTTTTTGTGAAAAGTGGGAACAGGCTGTTCTCGTTCTTTTTGAAGAACAGGTGAAAAAGAACAGTTCGCTCTTTTTTCCCCATCCCTACTTAGTAGGGATGGGGAAACGTGGGGACTGGTCACGTGACCAGTAGCGACATGTTGCTCCCACTTTTTGAAGCTGTTCTCATTACGATGCTGTCTACTTATATTTCACGTCTATGGTTGCTCCCACAGAGTAAAAGTATCCGTAGCTATTTACTATGTGGTTGCTCCAGTGTGACGGTATTAAATACTTACCAACCTGCCAATGATTATCACTATACTTTCTTCCAACATCTGATTTAACTGTAACCGTATCAGAAATATTTTTACAAAATTCAAAATGTTTATAAACATTGAACACACTTTAATAAATGTAATTCTGAACAAAAGCAGTCGCTTGGCGTGGAAAAATCTCATGAGACATCGTGAACTGAACGCAGATTAAACACCAATATTTTGTTTGATAAAAATTAACATGGTTTTACTAAAAAGCATTCCTGTTCATCCTCCTTTATTTTATTCCACTAGCATCAAAACAATGAAGCATGTAATTACTAATGGAAACAAATTTTGCTATAGAAATCTTCATCACTTAAAACAATCATTCGAAGATCAAAACCCAAGATTTAATCCTATCAACATACAAATGCTATCAAATAGTCTTCATAGGCAAATATTTGGGACCAAATCAGATTTCACTCCAGACGAGAAAACTTTGAAAAAAGTCATCTATCACTTAAGCAAGCACAATTTGTGGCAAGCTGTAAGCATTATTTTCGTTGGCCAATACATACCATTTCTAAGGTTCATGCATTAGAATTTTTGAAGCTGTTTTCACATTACTAAATTTATGAAAATTATAAGCTCTACTATGATACTCTTATAATAATTTAAGAAAACAAATTGCAAGTATTGTGTAATAAAGTAATATTTTGCTGTGTACTTAAGCTTGTACATATATCCTCACACATTTGCAGAAACATGAGCAGTGAGATATATGTAAATATAAATATTGATATGTACATTCATATTTAAGGCATTGACTGCCCATGTGCAAACCTTAACAAGCTGCTTTTCTAATAGACATTTAATGTTCCAAATAAATAGCCCTTGTTAATATTTTAAGTAAAACTTAAGATCACACATTGTTTCATATGTATCATTTATCAAAACACGATATAAGATTCGTCAGTTTACAAAATTTTATTTATAATATGTTAATCTCACCTAATAGTCGCTTTTGTTTTAAGTTGGCCTCCATTATTTTATTCCTGACTACATGCAAGTTCATAATAATATGAGGTGTGAACTCTACCATGTACTTTAATTGGAAATAAAAATTAACTGCAAAAGTACGTTTGACAATGACAGCAAAATTCCATTTTATATTTTTGACTAATTTCATTTGGACGTTTGAAATATGCTTCTATGCTTGCATTCATAAAATCATTAATTTAAATAAGGTATGGTATGTGAGTTTCGACACTGCTGTCAAAATCAAGAAATTGTTGCAGATGCTATGTGTGGGTCTTAGTTTTTTATATTTATTATAAGATATAAAAATAAGTAACCAACACTTACAGGAGGGCTTGGAGCCCCTTTGCCACCTTTTGGTTACTCAAAACAATCATTAGCATAGGACAAAAGGCAACTTGTACCTGTTCTATGTAATTTTAGTTTTCGCAACTTTATATATATAAAACTGAAAGGTGTAAAAAAAATTATAGGTACGGTAAAAACCTTAATACGTTGTCACTCGATTTACAAAGAAATTTTGATGACATTGGAGTAACCACTTAATATGTACTCAATCTGTATTACTGTAATGATCATATGAATTTTAAATTTATCATGCGATATTTATAACAATGTCTACTATTATAAAAGGAAGTGTTTGTGTGTGTGTGCAGTGTCTAGACAAATCTATAGCACTTACAGCTATGAAATTCAGCACAGTAGCCCTAAAGGTGACTGAATGTCCAAATTTTAAAGTCCTCAAAGCCCGAATTTTAAAATTTAATCTAGAAAATTTTGTGCTGTGCGTGTAGCCCTCCTCCACTATGACGTATCTGCACAGACTGATCTGACAGATAATTATCGTGCATGCTATCTCTTCACTAAAAACACCCTTCCTCACATTGAAATGATGTGGTTAAAGCGCCGAACTGAAGTCGCGGTTAGTGCTTTGGAGGGAGACCTGAGTTCGAACCCGGCTGACAGATAATTTTTATTTTTTGCCTCTATATTTTTTAGAAATAGTAAATATACTCTCCTTCCAATTTTTTCTGTACTTACTTTTATTTTATTTTTTGAATTCAACACAATTTTTAAAAATTTAATTGATTTTATGCAGCTTTTTCAATTCTGAAACTGGTTTCTCTGTATTGTCACTGTTTTGTCCTTCGTACCACCAATGAAAAGCAAAACATTGAAGCTCCACCCCCCTACATATTCGTCTCCAAGTGCCAAGTTCCTACCATCAAGAAATTTTCTGCAACTCGGTTAATAAATTACATGAAATGAAGTAACAGTGTTTACTACTGTTTAATTTGGTTTGGATTTCGCTGTCATTGTGATTCATTTAGGTTATTTGTCGGAATCAGTGAGGTGACATAACAAGACTTTAAAAGTATAGTGTTATATTTAAAGATTCAATCACATTTTTATTTCAGTAATGGTTTTTTCATAACTTTTGAATTTGTATAATTTCTGTATTTGTATAATACAAATCTATCGACACAGATGAGGCTGTGAACTACACAACAGAATTTTTTAACACATTGGAGCCATCTGGAGTATCCTCACACATATTACAGCTAGAAATTTGGGGCACCATCATAACTGGACATGCCGCAGATGAAGACATTCATTCCTAGGATCTCAATCATCCCTTCGGATCTCCCATTCCAATTTAAATGACTTCAGTTCCCTGTTCGTTTAAGTTTCGCTATGAGCATCAACAAGGTACAAGGACAATCGCTGAAAGTTGTAGGACTCTATCTCATTAAACTGTGTTTCTCCCATGGTCAACTGTATATGGGTTGTTCAAGAGTTGGAAAAGCTGAGAATCTTTACATCCTAGCTCCAAATGGAAGAACATTCCACATAATGTATCATGAACCTTTCTAAGCAAGAATCAGTGAGATGGAAGGAATGAGGCAACATGCCCGTGTCATGTCGAGTGGTGGTGGGACTCATTCTTAAAATTAGTGTTTTTTCTTTTTAATGTTTTCAGAATCAGTGTGGGCAAACAAGAATGATGTCATGGGCAACGCCGTGCGGGTACTGCTAGTATAATGTAAATTAATGAAAGTACTAAAAAATTACCTAAATGATAGTAAAAAGTTAACTTTGCCTCTTGAGCTTTCTTTTATCATTTTTTACCTTTAATACTACAATGGTTTTCAGTAATCTGGGTGCCAGTCATAATTGTGCAGCAAATATGATATTTGTTTATATCATGTGGGGATTCGTTATGCAAAGATATCACTGAATAAGTGGGAAGAATGAACACATTGATCCAATCATTTTCCCTCCCAAATAGTAGCTTTCTGTTGAAGTTATGATGTTTTTTGACGAAAAAATCAACATGGATTATTAAATTTGGCAATTGCCAAATGACGAACAGTCTACGATTAAATTCGTCCAAGAAAAAGGGATCGTCCACACTGAAAGATTTTGTTCAGGAAACCATAAAATGAAACTATTTTACTTTTATGGAAGCGGAGCACAGAAATGGCATTTTTTTATTTATTTTTATTTTAATAAAATAATTTTGAATTATTTTCATTTTAATAAAATAGTCATTCTTTTCATGAAGCTGTGTTTTCGATTTTTGTATTTATTTTCATTTTAATAAAATAGTCATTATTTTCATGAAGCTGTATATATCATTAAGGTTGCCACTCTTATCTAGTTAAATTTTGCACCAACATTTGGTGCACAATTACGACTGGTGCCCTGTTAACAGAAAAGTACCAATACTATATGTATATATTTTAACACCACTTGTCTAATTTTGGCAGAAATGAACACTTGTTTGTCAGAACAACTAACTTTCTTGAAACATTTACTTTTAATTTATAATCTGCAGTACTTTGACCTGACATATTAATGTCAAATTGTTTTGAAGGCTTCAAGAATTAGTATTTTGTTAGGTAGTGAAAGAATTTCTTCATTTTCATTGCTTGCAGTTTCATGTTTTTTTAGAAATTTTGGTTGCTTGAAAACATACTGCAGCATTGTTATAGATATCTGTGTAATGATTTATGTCAGAAATAGTGCATGCACTTTCAGTTAGACTTCAAATAAAGTCAGTAATCAAAGTCCTCATTTGAGACAATGTCATCAGACACAAACTGCATGTTTAAAACCTTTCCACACTGATGAGTTATCTGAGGTAGCATTGGATTTGTGACGAGTTAATGAGGGTTCAATTACATTGTCTTTGAGAGCTCAACTGAACTGAAGAAAATTGATGGCCTATCTGGAGTGACGAGTTATCAAGGTTTTACTGTATTTATGAATTATTAAATGTAATGAATTATTAAATGCAATAAATTTTCATATTTTAGAAAACGAGCATCTTACCTGATGTAGATTTCAAGCTTCCAGATTTGCATAGTTCTGATATTGCTGAACATTTTGACTATATTGCAACACAACTTCTAAAAGATTACAAAGCACTAATACAAAATCTTGTTGAAAGTGAGGTGCCCCCCATGCCTCAAAAGTGGAAGCTTAGTCCAGGGTGGATGCAGTACTCTAGTTCTGGTGAACCTCGACCAGTGGATTTCCCTGAGGAAACCGCCCTTGTATTTGATGTAGAAGTTTGTATGCAAGAAGGAAATTATCCTACAATTGCAACTGCTATGTCAGATAAACACTGGTGAGTTGTATTATTTCCTACTTCAAACTTAACCAAACATTAAAAAGCCTTTAAAAGCTTGAACCTTTTTATGTTGTATTATTTTAATTGCAGCATAAAAAACAAAAGAAATAAATTTAGTTTTAAAGAATTTCTCTGGTTGCTTGGGGGGGGGGCATCTAAACCAGGTAGTCCCACTGCTAACATGTGTTGTTTTCTTTAAGTTGGGTCCTCAGGGCCACATTAAGTTTGTACAGGCATCACAACCGAAAGTACCCATGCTCTTTCCTCCCTTTCATTTTACCCTCACCTACCCTTCTGCTTTTTCTTCCTCCTTCATTGTGTTTTGTGCAGCTTGGCCATATATGGCCCTTGCACCATAAAACCCGAATACAACCAACCGATCTTTAAATTGGACCAAAAGAGGTAGTTTGGTTGATTATTTAAGCAGGCTGGGGAACTTGTGTATTCCTACGCATGACGTGGAGGGTACAAAAATGGGAGGGTCCCACTCTTCCTCTCATCATTAACACAATGTTTGTTTTTCGTTTGCTCTGTAGCATTCGAAATACTTACGGTCTAATTTGGCGTCGTTGATGCCCTGAACATCGGGTTGGTTGTACCGGGCCAAGAAGACGACCTGTGGTCACCTCGAGGGCTGCGTCCCCTGTGGGCGGGTGTTCGCACCTGTATGTTTGTCGGCGGCCATTTCAAACCACTCGCCACCTGCTATCTATGCGGGATATGAGGGGGTCGTTCGGCAGTGGTTAAGCAGGCTGGGGAATTTTGATGGTCACCTGTTTTTGTCGAAGAGGATGTTATAATGACAAAGTTCCAAAATATTGCATTGCTTTGAGAGAAGATGAGATCTTTCCAACTCATATTACTTTGCTCTGCCTCCAGACATAACATTAAGTTCCTTTCTATGATGGCCCAAACAAGGTTTATACCATGTTTAGACATTTTTCAGGAATTGCCTTTGCAAGCTGATACTTATGAAATAAAACTATTTAAAAAACTAATTGCATCAGGGAGGTTTATCAAAATTCAATGGGGTGTGAATAGAAAATAAAAATCCCTCTTTCTTAAACATTATTTGATTGTTAGATCTATATTTTAAATCCAACCCATTGATTTGAAATGGAATTAATTATTTAATCAAATTTCATCTCATGTTTAATGTTTCTTTGCTTTTTCATACTTGTTTTTACTATATATAAGTGTGTTTCCTAAACAATTACATATCAGCTACAAAATGCTTATCAAATAAGATTTATAAAGCTATTTTTATAATCGTAAACATTGTAATGAAACCTAGTTATTAAGTCCTAGATTTCTTATGCTTTTTTGTAAAAATTGTAATAGATTTATTTTAAGCAATTTTTGTATAGCACTTTGCAATACATTTGTTATCTAAGTTAAAACTTAAGTTAATCATCTCAGCTTCATGTGTTTTTAAGGAAATTTATTAGTTAAATTTAAATAAAATATATGTTCTATAATTTATGTCTTGTATTCTATACATCAACTTGAGAATCAACTCAACTTTTGAATAATCTTAAATAAAAATGTATTATTTCATTTCTTTCAGGTACTTATGGTGTAGTGAGAGACTTACTGGAGATCAGTTTTCTTGGTCGAAAAATGTAACCCTCTCAGATCTCATCCCTCTGGAAACAACTAAAGAAGAAACTAAACCTCTTAAAAATAAAAATTGCACCCCTAGACTGATTGTAGGACATAATGTTGCATTTGACAGAACATTTGTTAAAGAGCAGTATTTTCTTGAGGTAAAATCTCTCTTAATTTAATGTTAAGATGTAAAATTTTCAATATGAACATTTATTTAATTTAATGTGACTAAAAAAATAGTACATAATATTGTAGCAGAAGCATTATTTTTCTGCTATCATCACAGATATTATTTAACTAGATTTGTCATTTACCTGCATGCATGCAATCCCTGCAAGTTGACATTTCAGCCATGTATTTTTGAATGAGTGCATTAGATTAGGGGGCAGGTTAAACAAACAATTCATTCCTACAATTAGCATCTTTAATTGGATTCTAGCTCTACAAATTTACCGTTCAGTACTAGAAGCAATACCAGTGTTTTCAAGGAGTAGAAACAAATAATCACCTATGATCGCAATACATGATTTTGTGTTTAACTGCCCTGTTGCCTGGAGAGCTTGCTTCCTTTCTAGAAATGAACACTCCCAAGATCATCTGCTTTCTCACTAGAGCCATAATATATAATGTTGTTTTAGATATAAAAAAAACTTCTGCTTTTTAATCTTTTGCTGAGATTATTTGTCTATGTTTAAAATGCATTTGATGCTGTACTTTAAATATTTCCTTTTTTAGTTAGTTTTCCCATAAATTAGTTTAAAATTTAGTAATCTTTCCATTATCTATTTTATGCATTCATTTAATGATACATTTTTGAAGAGTAAGAGGTTGGTTATTCAGAATAGGTAAATTTATTTAAATAACATTCATTTTTATTAGAAACCTACTTTCTCTTAAATCTTTATGGTATTCTGACAATCTTTTTCTAATAAACTCTAATAAATGTTGAAGTTAAGGTCAATTATCCATTGAATATAGCAATTAATCTGAGTATAGTAAAGTTATTTAATAGAAATAGTGCATTTTGTTAAATTTTATTTATTTTTTGTAGCAAACCAAGACTACCTTCCTTGATACGATGTCCCTTCACATGTGTGTATCTGGTATGACTGGAATGCAGAGAGCAATGTCTTTAGCTAGCAAGAAGAACAAATCTGAAACTGGACAAAATAGCTATCCAAATCCATCCATAGTAAAACAAAGTTCACTTTTTTATACTTGTTTTTATGAAGTATCCTTAAAAGAAATATAACTTTTATTTTGCTTTGACACACAATTATTTTCTTCAGAATATCTTATATCACTGTTATAAATTATTTGATGAACAAGTTTCTTTAAATTACTGGTTATTTGTGTCATCAAAATTTATAGGTGTTTACTGTTCATAATGAAATATGTTTAGGTAGATTCATTTTAATGAGTGGTGGTGATACCATAGTATTGACCTTGAAATTAAAATTGTTTTCCATAAAGCTAAATATGTTTAAGGGGGTTGTCCCAAGTCAACACAGGGATAAAATATTGGAACATGTTAAAACTCCCTTTGGCTATTGTGTTTGTTAAGTAGCTTTGGCTTGTATCATTATTGCTTTGATTTTTAGTTTTTTTATTTCAATTTTATGTACAAAGGATTAACACAGATTAAGTACAACATAAAAAGGTTTATATTCCACTTGGTATTATAAGCAATGAAATGATTTTATTCTTTTTGTGCAATAGATGTCATCTGATGCACTGTGAGGCTTAGAACAGTACAAAAATGAAATAAATTAAAACTGTTGAGGTAAAATCAAATTTTTAGAATTTGTTTCAAAGCCTAATCAATTTCAAAAGTGTAGGAAGGATAAAAGGATATGCAAATTTAAATTATACAGACCAGACAGCAAATAAAACCACATAAATGGCAAAATTTGTGTTAACTTTATAAAACTGTTAATTAATGATTACTGTGCATTTTAACTATAAAATTGTAAAATATTCAATACGTATGCATTTTAATTTCAAAGCTATGGAATATCGAATTTTATAAAAGGACTAAGTTGTAGTTTGTTTTAATGTTGCATTATTTTTGCTACAATTTTATAAAACTATAAAGTTTAGAGAAAAATGAATTAATTTAACATGTTCCACAAATGTTGAAGTTTGCGTTTATCAGTTCACTCCCTTGAGTGTTTCGTGATATGTGTTGAAATACACCCACAAGCGTTTTTCTTACACAGTCTGGTTTTTCTTCACTTAAAACAGATTCAGTACCTGAAAGACAAACTTTAATTCCATAGCTTTTTCTAGTGAAATGATAACAATAGTCTGACGTTTCCTATGGAATTCAGTATTCACTATTTTTCAGTATGCAATCATGGAAACGATTCGCAATTGATCAATTTTTGGAATAATCTATGACAGTTTTTTCCATGAAACAAGGTCATATACCACGTTTGTCTATTTTTGAAGCACTTTGCATGATTTCTACATTAAAGATATAGTATAGTTAGCTCCCATGAGTAGACTGTTAAATCATGTTTTTGAACGAGTATTAGTTAAGTTAGGAGACTGGTGTGTGGTGAGGTGACATAAACAAATAGCTTCCAGAATTGTCGTCTTTAGCATGATTCTGGTTCCAAGTTTATCGTTTGGTGCCAAAAGTGATAATGGTGGTCACCATGCTTTTGCATGTGGCAGCCTTCTAATGAGCTTTACCACCTTTTCAAAAAATCAACTGACCTGAGGTTGACTGCCTTCTTGTTGGAGATGCATAAGATTTTTTTCTCTTATATTCGACCACTGAGCTCTTTGACCTTCAGCACTACAAGGAGCGAACAAACTATTACTTGGAGCTGCTCGAAGGAGCACTTACTGGGTGAGCTACTGCTTTGCCTAACAGAGACAGTCATCAATAACCATGTGCTTACAAACTCGGATTTGACAGACCTATTTTACAACACTATTTCTCTTAAGCCAGTTAGGTGGCATACTGCATGAGATGAAATGTACTCAACGTAAAATACTGTATATTTTTATCTAAATATTGAACTTCAATCATAGTATTTGGTGATGAAATCTGCAGCTTCTATCTTTACTGAGGTTTAGTGAATGTGTATGTGAAATCAGAATAACTTTTCTTTTTAGATGTATTTTGTGTTGAAATCACTCATCCATTCTTCAAAAATAAAGTTGTCATACTTTCCCAAATTAGCTTTTTAATTACATTGTCTCTTGGAGTTAACTTTTTCAAATTTTATGGTTGGAGAAAGTTCTATTAAACTAAAGATTTTCTTGTCACAGAAATGGAATTTTTTTGGCCTAAGAAAGTCATTCTGGGAATAAAATGGGTTTTAATTTTTTCAAATTGAAATTGAATGTTACATTGATTCTATGTACAAAAATCTACTCCTAATTAAAGTGTTTTTGAGGGACGAGTCGCTTAATAGGGATGGTTTCTAAGGCAGGTTTCGCTGTAATTTGTTAGTTAATAATTTGAATTTTTATTTAAATTGGTATTAGTATGAACAAAAAGGCAATTTCAAAATATTTTTGTAATCAAGTTGATTTTGTAATTCATCCTAATGTTTTGCATTTTTATTCCTAAGTATTTTATGTCATTGTGTTCTGATTTCTTTTATTTTAGGGCTGGTCTTACATAAGTTCCCTAAATAACCTGGCTGATGTATATAGTTTGTACTGTCATGGAAAAATAAAAAAAGATGAGCGAGAAACTTTTATTTCTGGCTCGCTTGCTGATGTAAAAAATAGGTTTCAGGTTTGTATTTTATGTTAATGAATTTGCCTTCTACTAGTTTTATGTAGGATAATATAACGTACAATTTTAGATTGTGACAACAGTATCCTTATCAGCTTTAGCTATGAATCATTGAAAATTCATGCATTTATGTAATTTAAGGTCTCCCTCAGTGTAATTAAAATTTAAAAAACTACAAGGCTGTGCAGTTTTTAATTTCATCATTTTTAATTGATTTGATTCATTATTGATATTGCTCTGTTATTATTTTAGTTGATTAAGTAACAATCTCTTTTATCACTAATTACATGTGTAACAGTATTTTGTTACTAACATTCAGTCAACAAACATCGTAGTGCGACTCCAATGATATGGCACATGACCTTAGGGAAGTCCATTTGTACCAAGGTGGGTAAATCGCATAGGTAGAGATGGCATACTGCAAATCATGTATGGCTATTGCCATTGCTGATTATATGTTTTGCCAACTCATAATCACTGCTATTGCTTCTGGCATCAAATGTTTAACTTTTAGCCAACTACACTAATTGTAGGAATGTATTGTTTATGGTTAACCTTCCCCAATTTAACAAATAGACTTGTCCTAAAACATGTGACACAAATGTCAGCTCATCGTAGCTGAAATATACTAGCTAGCATTTGTTTATTTTATCCTTTTAAAAGTCTTTTTCTTTTTAAAAGTGAATATTTAAGTAAACTGTTTCATCCCTTTATATCAGTTTTGAAATGTGTTTGAATCTAATTAGAATATGTAGCAATAACAATTAGAGACTGAAAATATTCAGTCTTTTACTACTTTGTCTGAATTTGGCTTTCATTTTTATATTAAAATATTACCACTACAAATATAAAACTCAAATGTGTTTGAAGAATTTTTTGCCCTATTCTCAGCAAAAACATTTTGTATTTTCATTTTTGTTAGGAACTCAATTCAATTATTTTCTTGTGATACAATTGACATTTATCCCCTTCCTGCATTTTTAACTAACCAGAAGTGTCTTACTCAAAGATTTTACTGACAGTGCTTTAATTATTTAAATTTTTTTTAGATTTACTTGAACTTTGTTTTATGACTAAATTAATTTTTAATGTGGTTGCTAAAAGGTGCTTGATGATTCATGCCCTAAGTCAAGATTAAAGTAAAAGAGTAATGCTTACCTGTATTTTTATATTGCTAACAAATATAACATGCATTTGCAGGAAGCAGCAGCATATTGTGCTCAAGATACATGGGCAACATTTCAAGTTCTCAAAAAAGTTATGCCCCTCTATAACCAAAGGTAGATATTTAGAAATAAATTGTGATATAGATTATTTGTCATTCAAAAAAACTTTGGATTTGTAAATAGATATACTTTTATTGGTCTTGTTAATTTTAATTGAAATTTAAAATTGTATCTACACACTTTAATGTGTATCAGAAATTATTGTGGAAAATTTACCAAAAAATGGTGGGTATAAAAAACAGAAAACACAGCCACATGGAGATAACATAAAAGATATATTCCTTAAATATAATTCTCAACTTTCCTTTTTATATTGAAATAAATATCAAATGAATTTTTACATTATTTTTCATGTCATTAAAAACCAAATTATGAACTTAGATTGGATCACCTTTTATTGAAAGGAAGATAAGAAAGTATTTTCAAGAACATACTAAACATTTGAATGTTTGTTTTTGACACATTAATTAAAACAATTACCATTATAAAAATTTTGATTAAAATAAAAAAATGCTATTAATGAATACTGTACATTTTTAAAGCAAAGAGTCTTTATGTTGTGTTAGAAAAACTTGCAAATATTTATCAGAATTAAAAACTTAATATTTATTTTTAGTTCATATGCCTACAGCTTCAATGCTAAAGCCATATATTTCATTCATAGATTTCATCATCCTGTTACTCTATGTGGTCTACTAGAAATGTCATCTGCTTATCTGCCTATTAATCAGAACTGGGAAAGATACTTGCATGAAGCTCAATCTACTTATGATGATTTACAGAAGGAACTAAAGCTTTCCCTTGTTCATGTTGCCAATGATTCTTGCTCTCTGTTGCAGAATGAATTGTAAGTTTCACTATTTAAAATCTTTTTGTAATGTGTCACTGTTTTCATTTGCAAAATTTGGTAGTGTACTTCAAAGACAAAGTAAATGTAGCCTTAAAATTATGAACAAGTAACTTTACTTCATTTGAGTCATTGGCGTGTAACAAGAAATGTTACATGCAAATGATTCAACTTGAAAATGGTTCACTGCCTTCTTAAAAAAGCCAATATCAATTTCTGAAAAGTGCAAATGCTTTTAGAAAGTACTTGAAAAAGCTAGCCTAGAAAGTATCTCATTCTTAAGAATCTCACTATACTATTTTCATTATATTTCATACTTATTGTACATCATGTTTACGTTTTATTACATAATAAATTTATTTTTCATGCGTATTTACATATTATTGCAAAATTATTACAAATTTTGATTATGTCATATTTTAAAATTCAATGGCATTTTGTAAACACATGATATATTTCACAAAAGGTATTGACTATGGATTATGTTCTATTAATTGAGTTTACATTACTTTTTCTCAATTGATTAAATTGATTCATCTAAATGTATTTTTGTACTTTGTGGTGATACTGAAAATATTGAAATTTTCTTACCAAATGGTAGGGGAGTTTGAAATCATACTTTTTTCCTGTGCATTTTGCATTGATGGTATACGTTATTTTTGAGTTTATTATGTGTTTTCTTTACTGCTCTTATTTTGGGGTAATTTCAAAATTATAAATCTTAATGTGTTTGGAATTGCATTTCATTTACAAACATCTACGTGGCATACCTTGTGAGGTTCTGCCACCAATGCAATACATATTAATTTGTTGTATGTTGTATTAATCGCATTAATATCTACACAGTGCACAATCACACTAATGAGTTGTACATATGAATTTTTAGTTACTAGCTTACAAATACTTTCCATCCGAACACTGAAGGCAGTTCTAACCAGTTGTAGTTCAATTTTTAATCCCCGTTTGTATAATTGTTTTTGTTTTCAAACTTGAAATTTGGTAAAATCTAAGTTAACATTACGGTTTTAGCACAATTTCGATATTTTGTTGCCAAGCCACTGTTAAATAATAATTGCATACTGAAAATGAATATTGATGTAGATAAAGTAGGGATTCTCTCAAATTTTCAGATAGCTTAGGCAGGTTTTTTAAATTAAAGAACAGTAGGTCATCAATTTGGTGACTGCACTGTTTTTTCATTGAGTGAGATTTTCCATAATAGTTTTACGATTCACCACAATGCCATAATAAAAAAAATGAAAATCTATAATAATAGGCATCTTTGATAACAGATTCTGCTTGAGGCAAAACTGCTTCGTAACTATCTAAACCTAATATTTCTTGGAATGCAAGATGATTATAAGTTTTTACTTTTAGAATTAAGGGAAAATTCGTTTTGAAAAATGCTTTAATGATTTATTGGAACTTTGTAATTATACACTCCTGTTTAATAATGTCGAATTTGCCACTTTGAATATGTATACACTTATTGCCCAGAATGTTGCCTAACTGTTATAGTGGTCATGGCATTTTGCTCTCACCCAATAGATCCTAGGTTTGAATCCCTGTTGGTAAGCATATGGATGTTAGAGATTGTCCTTGTTAGGAGTAATGATGGCTTGTCCAGTAGGTGCTCCTTTACAAATAGCTGTCAATTCACACCTTACCAAAGGCTGATGTGGTTACTGGGCAGACATTAGAGATAAAAATGGTAGGTTGTGTTGGGGGACCTGAACTGTAGTATTGACGCGAATACTTGGACCTGATTTTGGATTGTGGAATGAATGAAGCAGGTTAAGGAGTTTGAACGATTGTTTATTGTGAATATTCAACAATTCATTTACAGTTTGAACAATTCAAGTACAGTTTTATATTAATGTTGATGGATAATTCTATTGATTAAACGCTTGTGATTGTAGCATAGTTTGGTAGCTTTAGACTGACACCAGTTATGCAGTCCTCACTCCATGTAATCTAAAGTTATACTGGCCCAAAACTCTCCCACCACTTAAATTTTGACATATTGCGAACATTCTCGCAATGCTCAATTCCTCCACTCGGTTCAAAGCTCATGTCAGGTACAGACATCCTTTGTCTACACTACGCTATATTTATCTTCTGAGTGTTTCTTCTGGTTCTGAAATCATAAGACAAAGCATGCAATCATAAGATATTTCATGCATATGCCAGTACTTTTCGATTTTAAAGATGTATTCACATCAAAATTATATTAATAAATTCCCAATCGCAAAACTGGGATGTGTCTCAAGCTAATTCCCTTATAACAAGATAGCACATAGCTATGTCCAAACTTCTTAGGAAAGTGAATCTAAAAATTCTAGTATTAATTGCTTCTCACCAGGAACTACACATTCAAATTCTACTAAGCTTTCTATTTGGGTTATCTGTGCTTTATTTTTAACTGCCATGTATAAAGTTACTGTTATCTACAGTTTCATTATTTTCTTCCGATTATAAAATTTTGTAAGATTATATTTTCATGTATTAGGTATAAAGAAGATCCTTGGCTCTGGGATTTAGATTGGTCTGTGCAGAATATTAAATTTAAAAAAGAAGTTCCGAAATCTACTAAAAAGAAGAAAAAGGAACGAAAGGAAAATAAATCTGTAAATTCCAGTGCCACAGATGAAAACCAAATAGCTGATGAACTTTCTCCTGATTCTGAAGTTGGTAAATTTAAATGTTTGAAAATATTTTTTACTAAATTGAGTTATTTTATTACAGTAACCCTCAATATATTGTGCTGTGATATTTCATGCATGTGAAGGGCTGCCACAGGTGGCTAAAAGGCAACTTTTTGCTACTATTTTTCAACCTTGGCGATTAGGGTATCTTTTAAAGCAAAACCATCTCAAAAGCTTCTATTTTCAAAATTTTGGTGACGTTTTGAAAATTTTGTCAACTTTAAAATTCACCCAAGGTCAACAAAAAGTTTAGTCCCTTTTTGTAAAATAACCTAATAGTGGTCGTAAAAAAGATTTTTTTGAACTTTTGTTTAGGGAGAAAATTTTCCAAATGATGCCAATTTCGAAGTTTTGGTGCTAAGCCATGACAACCATGAAAGAAAAACATTGAAATCTGTGGTAGCTATATTGTCATGAAAACCTTATTAAGGAAATATTTAAATTTTTTTATATTTAAATTTCTTGACGAGATCTTCAACATGTGTCATGCATAATTAGCACATTTTGCGTTTCAGCCAATTCACATCTGAGCCGATTTTGTATCTGAGCAACAATAATTTGTAGTATATGGGTTGATGAGGAGACTTGTTACTATTTTTAAAAATTTATACTACTAATGCTACTATTTCACACATGCTTTGGCTGAGGTAGCCCTGCATTTGGCTATATTGTTATTTTTTGTTTCTGATAAAATTTTAGTTTGAGGAAGCAGGAATTCTCATACTAGTCTCTGAAATTGGCAGTCGCTTTAATCCCTCAGGGATACCCACCAACATTAGCAAGTTAGGGTTGAGGTTTTTTGGACTCCAAAAATAATCTATAAAATCGTAGAAGATTTTCTATTTAAAGTTGCTCTTAAGATCATCCCCACTGCTTGGGGATGAAAACTGCTTTTGTTTCCAAGTAAAATGCAGACAACTGTGCAATTATACCTATTTAAGAGAACAATGTGCAGTCTGCAACAAAGAGTCAACTAATCTTGAGATGTTAAATGAATAAATCTTTTTCCTGTCCATTGCCTTTTTCACTTCTGCCTCATTCAAGACTCATTGTCACTGCTTGTGTAAATTATATACTAGGCAAAGAAAGTGAAAGCCAAAGACTAGGGCAGAAATTCTTGAATGAACATCTAACTTTAAATAAATAGGTTAGATCCTCTTATGTGTCGAATCAATCTCCCAACTACTAAAAGGGGCCATCATGGCTCAGTGGGTATGCCCATTGTACTAGCAACCAGCGAGTTGTAGGCAGTACAGGTTCGATTTCTCCATGGATGTATTTTTCTTCTGTGTCAGTAAAACTTTCATCGTGTGGATGTATGCATTGTGTTTGGTGCAGCTTGGCCAGATATGGCCCTTGCACTATAAACCCCTCCCAATTAGCCAAAAGTATTCTGAGCACCTGGTGAGAACATTAGATGAGACAACCTGTATCCCAACTCCATGAAAAAGTTGAATCAGTTTGAAAAACGATTTGAGTGCCTTGTAAGCATGAATGTGGAAAATATCTGTTAAAAATATACTACCAAATTGTGTAATTTTTAAGAGTTGTACCACGATTTTGAGTTTAACTTGTAGCTGTGCATAATTTTGAACAAAAAAGTGTAATTTAATATATAATTTATGACTTTTTACTCCTTTAAAATTTTCTCAGCCTTTGATATATCACTCACCTTGGTATATCACACTTTTTTCTTGTCCCTCCAAAAGCACAATATATTGAGAGGCTACTGTATTTTCAAACTTTCATACTTCTGCTTTTTTAAATACTTTTTTTCAAAACGGCCTGAAAAAGTATTTGATAGCATTGCTTTTCACTGTTATAAATTTAGTTTAATTAAAATTTTATAGAATCACAAATAGTTGTCAATTTAGGCAATAGCTAAAAATTGTAAATTCTTTTTGATCAATATTAAAGGCTAATTATGAGGGAAAAAAATAAATTACAAAGTATTGTTTACCTTCATAATTATTAAACTTGGTGGTTTTAATCTCTTATACTGTGCTCATAGTTTTAATTTCTGTTACTGTGGCTGTGTGTCAATAAAATTTATCCACTTAACTTTACAAATATATAAATTAATTTACTGGGAGTTAAATAGTTTATCACATTTCCCACGCTTTTATAACATTTTGTTTTAATTTTAGACTGGGTCAAATAATGAGGTATTAAAAGAAACTCGTCTGAATGATATGGATCCATCTCTCAAGCAAATGTATGATACTGCAGCTTCCTTAAGAAAAGTACGTCCTTTTTTACCAGGCTATCCCGTGTAAGTTCAGTTACTTTTTTCAGTATCTTTTTACTATTGTCAGAGGTATTCTGTCCTTGTTTTTTAATAAAAATTGTAAAATTCTATACTAAGATGTCCTTCTCTTGTACATGTTTCCAACCCTTAAAGTTAATTTCAGGTGACGAAAAAAGGTTTTATTTGATGGTACAATTATCGGTAATAGGTTAAAAATTAGAGATATTTAAGTAAGAAGCAAGTATAGTTATAACATTTTACCATGCACTGAACACAACCATAAAATCTAAAACTACCTTTCAAAACTTGGGTGTTAAGTGTACATTCAGCTGATGTGTACCATCTTCCCCTGGTTGGGTTTGTGATAAATCTGCTTTAAGATTTAAGTAAATTATTAATTAATTGCTAAGAATAAATCAGAATTTTTTTTAAAATTTAGTATTCCCACGGCATGAGTTTTGGCACATTATGGGTTATATGCAAATGTAGTTTGATTGTTACGAATCTCAAAATAATTCTTCGCAGTTATTGATTTTCAACTCCAAGTATACTCTGCTTATCAATAGATGAAACCAAAAGTAAAAATTATCATGGGGTAGTTGGTGAAATTAATTATATAATAGGGCAAATGAGCATCGATCAGAAACAATGTGTTTCACTTTTGTTCATGGGCTGTTTTAATTATTAAGATTCTAGACTGTTGTAGGAATGGAGTTGCAAAAACAAATATAAATATTCAATTTCCAGTAAAATCGTAAAATATAAATATTAAGACACATATTACACAAAACAAAGCGAAACAATGATTATTGTCTATTATAAAGATCCATGCATGAAAACAGATTGATTGCCTTGAGGAAGTGCAGTAACCCATTTGTTGTGAATGAGTCAGCTTATTTTGTTTTTGTTTTAAACAGAACTAAATTATTTTAGTATGAATTTTTTTGCATGTTTTATATTTATCTAGCCTGAATAAATGTAATTTAAATATGACAAAATTCAGAATCCTTTATATTAAAGCTTTTAATAGTTAATGCTTATGTTAGTACTTTGATGGCGAGTGTAATAGGTCATCTGCCTTCTGACCAAAATTACATGCATTGTAACACAAAATTCTGTGTATTTTTAATATTTATACTGTATATATATATTTTATATTAAAAGTTTCTTGCATCGTGTACAGTCAAACCTTATTAATATGAATTACTGATAATACGAACTATAAATTCCAATCCCCTTCAAAATGTATATTAAAAAATATGTTAACTCATTCATTTAAGAAGAATTCAGATTACTCTAATCTCTGGTTAAGATGGACAAATATTCGAAACTTAAAAGCAAATGGATTCTTTTTAATTGTATTATCAGAAACATTAAATCACTCCAAAATTGTAGAAGATTTATTTGCGGAAGAGTGAAAGAGTAAATAAAGATTCTGATGAAGACAAAGGAATAAGCATGCCTTCTTTAAAAGAAGCAACTGCTGGCTTAGAAACTGTTCACCACTTTTTATTAGACAGTGAAAATTCATCTCTTAATTAACCCTCTGACCCCAAAACGGCCAAGTATCTCATTAGTACCATAACCAACCATTTCTTTCACCCTCCTTTTATGATTTAGTTTACACCTCATTGGTGGATCCCACACCAGGTCCGAAAGCCCCACTTGTCTTGATGGGGGTTGTACATAAAGTACTCTTTTCAACTCGTAGGTCAAATTTGGAATTTGGCATATTCATGTTTGCTGATGTTTGTCATCAAAAGCATAACATTTTCAAACTCGTAAGGAAAACATTAATCAAAAGAAATTGTGGTTAAAAACAATATGAAACTATCTATAATAGAACTAGAAAAATATTTTTCAATTTTGGATCAAACACATTACAAAAATAAGTTTTAAACTTTGTTTTCAATAAATGTTTTAAAAGAGCAATTTCTCTCCAATTTCCTTATTTCAAAGCTTTCGCTACGAAAACACAATGGGTTCTACTTTTTCTGTTGTGCTGTTGGCAATTAATTTGTAATTATTTACTTTATTTTTAAAGCAATGTATTAAAGATTCATGATAATTTTTAATGTTAAAATATATTTTGCTTTTAAATTGATGTTTAAAAGAAAATCAGAAAAATAATGCAATATGATACAAATGGTCATTTTCAATTATACTTCCCTATAAATAGAATCTCAAAAACAGGGATTTTTTTTAATAATGGTTTTCTTTTCCAATTAAAGACCCAAAAAATCTTGGTACATCAATGAACTTTCACTAGAATCATGACCCAATTGTATTCCTGAAATGGAGACTGGTGGTTTGGTGCCACTTTTCAATATCTTTTTGTAAAGACACTAAGATAGACACACTTTTAAGAGTGAAAGTGACAGGGGAATACTTTGTTGTATTGCACTTTAGGGTGGGAGGTATAAAGCAGACAGGCTAGAAAAACGTGCTTATTAGATATCCCACATTATAACACCCACCCTACTGTCTTGAATAAATCACGAAATTAGCATTTCTAGATAGTAATTCAATTTCGGAGCTATTCTTTAGACAATATATCTTTTCCAGCAATTATTATGAATATGTAGGCACAAAAATATATAGAATTAAATGTGACAAAAAGACAAGCAAAACATGTACTTCAGTCAAATTCTGTGTTGAAAGCGATGGTCATGTGTACGTTACACAAAAGTAGTGCAGGATAGTTTCTTCCAGTTATAAATTCGTGAGAACTCCAATTATGAAGTACCGAGGCATCTGGAAATGGTTTTAAATGTTTAAGGGCAGATTACCTGAGCGATATTAACACATCAGTTGTAGACTCTTAGAATTTTACTCTATTGAGTTCAAGAATAAAGACATGATAAGGTGTGGGATATTTCCTACCCTTTTGTTAGAAGTCAGTGATCTCCCATTCTTAAAAACAAAAGGGGACTGAAACTGGTTTTTTCGATGAGGAAAAACGTAAAAGTCAGCTACTACTAGGTCGGTCATCCCATTCTTATGGTATACATTCTTAGAATTTTGTTCTTTTGAGTACTGGGTTAGGGCATGCCCTAAGCTACCACTCCTAGGCTAATGTTCTGACCATTTCTCAAATTATTTCTGACTATGTCAAAGGACGTGGATTTGTATATAAGAGGAGCTGACTTATGGACAAATACCCAATTGTTCACTCAAAAATCTCAGGCTTTGATTTCCAGTAACCTGTAATTTACACAAACAGCAGTACTGGATCTTTTGTATATTTTAGTTCATGCCGAAAATCTTACACGAATTTATCCAATCCACAGGCAGACTGAACTAACACATGATGTTATTTTTACAATTCATCAGGTGACAAGAATTTTCACGTTTTTTTTATAGAGTGGTGATCGATTATTCTCCTCACTGGTATAGGGGAAGAAATGCTGATTACTTTTTGGGCCGTTTCAGGCAGAGTCCGGTTATCTGGCTGCAAAGCTGTTTGGGCCGCTTTGGCTGCCAGAGGGTCGAACAGCATTGACCACATCAAAGATTTTCCTAAAGAATGTCGCAAGGAAAATAAAACACAAAAATCAATAGCAGAACTATTTCAAGACAAAAATTGTGCTATCAGGAAATATCTGTAATCAAGAATTATCTGCGTTATCAGGAATTATCTGTGTAATCAAGAATTATCTGTATAATCTTTATAGTGAAGATACCATTTATGTGTGAACCAAGAATTGTATAGTAAGTAATGTAAATATATTAATATTTTATTTTATTGTTGAAATAATGCTTCTTTCTGAATTCGGATAACACAAACTACGGTTAATCAAATTTTTTGTATGGTCCCATGAAATTCATCTTAACATGGTTTGACTGTAAATGCATTTTTCCATTTTTTTTATACCTGTCAACCTGAGTTTAAGTTAATTTATTTTTTCTTTTAGTTGGTATCGCGAACTTTGTGATAAAACTAGTTCAGATCAACCTGACTGGGAGCCTGGGCCATATCTCATCAGTACCCAGGTACTTTAAAGGATATTTCAGTACTTTAATCTAAATCTTTCATGTTCAACTGCATAATTCTACTTATTTTTTTA
Organism: Meta bourneti; assembly: GCA_933210815.1. Classification (NCBI taxonomy): domain Eukaryota; kingdom Metazoa; phylum Arthropoda; class Arachnida; order Araneae; family Tetragnathidae; genus Meta; species Meta bourneti. The sequence goes on along the minus strand of OW119929.1, from coordinate 36,106,283 downwards.
GATGCGATGTGTTCCAAAGCTACTGCGTATGACTTGGGATGGATTTCCATTGCATTATAATGATAAACATGGTTGGGGTTATTTAGTTCCAAATACAAATCAGGTGGACACTTCTGTGCTTAGTGATTTCCCTTTTAAGTAAGTTTCATTATTTTTAAAAAGACATTTTGAATAACAAATTCACAAAGTTTTCAGTGTTTTTAGTTATTAAAATATTGAGAAATAAATATACTAGGGATTTTTCTTTTTAAGATTTTTTTAACAAGTTAATCCTCTGAATTCTAAAAAGATATAAAATAAATATGGCATTACAACCTCATGCCAGCATAATATAACGTCTCAAGTTTAATAAAGAATGTTTGTTTTAAAAGCTATTTGTATTACAGACTTAAATTTGCTTGTGAAGTCTATCATAAAATCCATGCTGTATGATAACCCACAATTATTTTCTGTTTTAAAAGACTAATTGTATCAAAGTAATTTTCTGAACTTGCTGTGTGTACAGGTCTTTTCAAGAGTTAGCATTTCTTTTTTGAAACTTTCAATACACATTTCATTATTTTTATTTAAATTATTAATCATCGTCTGTGCAAGAAACAAAGAAGTTTGTTTATAAGAATCTGACCATTACTAATTAATGAGTGTAATATTTTTTCAGACTTGCAATACTATGTCTAATTGCTAATAAAAAACATAATATTCTAATGAAGATTTCTGCCATCTAAATGTTTTTGATGAACAGTTTTGTCAGCCTTGTGTACAATGACCTCATACTTTAACACAAAATTTCCAATTGTGCAAATTCTTATAAAAAAACATTTATATTTGACCAGTAATGAACCTTTCCAGAGACATACCAAATCTTATAAACATATGTACACATTGACATCAAATCATTTGACTGCTATTTTGATAAATAAAAAGTTCGATCTAGCTAATATGATTTGATAAGTGTAGAAGGAGACTTATCAATTAAATATTCAGGACTTTAATACACACTTGACTTGGAATTGGTGCTGGATAATATGACCATATGTCCAAAACATTGTATGACTCATTCCTTTACTCTTCCTAAGAATTGGTTACTGAAACAGCCCAAACAGCACAAATTTTTCTGTCATTTCATTACTGATGAGTCTGATTGTTGTATACCTCAGAATCCTGAAGGAATGGTTTGAATCAATTAGGGTTCTCTTCCCCCTCTTTTGCATGCAACAAAAATATTTGGGCATGGAGAGCCTCCTCACCAATGACACAGAAATCTGGGACTAGATTGATGGTCCATCCACGTTAATCATTTCACCTTGATCATCCAATCTTATATATAGTGCAATGAGAAAAGAAATTGATGCATGACTTTAGAAAAGGGGAATGTCATAGTACAAAGAATAACCAGTCATCAACCATCTCTCTCCGCACAAACAGCACCAAAGATAACTTGAATGTAAAAGGCCAGGTATTGAAGAGTCATTTTAGCCTCTTCAGTAATTTTGAAATATCATACACTTCCAGGCATTCTCAAGCCCATAATAGAAACCACAAAATAGGATCATAAGGACTACATGCATTCTCATATCCTGGAGAAAAACACAGAGACAATTGATTAGTTCAATTAACGTCACACTAACACAATGGGCTAATGGCTACAGTTCAGAATCAATTCCAAAGCGAAAGACAGGACACAACACCTCATCATTTTGAACCACAGTCAGATGACAAGGTCAACACCTGAGCTGGCACCCCCACTCTCCAAACTTCCACACTGCCAACATGAGGACATTTGAGGCCACAACAGATTTAACCTGCAACAGCCCCACTACACAGAGACTACCTACAACATTGAATGATGGACTGTCATTTCAGTAGCCAAGAAACAATGCTCTTTCAATACTCCGTATGCAGAAGGTTTTTCCTCGAAATTCACACAAGAATTCATGTTTAAATATTTACTTCATTATTGTACCAGATGCCCACATGTTTTGTTGCAATTAACTTCTATTCATTCTCTTTCATACCTATCATCTAAGGATCCACTTGCTTTTTGGTCCTGCCTTTATTTATTGTGAAATTAAAAATGGACAGCCCAACTTAAATTCATTTTTAAATTATGTATTTAAAACCACTCAGCATATTTTTATCTAAATCTAGTAAGGAAGTTAAGTTCCATCAGCAGAATTAATTCGCAAGCAAAATAATGTGATGATTGATCTTATTGCCAAACAACAAACTAGATACTCTATAAAGTAGTTTTAGAGTCATTAAGTATCAAGAAATAGACACCCAGTTTTCAAATACTCTTTTTCTGTCTTCAAAATGTAAACGATTTACTAATACCATATGATAAAGGCTCCTCTTTCTATCGTGGAAACAAATTGGGCAGATAGACTCGTTTTGAAGCTATAAGCAAAACTGCTGATTCTAAGTCTGGTTAATTAATGTTTGGATGATTTTATATTTTATCCTTATTTTAAAATATTCTGCATTATAGGAGTTTCATGAAACTTTTTGATCGTAAAGAAGATGCCACCAATCGTGACCTGAATGTGGATGCATTTTGGCCAATAATCAGTGAACCTAAAGAAAACAAAGCAGAAGAATCTGAACTCTGGAGAGCTATTTTACCAAAACACCAAGATCAAGTAAATTATAGAGTTATACTTTTATTTATTGTTCTTTTGTTATTTTTGTCTACTTCAAGAGTATTTGAATTTCTATGTATACTGTCTGTCTACCATGAGAACTGTTCCCACCACTAAGTACATACCTCTCTATTGCCATTAAAATGGACCTCATGTATATGGGCCATTTTCCAATATCCAAGTGTTTTATTATTGGTTAGACAAATGAACCTTAAATTATTTTATCTATCTTCTATTGGGTTACATTCTGTCATGTGTTTGTCTCAGCTTGTCCACTTTTGGATCCAGCGCCATTAAACCCAAATCAACCTACCAACCAATATCCAAATGATATTGAAATAATAAAAGAGTATATTATTACACTTTATAATATCCAAATGAATTTTATCCCATCTTCCATTTGAGTCACCATGGCTCAGTGAATTTGCAGCTGCACTAGCAATCTGCGAGTTGTAGGTGGCACAGGTTCAATTCTTCCTTGTGTGCATTTCTCTCTCCTGTGTCAGTAAAAATTTGTGTGTATGTTCATTACATGATGTGTCTTCTGTTTGATGCAGCTTGGCCAAATAGGACCCATTCACCATAAAAACCCAAAAACTGCAACCTATTTTCCATAGGGATACGTGAAGAAATGTATTGAAGTTTGTCACATTGGTACATTTTACCTTCCTGTATCATCACTAACAAAACTGAATCAGCTCTTGATGGACGAGATAACTCGTCATTAGAAGAAAACAGACCAGATCTTAAAAAGCATAAAAAATCGGCAATATCTTGATGACAAGATATCTCATCATTAGCAAAATTGGTCAGATCTTTGATGGACGAGATACCTCGTCTAAAACCACTTGGAGGGTTAATGACAAATTGGAAATATGTTTGGTGATTTTTACTTGTTGCTGAGAAGAGATCAAAACAAGAAACCTATCCCTTCCCACTGCCAACATTCACCAATTATAAAATAAAATTACGTCACCACTCCTACTCAAAATGAGCACGCCCTGTCCCTATAGCAACTGCCAATACTCAGACTTAGCATCAAGAGCAGTTCTAATGGTAAACAGACAGTAATTAACTAGTATAAAATTGCTTATTTATTTAGGAGTCTCCTAGTTCTAAAGTCGATACTCAGTATGGAAATGGACCTCATGATATTGGAATAAACGGGTGCTTATTTTTCCGTCTCCCACACAAGGTTCGTGCATCTTATTAGTTTTCAGTTTAATTTATCTTTAGTTAGTCTTTTCCTGGTGATATCGTATCTGATTTTACTCATACCTGTCAAAGATTAAGATAGAAGTGTATGGGAATGTCAAAGTTCTCTGTATAGTAGGCTTGTCCGTTTTTGCCATAAAACACAAATCAACTATATCACTAGGCTTCAGAGATTTATGTTACAAGTTCAAAACTTTCAGGGGAAAACAACTTTTTGAAAAGCATGCATCATTTATCATGTCTTGAGAAAACTGACTGGGTGACATTCTTAGAACTGATAGTTTAAAAAAAGAAAAATAAATAGGGACTGAGCACAAATTAAGAATATTAAATAATAAAAATGTGTACAAAATGCAATGATAAAAAGTAAACATCAAAAGAGTCGGTGATTAAAGTTCAAAGAAAGAATAGAGGAACATGAAAGTTAAAATGAAACAATCTACCATGTAAGAGAAAAAAAATTAAATGTCCATTATTGAAGTTGTCTGTTTTGTGTTTGGTGCAGCATGTCCAAATATGGCCCTTGCACCATTAAACCCAACCCTTTGAAATAATTTGAGCTTTTTCTGCACATATACAAAGCAAAGCCTGAAAGATATACACATTACCCCTGAAAGCTTCAACCTAAATATAAGAGCACAAGCAATCAAGATCAATCAAAAATATAATAGCACAGGCAGAAAATTACATTATAATTGAGCAAACATAATAAAAATATTAAGCTACAGCTATTCAAAAGTATTTAAACCAATAATCAAATCTAGCATTCTTATATCTCTAACTACATATGTGATGAAAAGGGAATTTATGTAAATTGATCTTTTTAAAAGGGTGAAAATAGCACAAACTGCATCTATTCTGATTCACCACTCCAATTGTAAATCGAGATCTAATGTAGTAAAAATCATTTTTCCATCATTGTATTTTATCAGAAAAATGAAGTGTTAATCCTTTCACACACTTTTATACTTGCAGGGAAAATTAAACTGAATGCATATTTTTTACCTCTAAGTTAAAAATAGAAAAATTCTCATTTTGAACACATTGATTACAATAATGTAGAAATTAAAAAATAATTAAGTTTTTGCTATTTAATATCTGCAATTTCTTTTAGATTTTACCTCTTTCATGAGTTAAGTTATGTAGTTTAGTTTTTAATTTTAGGATGGCCCACATAAAAGAGTTGGAAATCCATTATCAAAAGATTTTCTACCTAAAGTTGAAGATTGCACCTTAAAAACGTTGGGTACAGGGCAAGCTGACAGAGCTCTTATATTGAGTAAGATGCTGTCATACTGGAAAAATGCTCATGCAAGAATTATGTATGTTCCACCTTCCTTATTTTTACTATACATTTTGTATAAGTGATCACATATAAGTCCTCTTTTACACTTGCAATATTTTTCTTGCATTTTCATACAGCCAGTTCTATTGAATCTTGATTTTTACATTTGTAAATGTTCATACAAATTCATTCATTAGTTTCAATGTATTTGATTATTTTTGGATTCAAAGATTAATCACAATTTAAAAATCACTAAATCATAGCTGAGAGTTGTAGATAGTGCAGGTTTGATTCCTATAAATTACCTTGGGTGTATTATATATTTCTCTCTTCTGCATCAGTAAAACCTTCTTTGTATATATGTATGTTCATTTACTTGTTGTTGTCTGCCTTGTGTTTGACACAGGTTGGCCAAATATGGCTCTTGCACCACAAACCAACTCAACCACTAAATTTCAGTTTTAAAACAAAAAATTAAACTGAAAATATTGTGTGATTAATTAGATTAATTGAAATGGTTTTAATTGAACAGCACACACATACTCAAAGAGGCTATAACCTCTTGTTGCCCACTCAATAATTTTAGAGTTGACCTCCCAAAAAAGAGGAAGAGTAAGTATTAAAATATACCAATGAGTAACCATATAAACTGTTTCAACAAAATACCTATACCAGGGACACCAAGTTCCTTGGAGCCCCCTAAAATATTTTGGTTGAGGCCCTCAGGCAATATTTTGCTATTATTTTTTAATCTTGGCTACTAAGGATATTTTTTAAGCAAAATCGTCTCAATAGCTTCTATTTTCAAAGTTTTGGTGATTTTTTTGTAATTTACCCAAGGTCAAGGAAAATTTTGCTTCCCTTTTTTTAAACTAATAGCAGACAAATAAAAAAATTGTATATTTCTTTTCGGGGGAATTTCATTTGCAGCTCTGCTTTATATAGCAATTATTAGACGAATAATTATATTATTCTTTCAAGATATATTCTCTTTGTTCTTCCACCTTATATAATTATTAACTGAAGCTGCTTGGGATTTTATTTAGCTGTCCTGCACTTAATTTAGCATCAGTGTGAAAGTTAACAATTGGATTGTAATATTTGTATAACTTATTTGTGTTTATGTCACAAGTTGAAAAATGTTGCAATAATATAATGTTGTAGGTCTCAGATGGTATTGTGGTTGAATAATGAAGAGTTACCTGAAACAGTAAAATGGTAAGTCCTTTTCCACTCTTAAATTGATGCATGAAAAAAAATATTGCTCTTTTGAATGAATTCATAAGTTTTTAATCTTGCAGTAGTGACACTTTTGATGATAGTAATAGGTATGGAGCAATTTTACCTAGACTAATTCCAGCTGGAACTGTTACTCGAAGAGCAGTAGAACCAACATGGCTCACAGCCAGCAATGCATACGTAAATACTTCTATTTTTATTTTATATTTGGAATATCACCTTTGTATTGCATTTTATTTTCCACTAATATTTAATTTGAAAACCACAGATTGTATCCATGTTCACTACTAAGAAGGATTCTCACTTTGGATCTTTATTTGCAGTTAGTGAAATCATAAGTAGATTTTGGAAAAAATAGTTTCCAGTAATATTTTTTGAAAGAAAAAACTGGTATACAGATATTTCCACAGTATAGATTATTGCAACTACTAATTTTGTCTCAATAATTATAAATTTGAATTTGTCAGGCACAAATTTACAACTATCTCAGGAGTTGAAATGCAAGTTTATTTCCTAGTTATAGAACTTTTTAATTTTTTCGTAATCCTTAGAAGGGAATGTTATTTTTGTTTATCACTTATATACTATAATGCTGAACTCATGGTAGTCTTAGGAAACAAGCAAGAAATGTCTGGTGATGGGTTTGTATTGAAGCACAAGTGCTGATTAGTGTGTGAATACCAGTATTTAAAAATTGGTTTTGAAACTAACTTGGGGGTTTTGAAGATTCATGGACTGGTATATATATATATTATATATATATATATATTATATTATATTATATATATATATATATATATTTATATTTATTACCAAAACAAATACTAGCTTCCAAATTTTTAAAATTTGTTTTAAGACCCACTTCATTAATTTAAAAAAATGTAACTGAAAAATACCTTTGTAGACTACTTAGCTTCAAAGATTTGTTCTCAATTGTCATCCAAAACATTAAATACTTTCTGTTTTCTTAGGATCTTATCTCTAAAGTGCCATAAACAATATTCCTAATAACCAATGTTGTAGAAGGTTTGCTATTTTTCTTACATCACATTTTCAATAAACTTGTTAAATTGCAAATCTTTATATTAGAAGTTGTATTAGGCAGTTCAAAGTCGTACCTGTCTACGTGAACAATATGTTAATTATGATATGTATGTTTTTTTGTTTGCAGAAGTAACTATGAACTAAGTATTGATAAAAAATATTTCCTTTCATACTAAAAAAATTCATTTCATGTAGTAATGCAGAACAAGAACTCTATGTACAGAAGCCGTATAACCATGTGCCTTCCATTAAATGAAAACTTACTGAAAACCAGTATTGAGAATGCTGTAAATTTGCAAATCCAAGTGCTGATCAATTAAAATTGAAAATTTTTAAAAATTAAAAATGTGTGGTTTGTTTCTATACAGAGGGTTAAATATACTGGGACCTGTTGTTTTTGCTTATCCCCTGGTCTAGAAATGCTAGACCAGGTTCATAAGATCTTGATGCCTGAGCAGAAGCTACTTCCTCTTGGTCTTCAACCAATAAAATTCAAAGGGGCACCAATGCAGTCAATGAGAGGTGTTACAAGTGAGGCCTTACAGGAGTGAGATGGAAAAACACAGTTTCTATACTTGAGAAACATACTTTTGGTGTGCCTCTTCTGAGTCTTGTCAAATCAGTTTGCAATGATCTGGGACCACCAAACTGAAAGGAAAGTCCAGCGTGCTTAGCTAGATACCAATGATGAGTAGGGCAGTGAGCTATGTTCAAGGGAGAACTGCCTTCATTGGCATCAGAGTCAGCAGTTTTGTTTTCAAACATACCAACATAGGAAGGAATCCATTGCAACGTTATTGATGTTGAGATCGCCATCTTAGAAAGAAAAGGGATGATGTCTGCTTATTTTGTTAGTTATATTTGGCCAGTTCTTGTAGTAGTGTTGTATGGAGCTCTTGCCGTCTATCAAAATACAGACACTATCACTGGTAGATGTTTCGGCAGACTGGGACCAACCTCTAAAATGCAAAATGAAATAATGAAGGATAGATCAAGAAGATAAATGAATTAGAGAAGTGTTTGAAGAAATCTCGGCAAATCAATGAAAGAAAAATTCATATTTTAACGTTTCAAGTAATGTAAGAACTTGTTTTGTAAGTTATTCAGATATACAACAAAACAATATATTAATTTCCCAAATTATTTTTATTTTAATAGGAAGACCGTATTGGCAGTGAATTAAAAGCCATGATTCAAGCTCCGCCTGGTTACCATTTCGTTGGAGCAGATGTTGATTCTCAAGAACTATGGCTTGCAGCTGTATTTGGAGATTCTCATTTTGCAAAAATTCATGGTTTGTATTTTCAAAGTTGTATCCATTGTATTTTCAATGAACAAGCTGATCAATTGGCTAATGGATAAAACTAAATCCCCTTTGCCTATACTAACATCAAGAGATTTATATACTATAAGGACAAATAGACTCTAAATATACAAAGATTTCTACTAGAATGTTTTATTATGGAATAAAGCTCATATCCCAGGTTCCTTGCCCAGAACTGTAGAAGTCACTTGCTTTCGACTTCTTACTAGACATAACTACCTGCAAAAACACTTACATTATATTGAACTAACAAGAACAACTATCTGTCCCCATTGCAAACAGGATGAAATGACTAGCGATCACCTCATGAAAGGACTGCTCTAAAATTACTGCGAATACAATTACGAATTTTACTGTAGATAATGTTTTTAAGCCATATTTAATCAACAGACCTCTATTGGGCTGCTTGTCAACTAATGGCTCGCAGGCAGGATTTAAAAAAGTATTTCAGTGAGCCATTTATTATTGATTGCAACCTATTCCAATTTGATACATCATCAGCTTTGCAAAATCTTATTAACTGACATATTTTGGGTGAAATGAATACTTATTTTTATGATGAGTCACTTATTGTAATGTGTTTAAAAGAAGTATAATACTATCAAAATGCTTATTGTCAATTTTTTCCTTAAAACTAATAGTCTTTAAACAGCTGTGCAGTAAAAACATTTGTTAGTTAACGAATTTCTGCACTAAAAGCCGACAAAATCATGTTTAATTGCTACATGATGGTGTATGCTGTATAGTTCTTCAGGATTGCTTGTGTAGATTTGATATTATACTTTTCATTCAGTTATTAAAAGAAATATCTGAACCTGGAATGAGATAATTTTCAAGTACCAAATTTGTCACAACAGTTATCAGCTTTTGAAAATTAGACACAAGTTATGAATAAGATAAAATATGAATGTTATCATCTTTGGAAATAATGAATTCTAGCTTTTTAATAGTGAATAAACAAAAATTTACCTCACCTGTCTGGATTTCACTTGTCTTTAAATTGTTTCAAATAAAGTTAGATAGCATTAAAAATAAATAGATTGCTTCCATTTTAATTTTGGAAAATTTAGCCGCCACTATAAAAATTAACATACTATATAATGAAATATGTATAGCAGTATAATGAGTATCAATCATGAAGTTCTTTTTGGAGGACTAAAGTTGCATTGCATTTACACTGCTATATATGCCATCTGTCACAACTTCTGTAATGAAGGACTTTGTTTTGAAAACCACACTATTCTTGTTATTAATATGGTGAGAAAAGAATTGTCAAATGCCTTTTGAGTTACTTTAATATTGTGCCAGCAGTTTTATTTTGTTTCTGGCTCAAATATATTCCACGTGGAAAAAAATGTTACACTTTTAAAATACAGTTGTATTTCCCTGATTTTAGGTTGTACTGCTTTTGGATGGATGACTTTGCAAGGAAAGAAATCTGCAAGCACAGATATGCATAGCAGAACAGCAATATCTGTTGGAGTATCCAGAGATCAAGCTAAGGTTTGATTAAAATGTGTTGCAAGAAATTATATTTTCTATTGTAGATACTAAGATTTTATAAGTATCTAGGCTCAATTGTTACTGAAAATAATGACATTATGCCTGAAATAAAACTGATGCTTAGTGCAGGAAATCGGAGCATTTTCGCGCTACAAAAAATAACATAATCTAAAGCAATAGTGAGGAAGAGAAAGCTAATAATGTATAAAACTATCATTAAACCAACAGTAATATATGGATCGGAGACATAGACTTTGACTCAAAACATGAAAAAATGTTGATAACTTGGGAGAGAAAGATCTTGAGAGCCATATTTGGACCAATCAAAGAAGGCGATGTATGGAGAAGGAGATACAATCATGAAATCCAAAAATTATAGAGAAAAAGGTATCATAAATTTGATAAAATCAAAAAGAATCCAATGGCTGGGACACATGGAAAGAATGGATAACAACCGAGGCACAAAAAAGATATTTCAGAATCAGTGTCAAGGCCAGAGAAAACCGGAAAGGCCGAGGAAAAGATGGCGTGAGGAGGTCGAAAAAGACCTCAAAAACATAAAAATAAAAAATTGGTGGACTAAGACCCAAGACAGGGCGCTTTGGAGTCGTATTGTTAGGGAGGCCAAGGTTCAACATGGACTGTAGTGCCGGGGAGTTAGACACTATGATTTAAAGTTTGTGTTAGAGGATTAATTAAGGCATCCATTTCGATTGATGTAGAAGTTTCAATTGTATATAGTAATTTTGTTTATCCAATACATTTTTGTGTCTAATTCAATGCATTTATTAATTTTAAGCTTAGGTTTTAATAAAGTAATTGCATTTCCTGTGTGAATCTAGAATTGCTGCCTTAAATATTGTATAATGTGGAATTCTTCAACAGCTTTAGTTTTTTTTTAATTTATTTTATTTTCTCTTTTTATTATTTTTTTCTATATAATAGAATTTGTACAAATTGTTATCAAAATGAAATTTAAATACTTAGATCTTTTTAGAAATGCAGTAGGACATTTGCCAGGAAAGTTGGCTTTTTCCAACAGTAATGCTGTACAGAGAAGCTCACTTTATAATTATGATACAGAAGACTACTCATTGTTTGCATTATTATACTTCCTATTTTTTATTTATGGTCAAAATTCATCTATTCGAAAAATCCTAAACTACAAGTAGAAAAAAGCTGGCAAAGCAAAAAAGAAATAGAAATGAAACTGAATGTACAGTGCGTGAACAAATCAATAGAGTACCAAAAACTGTATGTATGGTTAACGGGCGAAAGAAGTGGTTAAAGATATTTTGTTTGCTTTGTACATTTTCACAGAATCTGGTTACATTTTTTTACCTGCAATTAACAAACGTTTTCCTTTTCAGATATTGAATTATGCCCGCATATATGGGGCTGGAAAAACATTTGCTCAGAGGCTATTGATGCAGTTCAATCATCGCTTATCTTTAGAAGAGGCGAAAGTTAAAGTTAAAAAGATTTACACTGAGACGAAAGGATTGCAAAAGTAATTTAAGATACAGTATTAAAATAGGAATCCATTTTGTTATAAACAATGAACTTCATTTTATTTTCTAAACAACTATCCCACAGATTTACTGCTTCTGAAGACGAAGTGGAAGACAAAGGTTTTATTTTTGTGCCAGGAGACAAAAGAAGAATGTGGACAGGAGGCAGGTAAAATAATTTTGCTGAACTATATGAAGCACTGTAAAGCTACAAAGTAAATGAACAATTATCAAAATGTACTTGTCTTTTATTAGTGAATCTCACATGTTCAACAAGCTGGAAGAAATAGCACTTTCTTCAACTCCCAGAACACCAGCGTTGGCCTGCCGAATAAGTCGTGCCCTGGAGCCTAAAGCAGTTGATAAAAATGTAATTTTGCCAATTTTGAATTTCAGCCTACAATCCTTCATTAAATTTAAGATTTTTAACCCTTAAAACTCTGGGCAAGTTTCATTAATAAGTAACATAATGGTAAGAGTAATTAGCATGTGTTTAATCTTATTGATCAAAATTCTGTTTTGGTTTGTTTTCTTTGTTTTTGTATATGGTCGGGAAAACTACTCCATCATTACCTATTTTATCAAATTTGTTGGGTCATCCACCACATAACAAGGTCTCTTTGCCTTATATCGCTGTGGCGTTTTACCATTATAATTCATCATTTTTAATTCATTTCATATTAGAACTAAGATGGGGATACCAAATCTAATCACAATTTTCTCCAGCTATATTTTTTGCTCTCATAATTTGTTTTACCAATGGTGAACTTCTTGCATTACATCTTTTATATCATCTAAACTACATCATATCATCTGTACAGTAAATATATAATTTAAAATATACTTTTATAGTTGGATCGTTTTAATCTTTCACTTATTTTTACTGGTTTGCATTATCTTGGGTTTTGAACCTTGCACCATAAAAGCCAAACCAGCTAACCTGTTTTGGATACAAGTAAAGAAAATTCAATTGTATAATTACAGTAAAGACAAAATACATGCATTAATAAAAACTTGATTTTTTTTAAATTGTTGATAGAAGTTGTGTATTTTTGTTTCTAATGAATATAGTTAACTTTGTATTGTGCCTTTTCAGTTTATGACCAGCCGAATTAATTGGGTGGTACAGAGTTCAGCGGTGGACTTCTTACACTTAATGCTTGTGTGCATGAAATGGCTATTCAAGGAATTCAATATTCAAGGTCGATTTTCAATTTCCATCCATGATGAAGTTCGCTATCTAGTGAAGAGCGAAGACAGATACCGTGCAGCTCTAGCTCTACAAATCACAAACCTGTTAACTAGGAGCTTCTTTACATCAAAGCTTGGAATCAATGACTTACCTCAAGTTAGTGATGTTACCTCTAATTGTCACATTGATAAAAAATATTTTAGTTAAAGACATTAATGCTCTGCATACGTCAGGGCAGAATATCGTTTCCTTCTTTGGTTATGGCAGCCGGCCCAACGGCTTTACAGGCAACTTACTGAAACCGGCCGAAACAGCCTTTACGATGCTTTCCCCAGGCCCATTATCACCTAATGTGCCTGTTTCTATTGTCAGGTCGTGGGTATGCCTAGAAGGGACAAATTCTTCCCAGGTAAACTGAAAGGGCGGCGGTTACTTTTTAAGTGTATCTCTTTTCATTTACTCAACCTCTCACAGACTAGATGCTGGAGGATAAACAATTTGCGAGGCTCCCTGTCGATAACCAACATCTTTGTCAACGGGGAGATAAGGCTATTCACGCGCTAGTCTCTTTGTAGCACAGAAAATAGAGGATGGAAATCGTAATGGGCTTTGGCAATTCTTCAGGAGTTTGAGGTCTGAAAGAATACGAGCATTTCATAACGAGGGAACTCGAAACTTTCGGCCAGTTCCCGTATCCAGAGGGATACTAGCAGACCCACGTATAGCATCTGTGCTAAAATTTCTTATATCTTTTGATAGCAAAGTGTTGGAACAAAATACTAACTCGCATTCCATTTTATTTCAATCTATTTGTAATGAATATAGCATCCATATTCATATCTCCAAAGGAAAAAACTATCCAAAAATATATAACAGCATTTTGTATACTTTACTCGTGTTAATTCTTATTTCTTATGAAATGCATGCTAAGAGGTTCACACCTCAGTCATGTTACCTCAATTAGCTTCTGAATGTCCACTTCAATTGCATCCCACTCCCTTCTTCAATGGCTATTTGTCATTTTTTGATGCTAAATCTATTTTCACATTTTGCTCATATTTTTCTGCACTGATCTCTATATTCTAGATTTCTCATTACTTTTTGTAATCAGATTAAGGAGAGTTTCATAAGTGTCCATAGTTTTATCAGCATTATACAGCTTTACAGCTCAAATGAAGCATACTTAAACTAAGTAGCAAATTTGGCGAATGAATCCCAAAGCAGTCGATTTTAAATTGCTTGTATCTGCTACCATAAAATAATTATTTCTATGCAACTTACGTTAGTGAAATATATATAGATAGGGTGAGTCACATAATGGTCACCAGGATTTTAGGAAACCATAATATCATAATGGTAAGATTAGTGCAAATGCAATGCACATTGCAGTGATAGAAAGGACGCCTCCCAACATTTTTCACTAACTCTATCCCATTTCAGTAGGACATCCATGCCTATTGGAATTAGAAATTGACCAGTGGATTAGCCATATAGCTGGATGACTCACCATATCTTGCCTGGTTGCCTCAATTACCAGACTTAACACCATGTGATATCTTCCTCATCCTTTCTGCATTGTATTTCCAAACCTTACCATTACGATATTATAGCTTGGTAAGCTCTGGAGACCATTAACTCACCTTATATAAGATCAGCCTAAAGTCACAAAGTGGTCTGAAGTTTTAATAACTTTAAAATTTTTCTTTGGATATTTTGTGAACAAATTCGTGACCCAAAAGCAAACACAAATTGTGAACCCCCGACCTACTTGCTACCTATCCTTGCTGTTTGCTATCAAACTTGCTGGTTTAGTGATCATAGTGCTTGTTGCCACCCAGTAGGTCACTGATTCGAATCTAAGTTTGTAAGTACATGGATGTTAGTGATTGTACTTGTTAGCAGTAGTAGCGGCTCACCCATTGGGTTCTCCTTCATAAGTAGCAGTCATTTCGCCTGTCATTGTGCCTAAGGCCATGTGGTCAGACTAGGAAACAAAACTATCAAACCCAAGGATCAATAATTCTGACCTAAACTTATGGTGTGAAAGATTCTCCAAGTGAATCAATGATTAGAGGTTTAATTTGTCATTTCGAGGAACAGGGTTCAGTAAGCAACCTTTCACAAACAGCCAGACTACGTTTGGTTAGGAATGAAGCCACAGTTAAATATGTAGACAGTGCTGCAGAAGACCCAAGCATATCAACTCAAAGGCGATCTAGTCAGGTTGGAGTCTCTCAGACATCACTCCAGTATATTCTGAAACCTTGAACCTGTCTCCATATAAAATTCAGTTATGGTGCAACAACTGAAGCCACCAGACTGACCACAGATTGCAATATGCAATTGTGTTCTCCAGATCTGACAACTCGTGATTTCTTCCTATGGAACTATCTCAAAGACAAAGTTTATGCTAACAAGCCTCACACTCCAACACCTGAACAACAATATTCAGGCTGAAATCAGCACTGGAGCCTGAAACACTAAGTGTCATGAAAACCACCTTAGAAAGGTGGATCGGAATATGATTGAACAAGTGCAAGTCAAATTGGTTTACAGGGTATATTTCTGTACTACAGAGTGGACACATCAAGCATTTGCAAAGTCTAAAAACTTAATTAATGGCATTAGAAAAGGAATATAATCTGTTATGCTTTCCATGAAAATGTATACTAAAATCCTAGAGCATTGTGATTCACCTATCATATTAGGAACTTAAGTATTAAGGAACCTCCCAATACCAACCTTTTAACTTAAATTCCAACTTGTTTCATTAACCTATTTAAATGGAACATTACTTGATTATCCCCCTGAGGGTTGAGATTTCTGAGTTGTGTAATATTGCTTTTTCCCCAGAACACTCATAACGACTGAATAACCATATCCACTGGTTTAGAGATTCCTAAGATTTTATTGGTCAGAAGTCATGCTGGAAAGACTGCAGGTTGCAGAACTGATATATACATGAAAAATGTGTCTTTTGAGGGGTTTTTCCTTACTCTTTAAGAGTTGTCATAAAGTTAAGCAGATTTTCCAAGTATTAAAGATTTTTTTTTCCTTTTTTAGCATCAAGATAACTCAACATTTCAAAAAATAGATTTTGCTTTTTTATTTAAAAGTTGAGTACTTATGAAAATGTGTTGTATTACATAAGTTTCAGGAAAACTAAAATGGCAGGAATTCAGCTTTTTAGTTCTGTATGCTCAGTATAATTTTATTTCTTTATTTTCAGTCAGTGGCCTTTTTCAGTTCTGTAGATATTGATACAGTTCTTAGAAAAGAAGTACATATGGATTCTATAACGCCATCCAACCCACATGGGTTAGAAAAAGGTTATGGAATACCCCCAGGTACAGTATTATGGGAAGTTTTCTTTTTATAATGTACCAGCAAAATTGCCCGACCTCACTCGGGTGGAACTAGTTAACAATATATTGAAAGTGATCAGAAAGTAATCACTTTCCTCTTTCGTAGAAAAATGCCAAATCATTTAAGTTTGCGTAAAATAATTGTTTAACATCTTTTAGACATTTTTATAATTTCTACAACCTACTTTGGACAAAAATCCTATACATGCATATCCATCCATGTAATGCATTTAACATATATCGCACCCATACTAAAGGTACACTCTGGAACCAGGTTTGCGACATTTTCGAATTTCGCCATCATTAAGGGAAAGATGACAAATTAATTTCATAAGATATTTATCACTAAGTTTGTTTAAAAGTGAATACATATTGTTTCTTGAAAATTCCATTTTGCGGCATGTGCAATAATAAAAGAACTTATTTTAAAATTGAATGTCTTCTGTGTGTACAAAGGTAACCTATTACCATTTTTTAAATGATAAATCGATTTGATAGTTTCTAAAAAAGCATTGTTTTAAGACAACTTTCCTTATATAAGTTGCTTAAGTATAGCTTCAATTCGTAAAATCAGCCACCTTGACCTTCTGTCGCTGACAAAGAATTTGTAATATTTCAAAAGTCCTAGTTCGGACTCTTAACATTAACGATCTCTCAATGACAAAATTTCACTTAAAATTTGCTTTAATCTAACTTACATGCCGCTTTAAATCAAATACTTTGTGGTAGTGTTGCGTGATGAAAAGGAATCACAATTTATTAAAATAATAAATATTTAAAACAATGAAACAAAATAAAAGTTGCTGGGAAAAAAGTTGTTCTAAAGATTTAAATTCATGATTATTTTTTCCTCTTGATCTTGCAGTTGCCACAACTTACCAACTAAATAGAAAAAATTTTGATATACATAATTAATTCCGAGCGAAAGAAACAAAATAACACTGCACATGGCTAATGAACACAAGTTTTCATTTTGTCCCAAATATTCGGAAATACTTTATAGTTCGCAAAGAAAATAAATAAGGCTCAAAATAAAGTATTATAATTTAAATTCCATAAAAATAGTTTGAAAAATTCATTTTTCAGCAGTACTGGTAAAACAATCCAAGTAATTGCAATGCTCAATATACCTTCCAGCTACTCCAAACTACCAAATTATGGTTGATTTAAATATAGTTACTCGGATGTTTTAACGTGAAACTTGCCTAAATATGTAAGCAAAGAAGTTTCAAATAATGTATTCACTAAACTAAGGTGTGGTGTACCAAATATCAAATTAAAATATATTGAACAAATCTTACGTGATACTTGTAGACACAAAATCGAACATAGAATGGGAAGACAGACTTACACAACCAAGTTGTCACTAAATAAATGTAAGAACTCAGCATGCAAAGTTTCATGAAAATATATTCAACCTTTTGAACATAGTACGGGCACACATACAGACACCAAACGCGCAAGAGACGGATTTAGCATCAGAAGGGTCCAAAACGGATAGAAAAATTGAAATGGGTCGAAAATATTCAATGTACAAACACTCCATTCTTATTTATATAGATTAATCATAACATGGATGTTGAGAATTAAGTAATGAAATTTTTAAATACATCTTTTTAGGAGAAGCATTGGATATTTTTGATATTCTTAAGAAAACAAATGGTGGTGAGCTTACCAAGAAAAAGTCATCTGACTCAAACTAAACTATTTTCATCAATGTACAAATTTCAAGTCATAAAATTTGTAAATAAAAATGATAAATCAAATATATTGTTCTATGTACTTTGAACAATAAATGGATTTATTAAGAAAATTTAATATTTCCAGCATTAGTCAATTATTTTTGTCCATTTAGGTAAGAGAATTGCACATATAAAAACAGATAGCCAGTTGAATTTACAATTTCAAATATCCTATTTATGAAACACTGGCGTTAAGGTATATTCTGAAAATTCTTTTCTGAGGATTAAAATCAGGTCAGCACTTCATAAAATCCATTTAGTGTCAGAAAAAGGTATAGTAAAATTCTTTGAAAAAACAAGTCATGTAACTGATTTTTCAATCACATAAAAATTCACTGCACCTCAGTAATTAAAATATATTTTAATTTCAAAATTTATGCCCGTAATTGAATAAACAGTGGCTCAAACTATTTTTCATCCATATGCTTTTCACTACAAATAAAGTTTAAAACTCTTACTTTTTACTTATATAAACTGTCAACTAATCAACTTTTTAATCTGATCTATTAGCTTAAAAGAATTGAGATAACATTAGAATATAAATCATGTAGTTATCTTAAAATAAAATTTTTAATCCTGTACTTTACAACATAACTTTATTAAATTCCAACATTTAAATAGCTTACCACTAAAATTGCAATTTTCTAGAGTCGATAAATAAGCCGGAACAAATGAAAACTGCATACCAAAACATTCAGCATTTAATAAAAATTGTTGAAAATAATTATTTCAAACACAAGGTGTTTAATTTTATTTTAAACTCATTGTTAATCAAATTAAAAATATGATAGGTACATTTATAAAATAGGAATTTCACTACATATATTTTGGTTATTTAATGAATTTTAAATACTTCCTTCTAAATTTAGGAAAGTATACAATTTAATTTAAAATAAACATGAGACAGTTGGAATAAAACAACACAACTCAGCTTCTAACAACATTTAATGGCATCCTGAGAAGATAATCAGGCCACATACAAGGAAATATCTATGCTAACAATTGGCCATACTTCTTAATAATCTCCCAACAATATCCTCTACAGGTGGTCCAATTTTCTGTACATCGAACAAAAATAAATTTGCTTTCATTCACAAAAATATAGCCATCTCCTATAAACAACAATCTTGTGCGCCGGCAAACACAAATTTAACAAATACTGTTGGCTTAGCCATTGAACTTTACAAACATTACAATAGGCCATTGAATTGGCATATCACACTAGACACCTGCAAACCATCCAGATTCCTCTCATCATTGTCCTGTTCCCATCCAGATTCCTCTCACCATAATGTCCTGTTCTAGTCTCTTTGAGCTCAAAGTAGCTAACTAATATTTTACAGATTCACACACATTAAATGTATTTATATATTCACAAACGGACAGAATATCCATCGGTCAACTTTAGCAGGTGTATCACATAATATGGCAATCTAAACACAGAATCAGAGTGTTTTAAGCTCGTTATTCAATTCTGCACAGTATTTCTCTGTATAAAATCCATACCTCAAAATTGAGGCTATCTTTGAAAGCAGAAATAATTCTTGTAACTAAAAGTGTCCAATAAAAGAATTCTGAAATTTTCAATAATTTACAAATACTATTGTTTGTGTAAGATGCCGGATGATTATTGCTTGTGAACGCCAAATGGTTATTGACTGCATGCCAAAAATTAAGAATTGTTTGCAGTTTAATTATTTTGTTATATTCTTTAGATGCCAGTTGTGCCAACATTTAAAATATATTTAGAACTTGTTGGTTATAATTTTTCGAGCTTTAAGTCAATATATGCCTTAGTGCAAATTATTTGTAGATGCATGGGAGCATCATTTTAGAGCCACTGCCTCTTTTAATGTATAGATTTTTGTAAATTAATAAGTTTTAACTATACAATCCATTCACTTTTGCCAACTACATCACTAAGACATGATGCCCGTTGAGCCAGAGGCGCGTGCAAATGATAATTATCCGGCATGCATGCACAAACTATAACTACCTGTCACTATGTAAGTGGTATTCGATTTACGTTACTAATGTATGGTACAATATTCAACCATCAGCTCTACTACATAATTTTAGTTTAAGATGTATTCTCAATAACATAATCACATTTATGAAATATACCTTTTCCAGTTTAAAATCTTCAAGGAAAAAAATTTATACAACTTGCATTTAACATTTTTTTCAAGCAACATTATCCATTTGTGCTAGTGGTCACAAATTATTTCTACCTTGAATCAAACAAATAAAATGCTTACATATTTAATAGGTATGAAAAATAAATTTCCTATTTGAAGTCAAAAAATTCCAAAATCAACACTAGGATGCAGCTTTTCTAATGTGTATGCAAGCATTGGTGTTCAATTACATTCAACATTCTACAATGCACATGTGTGGCTCCTTTTTCCATCTTTTATGGACACCCCATGAGAAAATGCTTTAAGTATTTTTGATGCAAAAAAATTAATTCAATAACAAAAAATCAAATCTGTTGGTTAATTATAGAATGATAGCATTAGTTTACCATAACATTTTAGAGTGGAAAATACTACTTTTCATGTGCATGAATTTTGAATTGATCAAGTCCGCAACTTTATGATATTAGTGACAACTATAGGATTATGCTATGTTCTTTTAGAAAGCAGTGATCCAAAAAAAAATTTCTAAAGACAAAGAATATATGAATGGAGATAAACTGTTCAATGAAGGAAGAAACAATATTTCAGTACAGATTAGTAGCAAATACATAAGTGTTCTGTTACTGAATTGTCATTTCAAGATATAGTTCAAATGTATCAAAACGTAAGAAAAACACTTCAGAAACTGTGTTTCATTTTACTCTAATGGCTTACCATTCCTTTCCAAAACAATTTTTCCGCAATATATACACTAGCTATTTTTACATGACAAATATCAGAAAATGGCACAATGGTTTCAATAATCATGTCTAGAAACAATAGATTTGTGTTCCATCATAAGAAAGCAAAAATATTACACAAGTAGCATAACATACAAAAAATGACATTAAAAAGGAATAGTGAATTAATGCATTGTATGAGTCGGAACAGCTAGGTGCATTAAATATCTAAATCTGTACTCAAGAACGTGCGTGGTAGGACTAGATAAAGCATCAAATAGTAATATTTAACAATAGTACAAAGTTTTGCTAAATAGAATAGCAAATATGTAAACAAATGCTTAAGCATACAGTATACTTCCCAGAAACTATACAAATCAAATAAGCATTATTACTCTAAAAATGCGACTTTGACATTTTGTATCTTAAGTCTAAAGTTAAAATATCTATATACATAAAAACAGTTTTATTTACACATCACTAGCAATATTTCATTAGTAAATGCTCAAATATTTCTACTTGCATTTGATTGACTGGCATATCAGCAGCAGGATTTACTGTTGACAAAAACCAAATTGTGGTGCTACAGATTTGTACATACTTTTGTTGTTTTTCAGAAGCGATTGCATAGATAGTTGAAGTATACAATACAATGAGTGTAAGGATATTTCAGAGGACTATTGCTCTGGAGAAGCTTGTATAATAAATGCATAAACAATTGTGTAGATATTTTTCAAAAGGTATCTAACAATTCTTGTGATATAAAGTCGTGTGATACACGAACTCACTTGATTCCACTCCAGACAAGTGTTAGGGCCGGGGAATTCTACATCATAAAACGATGAAGAGCAAATCAGCAGACAAATTAGGTTTAAGAAAAGGGATTGCAAAAAGGAGTTTCCTCAACACAAATTGCACAAAAGAAAAAAAATTCTACTTTTAGCCATATTTTGAACTATTTTCTACGAAAATTAAATGAAAACATCTAAAAGTTAGAATGTCTTTTGATAACTGTATCAACTTTTTAAAAACTTTTCGCAATACGAATCCAATTTCATAATGGTTTGCTAAAATTAATATGGAGATAACTAATATGAAATGCCAATTATGCTGTAGTTGGTTTGGATAAAGCTTTATGGCAAAAGAACCGGAACTATGCTTGCACCAAGTATGATTCTTGTAGTTGGTGATTTTTCCAAAATAAAGCTATACCTTTGCATATCACTATGCCTCAGATCAATTATAAATGAAGTATTAATTATTTTATGTGAACACAAAATGTTTACCAATTTTTATTTTAATTATAACACCAAGAATAATACTCAAAATATTAGCCTCCTCAGGCGAACTCATACATTTCCATATTTGTTTCACGAGTTATTTGTAAGAAAAACACTTATGAAGTTTGCAAAATTTGTCACTGGGAAAAAGGATTTTGCTGTAACCATAGTAAAAACCATATTCAAGCAGCTCATATATAAATCAAGTCATGAAAGAGAAAATTATATTAATTAACAAGAACTTTACATATTTCCCATGATCCCTATTTACATTAGACTGTTTAGAGAAAGACCTGACCCTATCAAATCTTATTTAATGACTGATTGAAAAGGATCTGGCAGTTCTAAAGGAGCAATGCTATTATTGATATAAAGACGTAAATAAAAGTCAGAATCTCATGCCAGCGATCCTCCAAAACATTGATCAGCAGACATGAAGTGCAAAAAGTAAGTGACTACAGTTCCTAGCCTTTTAGCTCTTAGAAATTCTCATTGAAGTCCAGTCAGGGTTAACTTTTTAGTGAGGAATGTTATCCTTACATTTTTTTGCCCAAAATTATTTAATTTGAGAGCTTAAGAACTTGGAAAATTGCATTATTGGTTACTCTAGGTAGAGCTTAAAATAATAACATTCGTTTTTAGTAAGGATACTTTTTAAGGCTTTAAGTACTTTAGTTCCGAAATTGCAAAAATTTATTACCTGTGCTAAAATTCCTCCAATGTCAACCTTCAATGTTGCTGTAACCCAAATCTGAATTTTAATGAGTTTCGTATTTGCTAGGACACTACCAATTTCATGAACCCTTTGGCTTGTAAAAGAAAGATTATGGCAATTAATTTATTTTAAGAAACACTGATTGAAGTAATGATCTTTCAAAGCTAAATAAACCCAAACCTTCAATGAATTCTTATTTAATGACAGGAAAGTATATGCAAATTTTCATAAAATTCTACACATTTCTGAACATTATCTAAACCCCCAAGTTAAAGTATCAAAATGTGTCAGAATTTTGAAAAATTCCCATAAAGAATAAATATCACTCAATGAAAATCTTATTACTGGGAAGAATTAGAGCTTTTACAATAAAATCATATTGCTCATATAATGAATAGCACATTGTATAAAAGAAAATAGCAAGGAACAATAATTAAGTACTAAAAATAATAACATTTTATATATAGCTTAACACACAAGTTTGGCAACAGAGCCTTTTAGTAATAGAATAGAGAAAACATCAAAGAAATTTTTGAAGCATTTCACCTATAATACATAACTTTTAAGATCATTCCTTTACAATAGTGAGTTTCAGATCTGATGTACATTCTTAAAATTTATCTATCCAGATATGATTGTGATCATAGAAAAACAAGACAGGAAGCCCGATAATATAACTAAAATACAAATTTACAATGAACCACAAAAATGTGAAATTAAGATTAAGAAAAATATTTCTATAATCTCGTATTCAATTTTGAAATAATTCACATTAGAACCTTTTTCATTCTACACCTGGTTACTTGAGCTCTTTTCATTTTACCACAAACATTCAATGAAATATATTATTCAAACATTAGACCTTATATTACATTTCATTTAAAAGCTCTTTCCTTACACAAGTTCGTTAGAATTTCAAACTTTCTTAGTCACTCAAAATTCTTTTGGGTTTTAAAACACAATAAATACTCATTTTTCACTAAATGTAAGTAAATTAAGAATTGGGGTTTAATGGACCATCTACAGCTTTCAAAAAAATATATAATTATATGTAAAGCAGACCTCAACAAGTATGGGGAAATACATTGAATATAAAACATTCATTCAGAAATGCTAGCAGAAACTAAAAATCACCAGTTCTTAATTGCATGATTCCCAGAAATGCAACTATTTAAGTGATATAAAACATAACAAGTACATAAAACAATAGTTAACAGTAAATAAAGTATATCTAAATGTGAACAATTACTTCAATGCTCATACAGTAAAGTAAAAATAATTCTATGCCTTTTTGAAAATATAAAGACATTAAAAACAAATATAAAAATAAAAGATGAAGAAAATCTAAAAAATTTAACAACTATACTGATTAACTAAGATTTCCCATTTGTGAAAATAATTAATAGACCATTACTATTAATGAAATATAAATGCTATGAGCTGCTTATCATTGCTTTTGTTATGGATGAAGGTCTTCAACAATTACAAAAAGCGATAACACAGGTCATGTTCAAAATATAATTGAAATGAGCCTATATAGTTACTTATAATAAATTAATATTTTTACCATTTTTAAAGTCTACCTTTCATGACATTTATGAAAAAACCTTTTCTTGTCAATGTTAGATTGGCTTATTCTAATGGTGCAAATATTTTTTCACGACATAAAAGCTACATAATTTTAATACAAAAAAATCAGAAAATTTTAGCTTGTAGCAAATTAAAAATTACACACTTAGCACTAAGTGTGAGATTAAAAATGCAAAACACTGATATAGCCTACGACATTTAAGAATTAAAGATGATAATAAAAATCTATATATTTGAATTAAATTTAAGCCATTTATTTTCAATCACATACATTGCTTCACAAGCACTCATACATCAATTGAATTCTCAGATCAAATTTATAAACAATAAATATATATATGGAATTATCAACCTGACTTGTATAAAGAATAAAATACAACAAGCTCAACGTATAACACAAATAGTCACGAAACAATTTAACGAAACGTGGATACCAAACACCAAAAGGTAGAGATAAACACTTTGCATAAGCAAGTGAAAGGATACAAGTGTCAAAAGCATCACAATCTCCTGGTTCCAAGTACAAAGTAGCACAATTATTAACAGCGAATAAAATTCATTATTTATTGCCTTCTGACTAAAAAAAGGCTTATCTTTTATCAGACTTATCAAACAAACAATAGAACAGGAGGACATACACCAATAAACAAAAAGATAGTTTTGATCTTTTCTTTAAATACATATTTTAGATAGTTTATATAGGAAGTATGGTGTATTTAATACACCCTCTCCTATCACTTCTTCTAAGTACACTCTTTTTATACTGTTACTTTTGGAACAAGTACTGAAAGCATGAACAAGGAAGAAGTCTGACAATGGGTGATATACACATGCGAATCACAGCTGCGACTATCTCTTCCGTCGCCTTTAATATCACACTTGGACTGGGCCTGACTATGGCCATCTAATCTCGCCTACTTCTTTTAGTTGTGCGTCCACCAGACATGAAATCAACTTCATGTGCTTGACGGCCCCTCTTTACAACTTGCACTTGAGATTGCGCTGTAAGCTGTAATTGAATCGCTGATGTATTCAACTTCTCAGCTAGAAGTAGATCCTTCAAACCTTTCATTTTATGACTCATCAAAGTGACAGAAGCGGAATCAGAGACTGGCTCGTCATTCTTAAAAGAAAAATATTATTAAACAGCGTATAAAAAAAAGCAGCAATATATTTTAATCTCTCAAAAAAATGTAACTTCAGAAATTAACTTTACATAAAGCAAAAATTTATGCTTCATTGATATACAATCAACAGCAAGTACAAACAAGTCTTTTAGGCAGTTTTTCTCAACCACCAGGCTGTTGCCCAATACCGGTCCCAGGCATCAATTATACCTGGCTGTGAGAGGATCTCCTAGGATTTATTATTTTTCTTCTCCAAGCATGTTTTATGAATCAGAATTTATAGTGAAAACATCCTGAGGAGAATACTCGTGAATGTGTCGAAAGTTCAGACCCAGAACACCTAAATAACATCTGCATATGAAATGTCATTGACCAATCAGCAAGGAAGTATAAAGAAAATTTTCCACTGAAATGGGTCAAGGCAGTCTATCCAGTTCTCAAATATAATAACATTGAATACTGCTTTTTCGCAAGTTTGCATTGAAGCATGTAATGAATCTCATACATGGGAGAGTAGGAATGATTGCTTAAAGTTTCTTGGTTTCTCAAGATGACACATAAATGGTAACTTCCCTCAAGTCCTTCAGGAAGGCATGTTCTCTATAGTACATGGTGGGTGCAATGTGATGGCACCTCTTATGGTGCACTAAGGTAAAAAAGTCTCATATTCTTGCCAATTGGTGCTTGAAGGGTTATGATCCATTCAGAATGGCATTGGAAAAAATATATTTCTATGCAATTGAAGGAAATGACAGTGTACTGTGGAAATTCCATACATTTATTACATCATCTGCCGATACACATTTTATTTGGCAACATTTGTACTTGAATATTGCCTCGGGTAATAGGCTGTTAATTTTCATGTTAGGGGGTTATAAATGTGTGTATTAGCACTTGAAATTTTCTCACTAAACTGTGTGAATAAGTCAAAAGAGTACTTGTAGGAGACATATCGACTAGAAATTACAAAGCCAGTGAAGGTAACATCTTTCAAACAGGTAGAACACAAAATAACTTTCTTGTGATATGTAAAACTGAAAACAATTTAAAATTACAAATTACATACCTTCAATACCAGATTTCCAGAATCTCGAACCAATTTTTATTCAGGAAACTAGTGAAATCTCAAATTTTTAAATCTGATCAGGAGCCAAATATTAAGATGTAGAGGTTTGTTGGTTTGGTTTTTTATGGCACAGGGGCCATATTTGGCCAAGCTGCGTCAAACATCAAGAAAATGGACATGCACATACAAGGAAAGTTTTACCAACACAGGAAAAAGAAATACACCCAGGAAGTAATCAAACCTGACAAAAATAGAACCTGTGCTGCCTACAACTTGCAGGTTGCCAGTGCAGTGGGCAAACACTGAGCCATGGCAACTCCTGTAGAAATAATCCCCAAACAATATTGTATCTAATAAAACAACAGATGCTTACCTGTATAAATGTTGTCGTCGTCGAATCCATGTCTGACACCGGTTCGGCAGCAGTAAGATCAGGTACCACTGGTGCTCCATTGGATTTAGAACCACCCCCATCATGTGCTTCTGACGACGAACTCGAAGACCTTGAAGAGAAAGGCTCCCCTGAACCTAGCAAATACTCAGGATTAAGAATATTATCACCACAAGCAGCAGCTAAAGCCATAATATTTGGATGAGGCTCTTCATCAGAGTTAATTTGAGTTTCAAGAGACTGTAGAAATTCCGATTCTTGACCCACAACATTACCCTTTTTCTTCCTTTTGCCCTTTTCATTTTCTGGAGCAGTATTTCTACGATTGCCTGCAGATTTGGGGACCTTTTCCTCTGAAGATCCATTCACTGAGTTCTCTTTTCCTGCTTTAGAAGATTTCTCCGTATGTCGCTTCCCCTCACTCTTCTCACAGTCTATCGCTTCAAAGTCTGTCTCCAGCTTTTTTTCGGGAACTGCGATGTCAACCATGCACCGGATGTTCCCTGGAAATTTTGATATTGTAGATACAAGTGGTTTTGCCCAACCAATATGCAAGACGGGTGTAGAAGAACCTTCTTCCCACTCGCACAAACCATCATAGAACCTTAGTAGATGAGAAAAGCACTCTGGGTCTTGAAGTAGAGGGGTGTCAGCTTGACCTGATGGTTCACATCCGTTGGTGCTCACAACTTTTACAATGTGTGGAATCAATTCATTAGCTATTTCTAAAAATTCCTTGTAAATTTCTTCATCTTCTCGTCCATAGTTATATCTATAAAAAGTATGAAAATTTTATATAGAAAAATAACATTGAATGATATTTAACTGTAACAAAAAATAATAGTTCAACATAATTTTGAGGAAGTGAAAAATTGCCTAGACTGGCTGATTCAATCGAAAAAATTAAAAGTCATCAAAAAATAGGATAAGTTACTTTAAAAATTTTTTTAATTCAGAATACAATAATATTCGGATTATTGGTACATAGGCTTTTACAATGCAATACAGCAACCGGAAAAATACTCATTTGTATAAAGGCTGCATAAAAATTCAAAATATTTTCATATTAAAATTGTAGCAGATTTCCACATGATTTTTCCATCTGAACATGGAAGTCAGTTATAGCCATCAGCTCTTGTACAGTTAAAAAAAAAAAAAATTTAACTCAATCTCTGGAAGATTTTCTTTTCAAGCTTTCGGTAAAATTTTAATTAAAGTTATGGCCTTGGTGCGATTTAAAATTTTTTGTCTCCAAGCCCCTGCCATATAACAATGAGCCAAAAAGCATACCACATTTCAATGAGGATCAGATATGGTTTAGAATTTAAGGATTGTTATATGTATTAACTTTGGCGACCTTTTGTGAAAAAAGACAGGGAATTACCAGCTTGGCGATTTATGGTGTTGGCACCTTTTTCTCATGAGTCGGATTTTCCGTAAGAATTTCACTATTCACCATTATGCTATAATTAGACAAAAATCCGTAATAATTAAAGAAAATCTGTAATAGTTGGCATCTCTGCAAATAGTAATATAAAACACCTCCTACAATTTTGTACCTTATCTCTAGATATTCAAACTTTTCTTGAAAAATCTAACAGCTTTAAGATAAATACAAAGAATAACTAAATAAATATAAATTCAAATTACAAGATAAATACTGCACTCAATTAAGTTAAGGAATCTAATTTTCCACATACCTTCGAATGACATCAGCAGCATTAGCCCATGCTTCAAGAGCACCTTTATAGCGACCATTGCGATAAAGATATCCTCCTAAATAAGTGTATGGATAAACATGCATATTGCAATAAAAGCTTTGAGCTGCCAGAATAGATTCCCGAAACAGATCAATTGGAGGAGGGCGTCCAGGGCTTGGGCATATTTCTTCCAAATCTCCAAGATTTCCTAAAGCCATCGGGTATGTCTTCAAATGATTCAAATCATATAAAAGCCACAAAAGTTGCTGTCAAAATACATAAAGGATGTAAATTACTCACATCAACAAGCGAAAATGATGAAAATTACGATAAGTAAGCATATACAATACAAGTGCCACATTGATCTACAGAGCATGTCTGGTCTTTAGAATGCAACACAGTATCAACATCAAATCTGTTATCCTAGTCTGTTTAAAAAAATTCATTACCAAAATTTTTATTGACTAAGGGCTCATTTGTCTAATAAATGCAAAGCTTTTTTCGCGTTTAGAAAAGAAAACTTTGCATTTTAAAGTTTAATTTAGGAATAACTTTTGAGAGAAAAGGGCACAAATATACACAGTATATATATCAAATTAACTTCACCAATTTAAGAGACTAATGATCCCAATTTTGGAAGAATTTAGATGAAATTTGAGATATAGCTATTTCAAAACAAGTGCTTAAGATATATGTAGGTAAAAACATTTGTAATTTTCACTTCCAAATTTCAGAAATTGTTAGTGGTTCATTTGTATTTAATTGTGATCAATATGCGAAAAAACATAAAAGACAAAGGGTTTTTTTTCTACACCAAAAAGTAACAGAGAAAGAACACTTTCAAATATATTACAAATTTGGATTTAATCCTGATGTGCTTTGTGGTGAAAGTTTCGACATAAATAGGTAGCAAGTGCACTCTCATTTTCGCTTTATCTTTCCCTGAGCATTGCAAGAGTCGATTAAGTTCTCAATGGTGATTTAGTTTATTATATTCTTGTGTTCCATTATTGTAATTTTGATTTGAATAGAGCAATTTTTGGTAAATCCTATTTGTGTTCCATAATGAACCACAAGTGCAATGTCTGCAGATAACAACGATGAGATAATTGTATTATAAATGAAAATTAAACTTGCAAAACATGAGGCTGAGCTTAAAAAGCTAATGTTGGAGCAATTGAAGTTGTCAAGTTCTAACCAACAATTCAATACCTACTCAGACTCATCTACAATATCATGTCATAACTCCCAATCTTTCAAGAGGATCCATTAAAGTAGTGCAATTATTTTTAACACTGAAGCATAATTTTATCACATTCAATTAGAGGAATTTTATAGTAAAATTATTTTATGCTTGATAGATGGGGAATTAGCAAATCACATATCATAAGCCAGATGCACAAGAGGTTGATAATTATGAAGATAAGGCAGCTATTACTAAGGGTTTCTGTCAAGAATCTGAAGTACAAATTCGACAGCAGAACGAATAGTTCTATCAGTTTGCAATTAAAAATTGAGAGGTATTTACATTGCTATTTGACATGCCGGAAGGTCAACGATTCCGATAATTTAGTTAAATTACTATCACAGCAGACTATTACTGTAGCCACGTAAAGTGAAGTACTTTTAACCCACATACATTTATTAAATAACTTGAAATGAGAAAATCTTGAATGCCATTTGATTATTCCAAATTTGCAGTCACTTGTTTCATAAATAGGTGAAGCTACTTTATAACCACCCTGTGTGTTACTTAAGAACACTGAATTTCCTCAGCATTCAACAAAAAGCAGAAATAAAGTTTGCAGAATTTTCAATCAGTTATATACTAAAGATATGCAAAAGAAAGCTACAAGCAGCTTCTTCTAAACTTTTGATTTGCTAACTTTTGTTCAACATCAAAGATCACTGACTTTCATTTTATTAGGGATACATGTGGGAAACTTTGAAATCAAGCCCATACTAAATTTCAGACTTCACTTGTATTTAATATACAAAGCCATGAAATAGTGTGTATTCATGAATGAACATGATAAATTTACAGAACATTTACAATATTCATTTACAAACATGTCACATTAATCAAAGCAGTCAAGGGCCTAGTGGCTGATCAATGAGAAAAGCTGGTTTATTGGACATATGGGACAAACTAATATTGTTAACATGAATTGTTATATATATGCATAACTCAGATGCACACACAGGTGTACAAACTTTATTTTTCAACTAATTTATTCATTTGCAGAGAATGTGAACAATAAAACAATATGGCTTTTAAAAGTGTTTAACAACCTCTAAGTCATTTAAAGTGAATTACTGCACTACATTAATAATGTGTGAAGACATTTCTATTAACTTTGAAAATACATTTTTCTACTTAAATTTCAGAAAAAAGCATCAGTTGGTTTAGGTTAGATGAGCTGTACAACTAAAATACTCTTATCAAACTAATTAGTCCAACTTCCCTTAACAAATACTATATTAGCCAACATTTCTGAATTTCCTGGTCACTTCAAGTAGTACACCACATTTCCAGACAACAAAAGTAAATTTTCTCAAGCAAAGAATTGTACATTCAAACCAAATATATACATAGCCTACATTTAACGAATTAATCTCCAGATAAGACATTCAATGTTAATAAACAAAAGGCTCTCAGGAGTATCTGCTATAGTGCAGTTCTGGCACGAAGGCAGTCAGCTATGATCAACATTGGGTCAGTCCATTTTCGAATAGGCATGAAAGATTATTAGAAGGGGTCTCATACCAAAAGCATGAATGGTGATCACCATAGTAAGTTCCCATGCATTAACTCATTTTTTAATGCTACTTCTTTCGAGGGCAAACCAGAATACAAGCAAAAGATGCCAATCGTGGAGGCACTTCGTTTACGATCCAACCTATCACCCAATTTAAATACTCATTCGAAACAACATGACTCGATTGCCTTCTCAAACCAGATTAGATTAGCATGCTTGACTACTTATACTTATTAAAATAGCACATCATACCTGCTGTAAGCGAGCTAACTCAATGCTATCTGACATGGCATTAATGGAAGGATTAATGCCAGAAACTAGAGCTGCTACTTCCATTCGTCGAGTGCATTTAACTGGATAGCCATTCAAATAGAGCCATGATTTTTCTGTAACTCCACAATTCACAGGCTGGCCTCTTTTATCTTCATTACCTTTACCTTTTAAGAAAAGAATCATTAGATTTGATAGATAGATATTTTTAATTCACAAATAAATGTATTGATTAGTCATCACAAAAAATTCAAATTTAACCCAATATGGTGATATGAAAGAATTAAAGAAACTTAAACAGGAAGAAAAATATTTAAATTTCTGAATTTAAAATTACAAATAACCTAAAATTTTTCCAGTATTCATTTGTCAGATAATAGATGGTCATACATCACAAAGATGTGCTACTATTTTGTTTCAGATATACAATCAATTTTGTAGAAATGTAAGAAAATAATATATTGCCGTCTTTAGAGCAGAAACTTGTAATCTGGCAAAAAAAAACAATTTTTTACTGTACAGCTATTTAAAGAGTAACTATTAGTTACTACATCAAAAAATAAAAATTATAAGCATTTTGGCAGCATTATATATCTTTTAAACAAATAACAAAATGACAATGTATGTCATTTTTTTTCTTACGTCAGGAAAAGTCCAGGGACCATAATTTCCTACAGGCAGCCCAGTACAAATTATCCCAGCTAAAAATGTCGTTAACTAAAGTCGAGTCCACACCGGATGTGCAGAACTGTGCCGAACCAAACAAAGGCAAGCAGTATGGGATTGTGCGAGCTGTTCTGATGGCAAACCGTGCTATGTTGTGCAACTTCGAACACGCGCCAGCACGATCTGCTCTGTGTCAGTACATCAAAGGAAAGTGTTTGTGCGCTGTATTTGGACGGCATTTCAGTTCAATCGTGCATGCCGTACGATACGGTTCATATTCACTCTGCTATCATTTCGTTCGTTCAATAATAAACCCATTCTTAGCACAACCACTAGACACATTTCAACAGTCAAAGCACGATTTTGCGCTTTCTCCCTTTTCGTACGGGAAATTTTCTCGTCCCCAATCTGGAAAGATGTTTTTTCTGCGACATCAGTTTTACCTTTTTCTAATTCGTACAGTTTTTAGATTCTGGTCCCTAGATAACATACAATCGGTGTTTCGATATTGCTTGTGTGTGCTTATTATATTAGACCGTGTTGCTACATGGAACAGACACTCCATCAATTCAAGGCGCCATCAGATTTCATTTTTTTCCTCCTTTCTCTTTAATAAATCGCCAATGACAATATATGTAGCACTTGCAATTATGTGCCGACTTTGTAAAGAACTGGACATTTAAACAATTTGTTTTAAGCAATAAGTTTTCAGTTTAATTTCGTACACACAACCTCCAGCACGCACACGAGCACAATGGAACTAGCTGAGCACATGCCGTCCCACCACAAACACCTCGCTCAGTGGTTTGTCCTTCTCAGTTCCATGCAGTTTTGCGCATTTTCGTGCAGTGACGAACAGAAGATTTTTCACTGCGCAATTCTGCATGGCCGGTGTGGACTTGACTTAAGATGTGATCATCAGATAAAAAGTGCAAGATAAAAGATGACTAAAATCCATAAAGCTCCCCGTCAAACAAAAGGGGAAGTCAGGGGAAGCATGCACACCAATGCGGTGTAAGTGCCCTGCAGTAGAGTTAATCGCATCCGTAGCAATCTTAAGCCATATGTGCCTCCTGGGTAGTGCTAAATGAGTAACAGAGCCCCATCACTGCGGCCCAGTGTTATGTCTTCATTATGAAAATTAGCCTTTAAGGTCAATACGTCAGTTTATGAGTTTCTACTGTAAACCGACGATATGTACAATGAATAATTAAAGTAATACAAAATCTTCAATGTGCTTAGTCATCTTAAAATATCCAACATGTTTCCGAATGACAAACGAATTTTCTTTCAAGTTAAATGAAAAAGCAACCACTGATTACTATTTGGACACGTCAATCGATCCCATTCTGTGCTTGATGAGTTAACAGAATAGAACACAGGATTAAAAAACATGTTTATTAACAACAAATAACATCAGAGCAAAGCTGCAAGGTTAGTGCTTGGCAGTCAGTCTGTTGGAAGTAGTGGGAAAACCAAAAAGGGAGTGGCTAAGCAGCCCTTTAAATATAAACATGCAGGAGCGATGACACCCGAGTGGTCGAACTGTCTGCACACTATCTCTTAGGGAACTACTCAACAATTACATAAATGATAAGAAACAGATCTGCTTACTGTTGCGAAAAATAACTAATAATTTAATATATAATAAATAATATGAATTAACATATTTCATATTATTTAAGTACATTAATAAGCAGTATTAATGTACTCTTACTTTAACAAATATAAATCAAATATTTAACTGAAGTAACAAGTTTAAAAGAAATAAAACTTACCATGCCACGTGACTTCAGCAGTTTCTTCAGAATCTTTGCCATATGTAACCCATGCATGGTCTTCAGATAATGCAAGATGAACATCCTTGTAGCCTAATATTTGGAATGCAGCAACAACCGCAAATGCAACACCAAAACAATCCAACTTATTCCCTAAAATTAAACAAAAGACAATGCAAAACACAAAAGCACTTGATATAAGAACATATGCACACTGAATTTTGCCAAAATGAAGAGTTTTAGTGCAATGAAAATAGTTTGCGCAAAAATAAGACACTGCTGCATCAAAAATAAGTATGACGGAAAATGGCTTTAGTATTTGAATAGCTCAAAAGTACAAGAACTGCTTTTTGCAGAAGCTTTGTGAAGTGTTTGTAAGTTAAGATGCGAGATACAGAAATTACGTATTTTCAAACTTCTCCCACTGTTTCGGTTATAAAAAGTGAAAATTAAAAATGATAAAGATGTTTCATTGACTCAAGTAAACACCATCTGATATTTAAATTTTAAAAATACACGTCTTAAAGCATGAAAAGTACATCAAAATTGCTTTACATTTCCTAACAAAGATTTATTAGATACAGAAATTACGTATTTTCAAACTCTCCCACTGTTTTGGTTATAAAAAGCTAAAATTCAAAATGATAAAGATGTTTATGTGACTCAAGTAAACAGTCTGATATTTAAATTTTAATTTTTAAAGCATAAAAGTGCATCAAAATTGCTTTACATTTCATGAAAGATTTAAGTACTATTTAAACATATTGCTGTATGAGCTATCCAGCTTGTGCAATGATCCATTAACCTTTTCATTTAAAAGTCTTATGTAGCGCATTGAAACAGGAACAAAACAAATTTCCTATGGGAGTCATATTTTTGTTTTGACAAACCTAATATAAAGACAAATTCTAACTTAAAAAGTCGAACTAGAATGAACAAAACGAGTTGTAACCAGTAGTTGGGACAAAATCAAACAAATAAAGCACTTTGGATAAACAAAACACATTTCCATCTGTCGAGTCTGAAAACTAACAAAACTATTTTTACTATGGTGGGTTACAACTGTGAAATTCTCAAATACTATGCAAGACAGAACTGATCAAGAGAGGTTAATCAAATCTTGTAACTTGTTTAGGATTCCAAGAGCTAAGATTTAGAACCAGTCTTCAATAATGCATTAAGCTAAAAGTTAAGTAGTACTGAAAGAGTAATTAAAGAAAATAATTGCTGCCCTAAAAGATGAGTTATCTACAACTAAATCCACAAAAACTTGGGCTTCCTTTCCAAGTGTTAGTACTGTTTACAAATAAGTTTCAAAGGTAAATAAAAAATTCTTACAAATGAAGTGCTGTTCAAGAAGCTTGTTTATTCCAAATTTAAAAAAAAAACATGTATTGGGTGTGTTCAGTGGGCATAAAAATGAAGTTATTTCTGTATACAAAAACTGTATGTGTAAAAAGAAATCAACGGTATTCAAAAATATGCGCCAAACTCGCCAACCATCACAAAACCTAATCAGAAAAAAACGCAATGTCAAAAAAACAAATTTTCTCCTTATTTGCAGTTCAATTAAAGATAATATCAAATTGGTTTGGGAGCAAAGCGAATATCGTTTCGAACACATTCGGTTATCATGTGGAATGGTTAGTTTTCGTTTCATGATGATGCTAAATTGCCGGCTTTTTTGACAAACACGTGTTTCCGAAACTGATACATTAAAACTATAGCAAACAGTAAAAACAAGTGATCATGTGCACTAAAATAGATCTAAGTTGAGAATTTTATTCAATGAAACTACTTGCGAAGTTAAATCATTAATCTTACCTGTTAAATAACTGAAAAGTGATTGCAAATGTGCACGATCTTTATAGTAACTCCGGGTTAAAGATCCCCAAATTATATCAGAAACTTTCTTAACTAAATCCCGGGTGGCACACCGACTACTTCGATATTGTGTTAAATCTACAGAACCTTTAATCTGACACTTGAATTTAGCATATAAAGCATCAATCGTTGAAATATCAACCATCGGAAACATAGGTTCAAGAGCACTTTCTACGTCACAATTTAAAGGTAAAGATCTGTTGCATGTCAACAAATTTTCTATGTATCCAACAACAATAGAAAGTAAAGCTAAGTTGGGTTCATCATTGTTCTGAATTTGAGACTGAAATAATAGGATAACATCCTTGACATTTTGAAGTGGAAAATGACGTTTCACATTATCTGTTAAACTCGCCATCTTGATACATCAAATTGATCTCAGTTTATGCGCAGTTACGAAATTGGAAATGATAATCACAGGTCCGTAGCCACCACTTGCTAGTACATCTTTTGATATATTGTAACGCTATTTAACTTTTTAAAAAAACATCACAAAACATTTAAAAATAACTAGAGAAAACATCGATGTACAAAGTGAGCCGCAATGACAAATGTATTTATTAAAATTTCGGGAGCTTCACAAAAGGTAAGTTCTCAATAAATTTGAAAACTTAAGATTTTTTTTTTAACGATAGTGAAAGTTCCTCAGTTCCTTCTCCCATGAGTTCATCTCATAATACCATATTTTAGAAATTGATGGTAATCAGGGTAAAAAATGGAAATTAAAAAAAGAATAAGGTTTTTGCAAACGGATAATTTGGGATATTTCTTTCCTCATTTTATTCATTTCTTGTAACAGTATTGACAAATTCTGATGCTAAATTCTTTTTCTCTTGAATACAGCTTTGTTTAAGTTTCATCACCGCAGTATTTTTATGTAGAACATACATTCAAAAATTATTTTAATCCCCAAAATTAGTTTTTTTTATTTTAGTAAGTAGGTAGTTAATTAACGTCGAACATAGGAAACCTAACGGTCTATTGGCAACGGTCCGGGATCAGTCCCGAAGGGAAATAACCAAGGTAAACGCCTCGTAATTTTGAACCACTGTCAGATGACGAGGTCAACATCTGAGCTGGCACCCCACTCTCCACACTTCCATACGACACTATCGAGAAGACATTTCATAACACGCCAGATTTGTGGATCTAATGTGCACCAGCGCCATTACACGACTGTCTTTGTTTCTATCTATTTTCGAACTCGCAACCTCCGGTTTCTAACCAGGTACAATTCCAACCGGGCTACCCATAGAGGAGATATAACAGAGTGAACTATGGCAACCCTTTTATGTCCATATGATCATGTGACCAAAAACAGTAGTCACGTAATCTTTAGAGTCTTCTCTCCAACGCGCATATAGTTTGCGCATTCCTTCTTCCATAGCACATGCATTAAAAGTGAAAGCTAACATGGTTCTATCATGCTGTACATATGGATTTGCTATTATCAATCTACATCTATAAGGGCTTAAAATATAAAAAAATAATAGATCGAACTTTAAAACTTGTGCGAAATCATTCTGTCTTGGCGATGATTTTTTTTGGCGCCAACTAGGAATACTATATTCTTTCGTATCTTATACGATAAAAATGTTATGAATTGATAACATGAATTTAAATACATCATTTAAATTATTATTTCTTGCTGAATAAAATTGTTTTGCATCCACCCATCTGTGTAATTACATAAAAATAATAATTTTAATAAAAGATAACGTTTGAAAGTAAAGAATTGTATATTAAATAAAATCGATTTGTTAGAAATAGGATTAAAGCATTTCATAAACCATATTATAAATGTGAACCACATTATGCGCTTTAGGGAATTTTTTTTATGTTTTAAAGTATGCGTAAAATCTTTCATTATAAGATTGCATTTGACAAAAGAGTTTTTCTTTCAAATAATTTTCCTTGGACCTATAACTTTCTACTGGAAAGGCGAAAAACAAATTGCCGTTCTCATATGTGAAAAACAAACACAGTGCTTGGACGGAAATTGAAATATCGTCTACCTGTTTTAACGTATTTTTATTATTATTAATGAAGCATGCAATATAGTAAATTAGGAAAGCAAACAATTAGAGAACGAAATGAAACTTATTTTGTATTAATTCCAAACAATCCGCGCAGCTGGAAAGTTCCTTTTCTAAAAACATCTACTTGACATCCTGATTTTTTTGCTTCGTATTTAAATAAAACTGACATTAAAATTTAATTATTTTCCACTTTTAAGTCAGTTTTATCTTTCTTATATTTTTTAATCTTGAGATAAATCATACTGAATTAGATTGTTTAACAATATTTGTGAGTATTTCAATGTTATATCGTTCTTTGACTCGATAAAAAAGCGTGGTGGTGATAAAAACACATTCCCATCGAAATGAAATCCTTCACTCTATTGTTTGCTACCTGAAAAGGGGACAATTTTAGGGATTTTTTCTCTCTAAATAGAGTATTTTATCGAATTAAGTATATTTGTGAAAATTACGTACACAAAACATGTTTCTCAATTGAGCGAAACATTTATCTTCCACGATTTTTTAGTTGAAAAACTTTTTAAAAGCGTTAAATCTGTGAACTTGAACTTTTAAAGTTCCGTTCCTTAGAACAATAAAAATAATTTTGTATTTATGATTTTTAGAACAATAAATAACACAATTTATATTTACTTCTAATAAGAATGTGTAAAGATGCGTCCCTGCTAAAAATTCATTTATTCAGTTCTTATGTATTTAAAGTTATTCTTTTGTTCCAGTTACTATTTTTTCCAAAGATGCAGAAAGAAGAAGGCTAGTAAATGGCTACATGTTTCTATGAGTTTTATTCAGTTGATTTAAAATGTGATGAATTTGACAATAAATTTTATAAATTTACTGTTTCTTTATCTTTCTTATTTATCTTTCGTATCTATAAAATATTGATTTCACACACAATAGTTAATACAAATTTAATATTAAAAATCCAGCACAGAACTTTTGCACACACTTAAAATTATAAAATTTGTCATTATTTACTTGATCACTTTGATAAATTTAAAGTCCATATATAGATACACAGGTGTAACTTATTTAGTTTTTTAAACAAAAATCTAAAATTGGGTAAAATAGCTAACAACTTTAAGTACATGGTTTAAAAAAGTTACTTTCCGTCTTGTAAACATCTATATATATAAAATAGGATGTGTGCGTGTATGTATGTGTGTATATATGTATATTTTCTATAAAAATCTACACCGTTTGACCAATCCACAATAAATTTGGCCCACTTGTACACTTAACATAGAACACTGCGGTCAGCATAGGCTAACTCTTAACCCCCGTTCTATTGGCCCTAGGGGGCTAAAAACTATTCGAAATTGCCATAGAAATAACATTGAGCATAGATTGATTGCTTTAGGCAGCTATGGTTGCTTTACCAGTGTTGATCGAGAAACAATTTTTTCCGAAACAAATTAAATTACAATATTTTTGTTTGAACTGGCTTTTTAGTTCTTCCCATGATGTAAATAAATTATAGATATTTTATTGATGAAGGGGGAAGAATATTTTAAAATATTTATTTTTGCAAGGAAATTCAAGGAAAGGTTTTCAGGAGTTCAAGAATTATTTTCAAGGAAAGTTGGTGTATATATCGACCAACTTTCCTTAAATAATTTATTGAATACGTAATGATTTGTAGAATTCTGTTTCACGAGGCTTTTTAGGTAAGGCGTGTAACTTATTTTAAAATGTCCGGAATAGATACATGTGAATCCTCCATTGAAAGCAGTGATTTTCTTTCTGAAAAATTCTGTAAAATCGACCTTCTGCTTTTTGAAAAAATGTTATCTATTCAGTTTAATTTGTCAACACCGATTATATTTATTTCTAAACCAAGCACCGTTATTCCGAAAAGCACAAACGAAAAACTCATTGATCATAAAAGCGTAATTTTGCTACTCGGTGTCTGGCAGCACCAGAATTAATGTTTACTTTTTTTATAAAACTTTGTAGAACTTTCTAGAAAGTTGGGGAAACGGAAACTTAATTGGACTCATGGTGGAGAACATTGCAGCACCCACTCGATTCTTAGCTGGTCGTATTTAAAGGAAGCTAACTCGGTAAGTCTTCCAGTTTATCATCTTTCAGTGAATCTGGCAGTTTTATTTCGCTCTTTTAGTTGATTGTATAAGTATTTCCTACTTTATTCGACAGTGATAGTGTACATTTTGGATTTATATTTCTAAACTGATGTAAGTACTACATAATATTAAATTCCTTTGTTCGTTAATTTTAGCTTTTTATTGTATACTATAATAGATTTCATTGCTCAGTGAGAGTGTGCCTTTTGCTTATTTTATGAAATAGCATTTCTTTGTATTCTTTTACAGATTTCTTAGCTGTAGCAATGCCTCCAAGGAAGCGGAAGGCGATCGGCCAAATGCAGTCAACGGCTAAGATGATGAAAGATGAGCGTAGTCAAGAAACTTCCGAGGAGAGGAATAGACGACTTGTGATTGCGAGAGAGCTACAACATCTAGAGCAACAGAGACGGCACAGCAGCGTGCGGCCCGACTACAGGATATGAAAGAGAGCTACTACATCTAAAGCAACAGAGACGGCACAGCAGCGTGAGTCCCGACTTCAGGATAAGAGGGATAGAGCTACTACATCTAGAGCAACAGAGACGGCACAGCAGCGTGAGGAGCGACTACAAGATAAGAGAGATAGAGCCAAACGATCACGGACTGCGCACCATTTTAGCTTCAGCGTAGGATGGATTTCACTACGATTCACATAAAGACTACTCGCTGCATGCAAGTGTTACCATCGGGAAAATGGAAATGGTTTGTAGTTACTGTCAAGCCAAAAAGTTTAAATCAGAGTCTATTGGTATTTGCTGTAAAAATGGAAAAGTTAAACTCTGCAAACTGGAACCACCACCACAAGAACTTTTGACTTACACATCAGGAGATATGTCAGAGTCGAAGCATTTTCTTAGTAACATCAGAAAATACCACTCATGTTTCGAAATGGCATCATTCGGTGCCACATCAGTTGTTGGACAGCCCGGATTTCCGTCGACATTCAAGGCGCAAGGGCAGATTTACCATAGAACGGGATCGTTGCTTCCGCTGCCAGATCAACCACCAAAATTTCTACAACTATATTTTATTCAAAACGAACAAATGGAAACTGGTCAGAGGTGCGCCTATTTCTCGGGAACAAGATGTCAGATTGTGTTAAATTTACAGAGGATGTTTCATGAGCACAATAATCTTATTAAAACGTTTGAAACAGCATTGGAACGTATGCCAACACATGAATATAAAGTAGTCACAAGAGCAGACCGAAGACCAGCAGGCGAACACGAGCAGCGCTTTAACTCTCCTCAAGCAGATGAAGTCGCGGTGGTTATATCAGGAGATGAGTTTCATCAACGGGATATCGTTATTCAACGACGAGATGAATCATTGCAGCGTATTTCGGAAACATATCGATCTTATGATGCTCTGCAGTACCCAGTGATATTCCCCATGGTGAAAATGGATATCATTTTAATCTGAGGCAGATCAACCCAAGAACAGGTGAAACAACCAGCAAGAAAGTTTCAGCGATGGATTTCTATGCGTACAGATTAATGGTTCGAGATTCTGAGCAGAACCACGTATTGAACTGCAGGCAATTGTTTCATCAGTTCATCGTCGATATGTACGCAAAAGTCGAGAGTGAGTGTCTCCTTTACATTCGTCTAAATCAACGTAAACTGAAAGTTGATATATTCACCTGAGAGATGCTGGGTCAAATGACGGGAACGTTGAAAACATCGGTGCCTTAGTCGTACTACCAGCTATATTTACAGGCAGACACATGCACGAATATACGCAAGATGCTGTGAGGAGACCAGACTTATTTATCACCTTCACATGCAATCCGACTTGGACGGAGATCAAGGAGGTTCTTACCAATGGTCAATTACCCAGTGAGCGCCACCACTTGATTGCGAGAGTATTTAAACAGAAGCAGTTGAAACTGCACTTTGCGCATCTTTTGTTTTTTAGAATTTTGCCTTTTTTCGTCGGAATTTCGTTTCTGTTGTCTTTATGTCTTAATCTTTTACATATTGCAATATATTCAGGAATTAAATGTATGTATTTGCGTCCGAAGTATATTGTAGAAGCTATGAAAAAATTAAAACGTATTTTCCGTACAACTTAAATGATAGTATTTTTCTGTGAAAGAAAAGTGCTTATTCTAATTCACTTTTCAAGCAACATTTAACCATTTTAACCCGAGCAACGCCGGGTAATTCAGCTAGTTATACACATAACTTTTCACGGTAATAATACTTCTATGCGTAATTGTCCTAAAATAAATTTGCGATTACAAACACAAAAGCAATTATGTATCTATATATATAAAATAGGATGTGTGTATATGTGTGTGTGTGTATGTATGTGTGTATATTTTCTATACAAATCTACACCGTTTGACAAATTCACACCAAATGTGGTACACTTATACTTTAGAACACTGCGGTCAGCATAGGCTAACTCTTAACCCCCGTTCTATTGGCCCTGGGGGGCTAAAAACTATTCGAAATCGCCATAGAAATAACATTGAGCATAGATTAATTGCTTTAGGCAGCGATGGTTGCTTTACCACTGTTGATCGAAAAACAATTTTTTCCGAAACAAATTAAATTACAGTATTTATGTTTGAACTGACTTTTTAGTTCTTCCCATGATGTAAATAAATTATAGATATTTTATTGATGAAGGGAAAGAATATTTTAAAATATTTATGCTTGCAAGGAAATTCAAGGAAAGGTTTTCAGGAGTTCAAGGATTATTTTCAAGGAAAGTTGGTGTATATTTCGACCAACTTTCCTTAAATAATTTATTGAACACGTAATGATTTGTAGAATTCTGTTTCACAAGGCTTTTTAGGTAAGGCGTGTAACTTATTTTAAAATGTCCGGAATAGATACATGTGAATCCTCCGTTGAAAGCAGTGATTTTCTTTCTGAAAAATTCTGTAAAATCGACCTTCTGCTTTTTGAAAAAAATTTATCTATTCAGTTTAATTTGTCTACACCGATTACATTTATTTCTAACAAGCACCGTTATTCCGAAAAGCACAAACGAAAAACTCAATGATCATAAAAGCGTAATTTTGCTAATCGGTATCTGGCAGCACCAGAATTAATGTTTACTTTTTTTATAAAACTTTGTAGAACTTTCTAGAAAGTTGGGGAAACGGAAACTTCCTTGGACTCATGGTGGAGAACATTCCAGTACTCACTCGATTCTTAGCTGGTCGTATTTAGAGGAAGCTAGCTCGGTAAGTCTTCCAGTTTATCATCTTTCAGTGAATTTGGCAGTTTTATTTCGCTCTTTTAGTTGATTGTATAGTGTTTCCTACTTTATTCGACAGTGATAGTGTACATTTTGGATTTATATTTCTAAACTGATGTAAGTACTACATAATTTTAAATTCGGTTTTTCGTTAATTTTAGCTTTGTATTATATTCTATAATAGATTTCATTGCTCATTGAGAGTATGCCTTTTGCTTGATTTTTTAAATAAGTTTAATGGGGGATCAGAATTAATGCTTTTTTTAAAACCAGAATAAAAGTTTATTTTTTAGTATGATTTAGAATTCTGTGTTTGAGTATTTTGATTGACAGCTTTTAAGTAAGGCATTAATATTTTTTATTTGTGTTAAAAATTTGATATTCCTAAACTGA
Organism: Meta bourneti; assembly: GCA_933210815.1. NCBI lineage: Eukaryota > Metazoa > Arthropoda > Arachnida > Araneae > Tetragnathidae > Meta > Meta bourneti. Next base: position 36,062,409 of record OW119929.1, on the reverse strand, counting down.
TGTAAGTACTTCGCAATTTTAAATTTGTCTTACCATTCAGTTTATATTAGCTTTTTATTTTTATTGTATTCTGTAATCGATTTCATTGCTCAGTGAGAGTGTGCCTTTTGCTTATTTTATGAAATAGCATTTCTTTGTATTCATTGACAGATTTCTTTGCTGAGCAATGCCTCCAAGGAAGCGGAAGGCGATCGGCCAAGTGCAGTTAACGGCTAAAATGATGAAAGATGAGCGTAGACAAGAAACTTCCGAGGAGAGGAATAGAAGACTTGCGATTGCGAGAGAGCTACTACATCTAGAGCAACAGAGACGGCACAGCAGCGTGAGGCCCGACTACAGGATAAGAGAGATAGAGCCAAACGATCACGGACTGCGCACCATTTTAGCTTAGCATAGGAAGAATTCCACTACCATTCACATAAAAACTACTCGCTGCATGCAAGTGTTACCATCGGGAAAATGGAAATGGTTTGTAGTTACTGTCAAGCCAAAAAGTTTAAATCAGAGTCTACTGGTATTTGCTGTAAAAATTGAAAAGTTAAACTCTGCCAACTGGAACCACCACCACAAGAACTTTTGACTTACACATCAGGAGATACGTCAGAGTCGAAGCATTTTCTTAGTAACATCAAAAAATACAATTCATGTTTCCAAATGACATCATTCGGTGCCTCATGAGTTGTTGGACAGCCCGGATTTCCGTCGACATTCTAGGTGCAAGGGCAGATTTACCATAGAGTGGATCGTTGCTTCCGCTGCCAGATCAACCACCAAAATTTCTATAACTATATTTTATTCAAAACGAACAAATGGAAACTGATCAGAAGTGCGCCTACATCTCGGGAACAAGACGTCAGATTGTGTTAAACTTACAGAGGATGTTTCATGAGCACAATAATCTTATTAAAACCTTTGAAACAGCATTGGAACGTATGCCAACAGATGAATTTAAAGTAGTCATAAGAGCAGACCGAAGACCAGCAGGCGAACACGAGCGGCGCTTTAACTCTCCTCAAGCAGATGAAGTCGCGGTGGTTATATCAGGAGATGAGTTTCATCAACGGGATATCGTTATTCAATGACGAGGTGAATCATTGCAGCGTATTTCGGAAACACATCGATCTTATGATGCTCTGCAGTACCCAGTGATATTCCCCCACATGGTGAAGATGGATATCATTTTAATCTGAGGCAGATCAACCCAAGAACAGGTGAAACAACCAGCAAGAAAGTTTCAGCGAAGGATTTCAATGCGTACAGATTAATGGTTCGAGATACTGAGCAGAACCACGTATTGAACTGCAGGCAATTGTTTCATCAGTTCATCGTCGATATGTACGCTAAAGTCGAGAGTGAGCGTCTCCTTTACATTCGTCTAAATCAACGTAAACTGAAAGTTGATATATTCACCTGAGAGATGCTGGGTCAAATGACGGGAACGTTGAAAACCTCGGTGCCTTAGTCGTACTACCAGCTACAGTTACAGGAGATGAGTTGCAGTCCCAGACACATGCACGAATACACACAAGATGCTATGACGTACATGAGGACGTACGGGAGACCAGTCTTATTTATCACCTTCACCTGCAATCCGATTTGGACGGAGATCAAGGAGGTTCTTACCAATCAATTACCCAGTTAGCGCCACGACTTGATTGCGAGAATATTTAAACAGTAGTTGAAACTGCACTTTGCGCATCTTTCGTTTTTTAGAATTTTGCATTTTTTCGTCGGAATTTCGTTTCTGTTTGTCTTTATGTCTTAATCTTTTACATATTGCAATATTATGCAATATTATTATATGCAGGAATTAAATGCATGTATTTGCGTCCGAAGTATATTGTAGAAGCTATTAAAAAGTTAAAACGTATTTTCCGTACAACTTAAATGATAGCATTTTTCTGTGAAAGAAAAGTGCTTATTCTAATTCAATTTTCAAGCAACATTTAACCATTTCAACCCGAGCAACGCCGGGTAATTCAGCTAGTTCATAATATAAATGAAAGCTTTCAGTGGTGACCCAGACGTGATTTGAGCACGCAACCTTATCTGTTTTCACTATTTTTATTTTATGCAAAAGTAAAGTATTTATTGAGGCAGTTATTTATTAACTTGTGCATTTATTTTTCCATTTATTCCAACACGTGTTAACCTCATTAAGTTTAAAAAAAGGAAGTTTGAATTATTTTCTGCTATTAAATCTTTAAGGTAATTTTCACAATGCCTAATACAGTTGTTAAAGAAAAATATAGAATATATTGAATTAAAGGTCAGGTTTCGGACAACTATCTTACACAAAATTTTAACCAGTGACGATATACTTGTGAGCATCCCCTAACCCTCTTGACATTTTCTCTTAAAATACAATTGCAAAAGGTAACAAACAGTCCAGTGATAAATCAAACCAGCACTACAGGATCGATCCCGACTGAGGGTCTGGTAAACCTGTGCGGAGCATTGTATCTGGACTGCAAGCTGGTTAAGCCGATTTGGAGGACCCGGCTTGATAAAAAAATATTTGGAGGATTGTATCTGGGTTTCGGGCTAGGTAAAACTGTCCTGAGGGCCGTATCTGGACAGCAGGTAGTTTAAACATGTCCAGTATCTGGTCTGCTGTCCTAATAAACATATTTGGTGGACTGTATATGTATTACAATAAATTTTTAATAACTGCAGAATTTATCTTCTCTTTTAATAATTATTTATTACTTTAAAAATAATTATTTTATTTATACATAAGAAATTAAATTTTGAAAAAAAAATTAAAAAGAACACTTGCTTGACAATAAAATACGATTTAAAAGTTTTGTAAACAGAGAGCTCGAGCGACATAAAAATTAACGGAGTTTAGTTGTATCTCTTATTTCCACTAGATAAAAAATATAGAACAATATATTTTTCAACACTCTCCTTTATTGTCCATTTTTTTCTTCGTAAACAAGGATTACTCCAATAAAATCTTTGCATTCAGGGTATTAAGCTTTGGCTTGTGTAATGGTTTTGTGAGTCCATCTGCTAGTTGATTTTTAGTGCTAATCTTTGAAACTTCTATTTCTCCATCCTATACCTTTTCCCTGACAAAAAAGTGACACACCTTTATGTGTTTGGTTCTTCTATGGAATTCCGGATTCTTTGCAAGTCTTATTGCTGCTTCATTATCAATCCAAAGAAGAATTGGTGTTGCTTCAACATTAGTCATTTCTTTTAACAATCTGCTAGGCAAAACCAAATCCTTTGTTGCTTCACTTGCTGTAACTATTTCTGCTTCTGTTGTTGAGAGTGCAACTGAAGATTGTCTTTGGCTTGTCCACAATATTGCTCCACCTGCATACAAGCAAATAATACCAGTTGTTGAACGTCCGGTTTTATCATCTCCAGCATAGTCGGCATTGCTAAATCATTCTAAATGTCCTTGGTTAAAGTTGGATTTGTAAATGATACTTTTTTCTTATGTTCCCTTTAAATATCTGAATATTCTCTTGATTTTTACAATATCTGCACTGGTAGGATTTTCAACACTTCTTGCTAAATAGTTAACGGAAAATGCTATATCTTTATTATTAAATTCTCCACCATTGTCACTGCGGAATTCTTTGATCGGATGACCTTGAACTTTTGCTTCTTCATGCACTTGATTTAACTTTTCCATAGCTTCTGACTTTTCTTTGAGAAAGTGAACAAAGCGCATTCGAGAAAAATCATCTCTAAAGCAAAGAAAGTAACGAAAGCCTGAATTGAAATGGTCCACAAATATCTCCATGCAGTGTTGCTCCCTGCTTGGTTGCTCGTGGTCGGGTTCCAAATTTTTGACGGTGCATTTTTCCTTTTATACATCCTGTACAATGTTCATCTTTGATGTTTGTCCTTATGTTCAATTCTCTCTCAATAAGATCTTTAATATGTCTTTTATCTTGATAATCCATTCTTTCATGATGAAGCTGCAAAATATTTTGATTTATGAAATTTGCTTCTGTCGACTGTGATGATTTTGCTTTCATTTCCACTTAAACAGTCCTCCATTCTCTTTACGATAGCCATTAAAATATGTTTTCTTGTTTACCTTTAGGCTACATCTATTTGGTCCTGAGACAAATTCACTGTTTGGTAGTTTATCGTGAGTTTGCAGAGTTGAAAAAAGATTTTTCTTAATATCAGGAACATACCATACATTTCAAAGAGCTAAATGAAGAATATTTCCATCCACAAATGATTCAACTTCAATTGTTCCTTGACCCAAAACTTAAGCTTCTTGTCCATTTGCTGAACTTACTTTGACAGAGTGCTCAAATTCACTATAGGTTTTGAAAAATTGATTTTGGTTAGTAATATGTCTTGTGGCACCATTATCAAAGTACCAGTTTTCTTTGTCATCACTTTCTGTAACAAATGCATGATCATCTATTGATAGCATGCAGGCATTTACTTCCCTTGAGGTTCCTGTTCTTGTATTATTTTTATAATTCTTTGTTTTTTCCTTTTTTGGTCTTCTATCAGCAGTCCATTTATAACAATCTTTAATCCAATGGCCTTTCTTTTTAAAATAATTGCATGGATATATGTACCTCTTGTCTTTGCTGTTACTTTTCTCAATTACTCTATCTTTGACAATTTTCTTGACTGTTAAAGCTTCCTGATCAACATTTTCTGAATTAGAGGTTAACTTGCTTGCTTCTGTGCAGAGCCAGTTGATGAGATTGTCCACATTCCTTTATCTTTATGAATCATAAGCCAAGTTGTTTGAAAATTTGAATAATCTCTGGGTAGAATTTCAAATATCTTACATATAAGAAAAATTGGTGGCAATTTTCCATTATTGCTGTTTTGACATTTTCCTATTTCTTCTTGAAGGTTGTTCCAAAGCTGCCTAGTTGGAAGACAAGTTTCCAGCCATATCTAGACTTTCTTTCCATTTACAACCAAAAAATTCGAAACAAATTTCAAAGGCTTTATTTTCTTCACCAGCAAAAAGATTGCGTTCTGTCCAAACCTCATCTGGGCTTAAAAGATTTCTTATTTGAGATCTAACTTTTGGACTCAAGGCTGAAACTAATAGAAACATTTCTGATTGTGTCTTGTTAAATTTTTCCAAGTCTTTCTTGTAGACATTTCTTTCTTCTAATGTTGCACTGCTACTGGGTTCTTTAGGATTCTTATTTTTCCTGAAATTAATTCCATTGCATTTGGAATTCCTTTTAATTTGATCTGAATCAAATATTTCCAATCTTCTCAGTTTTCCCTTCCTTGAAGAGGTTCAATTTTCAGCATGATTTGTTCCATTTTCTTTTTTTTTCTCAAGAAAAAAAATGGTGTTAGGATTAGGAAAAGTATCCTGGGCCCATAACCTATAACAATAAATTTTTAATAACTGCAGAAATTATCTTCTCTTTTAATAATTATTTATTACTTTAAAAATGATTATTTTATTTATACATAAGAAATTAATTTTGGAAAAAAATAAAAAAGAACACTTGCTTGACAATAAAATACGACTTAAAAAATTTTGTAGACAGAGAGTTCGAGCAACATAAAAATTAACAAAGTTTAGTTGTATCTCTTATTTCCACTAGACAAAGAAAATAGAACAATATATTTTTCAACAATATGGACTGTGGGCCGGGTAAACCTGTCCGGAGACAGTATCTGAACTGCGGTCCTGATAAAAATTTGAAGTGCCATATCTGGTCTGCGAGCCGGGTAAACGTATCCGACGAGTCTTATTCGACTTGAGGGCCGGTTAAACCTGTCTAGAGGGCCGTATCTAAACTCAGGGCCTGCAATCAATCTATTCACTACAACGTATTTATCTTACACGTACGGATTGTTGTTGTATACGTGCTAGTTACAACAAAAATCCGTGCCCACTTTTTGAAGCTTTTCTCAATACGATGCTCAGTCTACTTATATTTTACGTCTATGGGGCTACCTTCAGACCGCCACCAATAGTCCGCTCTGTTGCTCTTTTAGTTGGGGTTAATGGAGCACATGGCCCCGTAGGGGCCTTAATCTCCAGTCGATAGTTGAGTTTTTTTATGTGGAATTGCATGGTAGAGATGGACTTGAAGAAATAGTTTATACGATGCACGTGAAAACATCAATGATTGTGGCGATTTTATCCAGCGGAGTTTTTGCTTGTCGCAGTCTCGTCATGACTGCGGAGAATCCTCCTACTGAGCGAAACAGGTCCGAGAAGAGTTTAAATCTAATAAAAAGAGTTCTAGTATCTCTGAAGTGCCCACCAATGGGCAGCTGGGTGAGGGTGTGTCTTGTGGGTTGGAGGAGGGGATAGAGGTCCTTTGATGGTTTTCCGATTGCCTGGTCTGCTGTTGAGTTTTTACAGTGTTTTTCCTTGAGGTGATGTTAGCGTAGGAGATGCCTGTTTGGACATTACTTGTTATGGGTAGTTGAGAGGATGGTTTCTTGTAGTTGAAGTTATTCTTGGGAAATTTCTTGCATCCCTTCCAGGATGCAATGTGTCCGGATTCGATGCAGTTAATACAGGTTGGAGATTCAGTTCTAGGTTTAGAGCAGTCTTTGGTCGAGTGCGGGTCACCACACTTTAGGCATCTGGGGGTCATAAGACAGTTACGAGAACTGTGTCCAAAGCCATTGCAATTGAAGCACTGGATAGGTCGATTTGTTCCTCTGTATTTTTCAATGACTATGCTCATTTGGAGGCATTCTTTAATGGTTGTAAATTTTGTCTGATTCAGGGAATTTCTTTAGTTCTATCAGAAATAGCGGGTAAGGTTGCTTATTGTGTGGTTTTTCAATTGAGAAGTTTTGGTGATTTGGAATCCCTTTCTTCGGAGGTCTTCCAGGATGCTATCAGTCGGGGTAGTGGTTGGAAGGCCCTTGAGCACAACCTTGAGTGGTCTTTCGTAATGGGGGGTGAGTCGGTACCCTTCTATCTTCTTGTCTTTGATATAATTCTAGACGTTTTGGTGCTGGGTTGGGGTCTTGGTTCGGATTTTGATAAAGTCGTTTACCAGGTGTGATTCAATATCTTTTCCAAATTTCCCCCTTATATCCTTAAGGATACTTGGGAAGTCTTTTGTGAGCTTCAGCATGATGGGATCAATGAACTGCGGGGCAGGTTCGTCAGCCAGAGTTGAGAATTTGTTGTTAACTTTTATGGGAGATGGTGGAGCACTTTCCTGGGGATTTGCTCGTAACTTCTTCTTCGGGTACTGGAGGGGTGCTTCTTTGAGTGGGGGTGAAATCGGTAGTGGAGGGAAATCCTCTTCAGAGATGTCCGGATTGTGCCTCTTGCAGTTAGGGACAACACATTTTCCGAGTTTCGTAATTTCCACTTGGATAACCTTGATTAGCACAGAGTGGCAATTCAGCCGATTGGTATCCAACCCATTGAGTCGGATCTTTCCCTTTGGGATTGATCCCGGACCGTCACCCGGACCGCCCGTTGTGTTGCTTCAATGTGACGTTAATTGAAATACCCCCAACCCATTGAGCTTGTTTGCATTTCGCTGGTTGGTGAGAGTTGTGAATTAGGAAAGGACCTCACTTAGCGTCATTTCTTTCCTGTATAATTCATCACATCTAAGCTTTTCAACTTGTTGGAGGCTTGCTTGAATTTCGGCTTGGGAGTAATCCTTATTTTTCGGAGAGGGTCGATGGTTCCGTATCCATTTCCATTTTGAAAGATGAGGATGAGTCTTGATAAAGACTGTTTAGAATCTGATGTCTCTTCGATCTTCCTTATCCTTATCTTATGCCTCTAACTTATCTCCTCACTCTGTTGCTCCAGTGTGGCGTTCATTAAATATCAAGCTACTACCCCCGGCCCAAATTTTTTTAGTAAGTGTGTTGAAACTGAAGTGAAGACAACCGCACATTTTCGCACGGTTCATAAGTGTAAATTTGAATCTTGAACTGATCAGAGGTAACTAATTTCGTTTCACGAAAAATAATGTCGAAAACCTTGTTGTTATCTAGGATGTTGGTTTATTTGAAGAATGAAGAAGAATATTTTCTAGAGCTAAAACGTTTCATCGAGCACGAATTGTTCCGTTTACAGGTTTGTTATCGAACCATGTTCGCTTTATTTTAATTAAATTTATTGATTTAATTTTCAAAACAAACCCCTTTTTTACAAAACTTGACCTTGTTCATCAAAAAAAGTTATCCAATATTCTTTATCATATTTTTAATTCCACTAAATTGCTATGAAACCAATTAACCCACAATAATTTCTGTTTTGTACCTCAGTTGGAAATATGTAAGATTGAAAAAAGAAGTTTTGATTCTCGCTTTCGATCGCCAATTTTTGGTTGGAAATAATTCTTTATTCAACTCTACATCTTCTACAATTCAGAAAGCAAGTAAATCAATGCATGTTGCAAAATTTCTTTCTAATTAAATTAAGTAAAAGAAATTAAACAGAAGAAAAGAGATTAAACTATGACTTGTACATTTGCAGAAAAATCTATCGTCTAATTTGTGCATTGTGAATGGTGGAACAAATTCAATAGGGAATAATGTATCTCTTCTATAAAGTAACCTTTATTCCAGTAATGCTCCCAACCTTGCCAGTTGTGATGTATTCTAGGAGTGATAATCACATATGTATAAAATTTGCATGCCAGCCCTGTGTTCATATCAAATTATGCACCAATTGCATTGCATCCAGTAAAAACAATAATTTGAATGTCAAATTGAACCTCGGATAGTTTCAAGTCATTAGATCCAGATGCTTCTGGATTATATGTATTGAATATTTGAAAATGTTAAATTAGCTTCCCATTTTTATTATGTTACTTCGGTACTTAAGTATTAATCGCCAAATCTGTTGGAAGGGGTATAAGGCGGAAGAACTGGAACAATCTGGTTATATTCACTGCCAAGTGAACCACAAATACAATTTCATTGATTCTGATTGTTTCGCAAAACTTTTTTTAGAATCACAGTGCGTAGTTGCATTAGATACTCGTGTTTTATTTTGTTTTTACGTCGAAATAAATTTTTACGTTATTCTTGATCGTTACGAAACAATGCTAGAAGAATATTCCCATCTCAATGTATATTTGGGGGCATTTGTCGTGAAACACGAACGAAATAAAAAAACACATTAAGATGGATTGACCATTTTTTCCGATTGTTGGAAGGGGTATAAGACGGAAGAACTGGAACAATCTGGTTATATTCACTGCTAAGTGAACCACAAATACAAATTCATTGATTCTGAAACTGCCACGCACACACAGAATATATAACGCATCTTGGGAAGTGAAAAATGACGAAATAAAAAACATTGAGGAACATCTCGCCACCACCTCGAGTCCCTACCTCGCTGAGTTTATAATGATATGTTTGATGCCATCCTAAGGGCAAATGCTGAACATTTTCCACCTGAAACAAAACTTGGCTGATATTCGCCAATGGCATGCGGTTAATACGCAAGTACTGTTACGGTAAAGATGTAGAATCCGAGACATGTTTGTCGCCAAGCAATTTTTGTTGCCAAATCAAGATGGCGTCCTAAGCCAATATGTTCGTTAAAAAAAACCGTTGACTTTCCTACGCGAAACACCTTTTGCATAGGGTTGCCATAAAGCTGGATCAAAACAACAAGGTTACCATGTTTGGCGATAAATCGCCACGGTCTCGGATTCGACATCTCACCCATTTCTGGAATATGGATGTGGAAAATTTGGAGAAGTTATAAAAATTAGCCTCCTAGACTTTTATTCATATCTCAAAATAATGTTCCCAAACCTGTTAAAATTGTTTATTACATTACTATTAAATAAACCAAACAATATCTACGGGTATTTCTTTTCACTTAATTTTTAATATGCAATATAAAATGAAATTAATATTAAAAATATGAATAGCAAGACTTTGACTGCTACAAATTTAATATTTGTTATTTTAAGCAAATAGAAATGACTACCTTTTACTTTTAGGAAAAGGCTGAAATTTTGGAAGGTCAAAAAGCAGTTCTAAATTTATTTCCATCTCAACATTTGAAAAAAGGTTACTATTCATAATTTTTTTGAAAATTTATTTCATAATTAATATTGTGCATCAAAATGAATAAAAAATGTAATAGTTTTGCTTGGGTTCTATAGAAGTAACGGTGGGTGAGATGTCGAATCCGAGACCGTGGCGATTTATCGCCAAACATGGTAACCTTGTTGTTTTGATCCAGCTTTATGGCAACCCTATGCAAAAGGTGTTTCGCGAAAGTCAACGTTTTTTTTTAAACGAACATACTGGCTTAGGACGCCATCTTGATTTGGCAACAAAAATTGCTTGGCACAAACATGTCTCGGATTCTACATCTTTACCCATAAGTTTTGATTTGGGTTCAAAATTTACTATAAATATCAGGTATTTTGGAAATTGGTAAGCAATTTGATATGAAGTGTCCTTTATTCAAATGTTATGCATATAAATTTATAAAAGTTGTTTTCCCCTATTAATTGGTACAATTTAATTTGGTCTACTGTGAACGAATTTTTGGGAATTTTTTTTCAGTAGCTGTACATAAAGTTTTGTAACTTTTACCATTGAGTAAATGTGACAGATTTATAATTCATTCCAGATGGTCAGAAACACTACTTAAATGCATAGTTCCATATTCTCTGCCGTATTAATAATTACTGCTGAGAAAAACATTTTCCTCAAAATGGTTGATATTCTACAACTACTATCTTTTTAAGTAGCATTTTAAAAACTGAATTTATGTGTTTAACCCTCCATTAGTCGCAGGCCTTTTTTAACAAACAAGATCACTGCATCTGAGGTGCTAGACATTTTCTTTCCTAGTTACATGTGCATTTAAATAAAATATGTACCATTATTTAGGACATACTAAAAAGTAAATACCTATTCAAAAATATATTATTAAAATCTACTTTTTTAGTTCCTCTTTTCGTCGTGTAATGTTGAAAAACAATTAAAAGTTTGCAGTGCACCTGTCAGGACCAGTGCGATTAACAGAGGGTTAAATGTTCATGAATATCAACCGATATCATTTGTGCCCTGTTTACTTACAGATAGAGGAATTGAATTTTAGTGCTGCTATTCGAACACATCGTGTGAAGACAGGAAAAATCAAATTAGAAGAAGAATCAAAAAGGCAAAATGCTGTTGACAAAAGAACAGAATTAGCTTCAGTGTCCTCGAGGCACAGCCTAATTGTAAGAATTCTATATTTATCTTTTGTTATGGTGAACTATAATACTTATAACACATGTTAAATTTATTTATAAAGTTACCTGCTTGGGAATACTTTTGATATCCAAAGCAAATATCCACTAATTTTCCATCACATTAAACTTTTCAATTCTGGGATCAGATTTACTGTACGGTCACCCTTGGCGCGATTTTTTCCACATTGGCGATAAATTATTTTATATGGCAACCCCATCCGACCCGACAAGGAATTGCAGCAACCCTATTGGACTTTGGAAAAGGTTGGTTTTTCGGAAGGAAAGAGCGCTTTTTTTTTTTAACGAACGCATATTTTTTAACAAAATATCGATGTTTTGCGTTCTATGATTGGTAACCGTTTTAAAATTTGAATTCTTTTTAGAAGGATTGTAATTGGTTACCGCTTAACCGGGTCGCAACGGAATATATCACCGGGTCGCAACGGAATATATTAGCAAAACCGGAGAGCTTGAAGGTGATTGATTTATTATTGCCCTATTCAAAAGGTTGTTCGCGTAGGAAAGTCCGCGTTTTTTTTTAAGAACATCCACAGGATTAATTAGACCGTAAGTTTTATTTATTTTTACTTATTATTGCTTATTTGTGTATTCCTCATTTATTATTACCCTATACAAAAGGTTGTTCGCGTAGGAGAGTCCGCGTTTTTTTAAGAACATCCACATTATTATTTACACCGTTATTATATTTTTTACTTATTATTGAGTATTTGTGCATTCCTCATTTATTATTGCCCTATACAAAAGGTTGTTCGCGTAGGAAAGTCCGCGGTTTTTTAAGACTATCCACAGGATTAATTAGACCGTTATTTTTTTTTACTTATTTGTGCATTCCTCATTTATTATTGCCCTATACAAAAGGTTGTTCGCGTACGAAAGTCCGCGTTTTTTTAAGAACATCCACAGGATTAATTAGACTGTTATTTTTATTTTTTACTTATTGCTTATTTGTGCATTCCTCATTTATTATTGCCCTATACAAAAGGTTCGCGTAGGAAAGTCCCCGTTTTTTTAAGAACATCCACAGGATTAATTAGACCGTTATTTTAATTTTTTTTACTTATTATTGCTTGTTTGAGCATTCCTCATTTATTATTGCCCTATAAGGATACAAAAGGTTGTTCGCGTAGGAAAGTCCGCGGTTTTTTTAAGAACATCCTGGCTTTGGACGCCATCTTGATTTGGCTACAAACATGTCTCGGATTCTACATCTTTACCCATTTTTCACTACGCTGTTTTCTTTAAATCTCGCTCGTGCAAGAAGTCGCCATTTTGGCGACTTTTGGCGAGATTTTGAAAAAGTCGCCAAGGGTGACCGTACAGTAAATGTTTACCCAATTCTGTTTCCTACATAGAACAGAAACTTAAAGAATAACATTTATTGTGATTCTCTAAAAGACGTTTGGTGAGTCCTGTTTTCCTGAAGTAATAGCGTAGGCACATAAATGCAAGCCAGCTTCTGGAAGGATATTTGATCCCACTGTTTCATGAGCAATTAACCTAGTTCAAGTATAAACATTTCAAGACCTAACCAACCTGACAATACCAATCTAGTTCGGTTTGTTTTAATTGAGGTGATTAATCTGGGGTTTCTGTCTGGTTCCTATTTGTATACATCCCAATTCATATTTTTGTTCAAGGCATCTTTTTTAATATATATATTTGCTATTATCCTTCTCAAGCTATTAAATAAAAGTTTTTATGCCAAGGATGTGCAAAATGTGATTCAGTGCCCATCTATGGATATTTATTTTCATGTACAAGGGCTGGGAAGACATTTGTTCAACATGCAAAATACAAGAATACAAAAGGATGAACAAAGTCAAAAACCCATCATAATTTTTAATTACCAATAGTTTGGCCAGTCCTGGCCCTTTTGTACCATAAAAGATCAATAAATCAAATCAGACGCACTCCAATACCTCTGAAACAATGCAAAGCTTCACTTTGCTTAATTTGTCCCGTTTCCTACATAGGTTTGGGTTGACAAAACCACCAATGCAGCATAGATGACTTGCCAAGCAATCATGACCAACTGTAAGTCTAAAACTTTCTGCAGCTTTCCTGCTAAGTACATCTGCAATATCCACTTTGAGGAGGTCTTTCCAATTCTTAAAGCTGTTTCATTACTTCCTCTTAACATTTTAAGTTAAAAAGTATGAATTCTCTTTACTGCCAGCAACTAGACTTTTGTTGGATGGAGTAATAATGAGTAGAGATGTAACCCTCATGTGTGTAACTGTAGTGCTGTGCTGTAATTAAAGATATTTCGGGTGGTTACGTTTCTGGATTCACTACATGGACAATGTTACCCTGCATGATTAAGACAATCAGGTGGAGATGTTCAAAATAAAAATAGTCGGATACCGCTGGTTTGTTTTGGTTTCGATTTGAAAGGTAAGCAATTAAAATCTTTACATGATGGGAGATATAGTCTCTAGTCTTTCGACATGGGTTAATCGTCTTATGGAGCATCAGGAGCTGGTAGTGAAGGATTGGTATTGAGACTAGAGTTGGTCTCTCCATGATCACTCATGTTGAGGTGCTGGTACCCGGACAGGATGTCAACTGGTCACCTAATGGAATATCGAACGCATAGCGTGATCTCTGACATAGGATCTGGAATCCTTAAAGTTGGAAAGAAAGGAATTGGGTTTCGTTCAGATGTTGGTAAGGTAATTCCCCCGAACTTTAAAGTTGATCAACATGCCTTAACAGGTGTCCACAAACACTAACCGTGTATTGCAGTTGGCCATCTCTGCTTTCAACTTCCAGTTCTTCACTTTGTATCGCCTTGGAGGTAGTTGTGAACAGTGCTTTATCAAATACCAAAGAACATGGGAATGCAGACTTTGTCACGATTACCATTGGAATCCAAAGAACTTGAAATCAAGGATGATGTAGCCATGTTTCAATTGACACAAATAAAAACAACTCCTATCACGGCAAAGGACTTGGCTCTGGCTATTGAAAAGGATAATGACCTTATTTCACTTTTACATACCTTGCAGTCCAGTGAACTGATAAGGGGAAGGAAAACTGAGTATAGTCTACAATACGGTTTCATTATGTGTCGACAACACATTTGTATTCCTAAATGTTTTCGAAGAATTACATTGCGGTCATTTACGCATCGTGAAGATGAAAACTTAGCTGGCCGGCTGTACGTTGAGATGGCATGACACTATCTTTTATCAAGATTTAGTGTATAACAATGTATATAGAGTCCCACATGAATCTCAATGTGACTAGATATTGTTCAATATAGTATGTTTACTCCAATGAAAACTAATGAATATAGTCAAACACCTCATTAATGTAAGCACCCTTTATATAAATTTAAAATGAACTGCTTTCCGTTCCTCCATTAAATTGAGTATGAACTTGAATGTTTTTCGAACTTTATACATGAAAATGCTTTATATAAAATATCTGATATAGTTCAATCAACCTTTGAACATGTCATCCTGTTGACATAAATAAAGTTGTGTTTCTTACATTGTTCTCATCTTGATGACTTGTCCTGGTAGGATAGTAATTCTTACCTTGATAATTCCTGGTTGGATGAGTCATCTAGGTAAGAATTGTTATTTTATTTGTTTTAATAACAAGATTCTTCAAGCTTTTAAGTTCCTCAAATAAATAAACAGTTGATATTCTTGGTAGAATGATAAATCCATTGTTTCAAAACTAGGATCAATTCCTATTTGAAATGGCATTTTTAGACACTGTTTTAAAACTTCTGATCTAATAAGTAATTTTATTGGAATTTTTTAAATAAAAGCTTTTTAACATAAAATACAAGAGAAAATGTCTAGATACTAGTTTCTGACTAATAACTGCAATTTTACTCCATAATTTCATTTTCAAATATTCTAAATTTTTATGTTAACTATTGTTCCATTAAAATATCAGTATCTGGCCAAATATTATGAGGATTAAAAATGCTTTAATGGAGGGTATGCCGATTTAAATAAAATTTTTAATGAAATCTTAATGATAATGAAATAACCTTCGACAAAATACGTTATTTTATCCAAATAAGTTTTTTGAAATTTGCTTCTGCTGTTACACCTGAAATTACATTTTTTTAACTGAATTCCTTATTAGAGATGATACTATTGATTGGCATACAGTGGTGCCAACTTGGAGAAATTATTGGAGATTTAAAAGTTGTGTAACAAAAGGCCAGAAAATAATTTAATTTTTTCTTAAGTTTATAATTTGTTTAAAAAATTCCTCTCCCTATTCATTTTTTATATGAATTTGTATCCTGAAGTAGAATTCAAATGAAAGAATAAAAGTAACAAGGCCTGAAGATAATTTTGATTGTTAATTTTTCAAAAATTGCCTTGGCTGTATTTTCTAGACCCTCAAAAATATTAATGTTTGACATAAATCAATACTATCTAGAAACTACTGCAATTTACATATCGTCGCCTGAATTGAATAGTGCAACATCCAAAAAACTGCAATTTTACAGGGAGAGCTCTTCAAAGTTTTTTTGCAAAGCAATTATTTTTCTTTCATAGATATTTGCCGGAAATATCTCAAAAAACATGTAATTTAGTTATATTTTTGAACTGCAATGAACCCTTTTGAAAAATTTTAAACTTTTGTAGTTTTGAGCTAAACACTCGGAGGTCTTTGAGTTGTGACACTTGAGGAATGATAGACCTTTTCAGAAGGTCAATGAGTCCCTTCTTTTCACTAAGCGGCAGCCTTGCCATGTACAGTTTCTTCAAATTCTGCTCTTTTTCTATTCCTTGTCCTTTCTCCAGACCCAACCAATTTTTCCTCTGTCCAACTATCTTCCACATAGGACTCCTTTGTGAACCTTACGTTTTCGCCACTTTTTAATTTGATCACTTTTAAGTTTCACTTTGAATGTTGGCAAAAATGATTGAGGTAATGCCTTGATGTCGTAAAAGTCAGTGATTTAGTTCGATGACTTTATACAGGTTGCCGGTTTTTTTCGTACAACCTATTAAGGTCACATACATACTGAGATGGATGGAAGATAGATCCACTTTTCAAAGCTCTCTTGACTTCGCCTTCAATGACTGAGTGAACACTATCGTTTTCATTCTGAGTATCCTTTTATTAAAAATTTATGTGATACTATTTAAAAACATCAACTATTTTAAAGCTTTGACGTACAGGGCTACTATGGCTAAGTTTTTTTGTTGACCACAGCAATTATCTGAGTAAAGGATTACATCTAACCCTTCTTCACCTGATTCACATTCTAGGCTTTCTAGGAACTTGAAAATGCAAATGCCTATTTCGTTAGCTCCCCGTTTCCCCTCTGTTTTGCATTTCACATGTAACAAGTCACGACGCCATCCTTAAGCCTGTAAAACGTTAAATTGTAAACTGCCAGTTTTAAAACATAGTAAAAAGAAGTGCCTCCATTGGGGCACTGAAGAACAGCTTGTAAATCGAAGGATGCAACAATGGTGTTCAAAGAATTATTCTTCTCACCATTTTTTTTCTGATGCACTTAGCTTTCTCCAACAGTTGATTTTCATAGAACTTTTAGTTTCTCTTTCTCATCGCCCTGACTGTTTTCATACATCGCACACTGATCACATTGATCGTTTTTTGGATTATAAAATACAATGTTAAATTCGTAGTTGAATATATGGTAGTAGATCAAATATTTAATACATAGCCCTCTTTTTTCGCTGTTGGACATAGTCCCTGTAAAGTTCGCTTATTGATGTTCCCTTTCAATGTATTCCTTACTTGAAGAAGAGCGACAATAATGACTAGGAATTCTGGGTATAATGTGTTGACGAACACGTTCTTTTAATGAAGCAGCAATCGTGGCGTGGTTTCCGTGATGACCTCTTGCATCTTTTAAAACAGCGTTTCCTGTCGTGTCGGATTTTGCCAGTACTGTACACATAGGTCTATCATTCATATCCAGTGTGTTCTTTAGAAATTGTTTGCATATTCTAATTTTTTCTTCTCCTTTCCTTAGGAAGAATGCTTGATTGTTCCTACTTGTGCTTCCTTCTTTTTTATACTGATATTTCGGGATTCCATAGTTTCCATACACTGCCAAAGAAAGTTGCGCGGACCTTCTAAACATCCCAATTTCCAATACTATTCAGACACAACTTGTCTTTCAGATTCATTACATTTTTCTGAACATTTCAGCTTACATTTAGCACCACAAGGTAGCTTCATAGCTCTTTTCTTTACCATTTTATTAGACTTGTAAGGTACATACTCCTCACCTAAATTTCTGTGTTTTTCGGCTTTCTCTTTACTGACTTGTTTGCCTTTCTTTTCCTGGTTTTCTTCATACGGCTTCCATCTTCATCACTATGCTCTTTACTTTATCGGGATCATACTTCTGGCTTTCTTCTTTGCCATCATGTTCTTTACTACTATGAAGTTCGTAGTTTGAGTCCAGCTGACTATCGTTGGAAGCGTGAGAAACATCCAGGTCTGAATCGTCATCGGCCTTCTCATTTACTGAATCAATTAAATTCATGCTGATTGCTGAACCCGGCTCTTTAAGAATAGCTGGATCAGACTCTTTATTAGGAATAATTGCTGGATCAGGCTCTTCATTAGGAAGAATTGTTAGGTCAGGCTCTTCACGAAGAATAATATTTTGCAGGACAGTTTGAGTCCTCATTATTTTCAGCAATCTTTTCTTTCATCATATCTGGAAGTTGGGATACCCAATTCATCACATAATCACCCACTGAAACAAAAAATAGGTAATCGTGTTAATCTGTTGTGGAATGGCAATGAGGTGTAGCAGCAGTGCGCTAGACTACTAAATACAAGTTCATCTGTGAAGATTAGCCCTAACAGTTTACCTACCTGGTACAGTATTTAGAGGTGTCTCAGTAAAAGGTTGTAGTGAAAAGGCTTCGACGGCACATCTTCATTAATTGCAATCACATCAGTTCTTTCAACTGATTCCGTCATATTTTTTACACTCCATTGCTATGTTCCACTTCTGTATAAAATTTGACCCTCTTTCACCAGTGTTAATAGCAACTTTCCTCGCCCAGACATTGCTTAAAATAGAAAAAGGCAAGGCGTTAGCAAAATTTTTTAGAAACAATGGCTCAATTCAAAATACTTCATCTTGACATTGAACAATTGACTTAAATTTTTATAGAATATTGGCAGAACTGAAAATAATTCACTGAGATGACCGAAGAAATGGAAAGAATAATGGGGACACGACACTAAATACTATACTATTCCACCAAATAAAAACGGAAACAAACTAATACAATCTTTTTATGGAAAAGTAACAGATCTGAAAATGTGTCACTATTCTAGATATATCCTCCAGCCAAATCAGATTTTATTTGAAATGTGACTGCAAAAAAAATAACAACTTGCCTCCTTCAATGCTTGGTTCCAACTGGCTATTGTGACACTGTTCTCGATAAACAATATGGCATTCTCGCTTACTACACTGCTGGCCACCGTAAATGCAACACCCTGAAGGAAGCATGCAAATAATATGAAATTTACAACATGCATTAGCGGAGGTGAGATATGCAAATGATTAGAATTTCAGCGCAGACGCACATCACTCACGCCTGTGGCGCCACTTCAAAGCGCTATTTAAGGCTTCGAGATTTCGACGATTTCAAGTACGGCAATTGTGTTTTTCTTGTGGTTTTTTCAAAAAAACGATCAATTATGCCTCGTAGAAAACAGCGATCATCTTTTGATCAAGTATCCGAGTTCGATAGAAAAGGATAGTGGCCTACCGAGATTGTGGATTATCTTTCAGGGAAATCGGTAGTCGTGTTGGACGAAACCAAACAACTGTAATGCGGATATGTGATCGTTGGATGCAGGAGGGTACGACGGACCGACGTGTTCGATCGCATCCACCTCAGTGCACCACTTCACGTGATGACAGGCATATTGTGCGTATGGCAGTGACGGATCGCTCAGCCACATCACGAACCATAACACAGCACATTCAGTCTGTACCGCATCATCCAGTGTCTGCGCGTACCATTCGACGCCGTTTACAGCAGAGTGGTCTGTCCGCAAGACGTCCATTGCTTCGTCTACCCTTGACGCAGAACCACAGACGTTTCCGCCGCCAATGGTGCGATGAAGGAAGGATGTGGACGGCAGAATGAAATGAAATTGTCTTTACTGACGAGTCACGCTTCTGTCTGCAACACCACGATGGTCGGATTCGAGTCTGGAGACACCGTGGAGAGAGGATGCTGAACAGCTGCATTATGCACCGCCACACTGGTCCTGCACCGGGTATTATGGTATGGGGCGGTATTGGATATCACTCTCGCACTCCTCTAGTACGCATTGCCGGTACTTTAAACAGCCAGCGCTACATCTCCGAGGTGTTGGAGCCAGTTGTCCTTCCTTACCTTCAGGGCTTGCCCACAGCCATATTTCAACAGGATAATGCACGACCACACGTGGCACGCATTGTCCAAGGGTTCTTCGTCAATCGCCAGATTGAATTGCTTCCCTGGCCAGCTCGCTCTCCGGATCTTTCGCCGATAGAAAACATGTGGTCCATGGTTGCTCAACGATTGACCCAGAATACATCCCCAGCTGCCACACCAGATCAACTTTGGCAACGTGTGGAAGCTGCTTGGTCTGCTGTACCCCAAGAACACATCCAAAGTCTCTTTGAATCAATGCCGAGGCGTGTGGCAGCGGTGATCTCCAACAATGGCGGCTACTCTGGCTACTGATTTTGGCAGGAACCACACTTCACAGAAGTCTATAAATTTAATTATTTGATACTTGGTCAACATGTTATTTACAAAATAAATTTTGTTGTGATATCTCTTGTCTTTCTTGGTGTTGCAATTTGGGTGGCCAGCAGTGTAAATTACAAAATGACACTTCTGCCATCTATTGACTATTTTGTGCAGCGTGCGAAATGTCATTATTCCAAATAAGATACACGCTGCCCTCGACTTTCGCACATAATTGGTTCCTGAAAATGTGTGCGAATGTTCGAAAGTAGAGGGATGTAAAAAAACATAAAAAATTGCATTTTAAAATATTTATTTATCAATAATATATTAAAAATATTTATTTATCAATACACATAATTAAGTTACCGATGCGTGTTTAAGAGCTTTCAGGTGTTTTCTTTATAAACTTGTCAAGAGTTAGTTGAATATCACCCTTCTTTTTCTTTTCTTGATAAAGAGTTATAACATGCTGTGTCTTTCTCATTCGCCAAGAAGCAATGTCAATCGGGTTTTAGAAGGTTTATGTCCAGGGGCAACTAGTTCTTCCTTCGATAAGAATGTACGATTAAGCATTTTTTTCCAAAATAAACCCGTCTCATCTACATTGAATATTTGGCTAGGAGAATATTCTCCACCTACAATAATTTTGGACAATGAAGAAATAAATTCTTTTGCGGTATCTTTATCTGCATCAGCCGATTCTCCAGTGAATTTAATATTATCTAAAGAATACCTCATTTTAAATTTGTCGAACCAGCCATTACTTGCTTGAAACACCATGTTAGAATTTTCTTTTAATCTAGTCTTCCAATCTTCATGCAAACTAAGCCTTAGCTTGAATAATTGAAAAACTCAGAGGGACATCGTTTTGATGTTGATTATCAATCCATGATGACAAAGATCTTTCCATTTCATCCATCACTATGCCTTGTCTTTCGGAAACAATCTATGAAGATATATTTCCACAATTTTGAACGTATTCCTTAATTTTATTCTTGTTTTTCAAAATTGAACATATCGTAGACCTGTTTATGTCGTATGAATGGCCGATTGAAAAGATTCACTGCTTTCCGAACGTCTAATTATTTCCATCATTGTCTCGATTGTATGAAGTTTATGAGTCCTAAATTTCTTTTTTGTATCAACACTGCAGTTTCTCATTCATGTTTATAAATTTATAAGGGCGAAATATTTAAACATAAACAAATAAAGCATAACACACAACGCATCGGCACGCGCCCTAACGCAAGACTAAAACTGTTTAATATATTGTATGTGCACCTAATTCTGTTTTTGCATGAGCTTTTTTTACACGGATTTGATTTAACATGAATTCAAAATAAATATTTCATTCTCTTTTTACACGAGTCATTTTGATTTAACACGAGCGGTCCAATCCAATTTCTAACAATTTTTTTGCCTAAATTCTAAGAAAACTAAATTTTATTTGTAGCGTAGTAGATCATTTCTATTTTCACTATGTATAACAGCTAAGTGTGTGTTTTGAAACGCGTGCTTTCCTCTAGATACATTACATAACATTTTTATTATTGAATTTGGTGCACACCTACCGTATTCTTGCGTTGTATCTTCGGAAGACATTTAGTATGTAGCTCTATTTCAAAATGAAAGAATCTAGTGAAATTTGTGCACATATAAATTTTGCCGAAAGTCAATAAGTTGTAAGTTTACAAATTTTTCATTCCTTTATTTATTAATTTTAATTTGAGATATTTTTCGGTAGCCCTTATAAAATGTCACATAATTCACCCATTACCAAAACGAAAAGGAAAGCGATTTCTTTGGAACTCAAAATTCAGATTTTAGATCGTCTTACAACTTTACAAGGTGCTACGTCTGTAGGAAAGCATTTTGGTGTACATGAAGCTACCATAAGAACAATTAAGAAAAATGAAGCTGCAATTAGGAAGTCGGCATGTTCTGGAACAAAAGTAAGTGTTAATTCATCATCATATACAAGAGATAATGTCAAGGAAAAGATGGAAAAGGCTCTGTTAATATGGATAGAAGATAAGTCACAAAAAATAGTACCAGTAGATGGAAATGCCATCAAGCAAACAGCACTAAGAATTTATAGACAGATTAAAGAAAAGGAGCCAAGAGCACTTCATCTCAGTTAAACAGAAAGTATGAATTTTCTGCAAGTACAGGTTGGATGACAGGAGATGTAGAACAGATTTTTTTGTTCATGAAGAATTTTTTTCATTTTCATTACATATTATTACATGTGTATTTTGTTGAAATAAAATAATAAGCTTAAAATGAATATTTTCATATGGATTTTTTTAATTATTTTTACTGATTTTTTAGATCCGGAACCAATCTTCTTTTCTTCCATAGATACAAAGTCTTTTTTTACACGTATTCTTCAGGAACGATCTACCGTGTAAAAACAGAATTAGGTGTATTTGACATTCGGCCCCGCCACCTCGGCTCGGAACCCTAGTGACGTCACAACGATTCCGAGAAGTCCGCTACTCTAGGCGGCAATCTGAGTGAGCGCGAGCTACCATGCTCCGTGGGTACGACTGCATGGAAGCGAACAATTTTGCATTATCGACAAAAATCTTTAAAAAATTGAATTTTTAAAAATGTGCGAAATAGCGAATTGTGCGAAAGTCGAGGGTTGCCTGTATTATTTTTTGAAACACCATCAAAACCTGAAAATTAGATTTTTTTTACTTGTCACTATTCAATTAAGGCGACGATATCTCATCTAACAAGTTTGAACATATAGAGCCCCTGAATTAATTAAAATCATAAAAAATCTTATTTAAATTCCCTTAAATTTCATTCCCTGCTTTAATGTTATTTTCCATGGATATTTTATGTGTAATAAATTAATAACAATTCCATTATACAAATCTTTTTACGATGAAATATTTTTATGGTTCCTTGAAGTTCATTATATCAAAAATTTCATATATATCTTCTATTCCAAGCGAATATTGTTATATTATTTATTTATAGAATTTTGAAAATGTGGTGCCAAATCCAGTGATGAGTAGTCCTTCAACCCAACCACCATTGGAAGCCTTAGAGCCTTTGAATCTTGAACCAAACTTGGGTAATATTTCTTAGCTATGGATAAAATATTTTTAGATTTAAGATATTGTTTTCTATAAATGTTCATTTCCTTAAGCTTAGTTTATTTGAAATAATTCTCAAAGGAACTGTTAATATACAAACATATTCCATGCTTAATTTAAATTAGTTAACTAATGTAGGCATGTTAACACTACTTAAGAATTACTTATTCTTAATTTGAGCAAAACTAAAATCCTTATCATCAATATATGATACATACACCCAAAATTGGAAAAGAAACTTAGTAATGAGTTGTTTAATTTAGAACCATAATAGATTTCGCTTGAACTTTTCCTGCAATATTCGATAAGTGTAAAATATATATGCCAGTGATTCTCAACCACTGTGCCGTGGCACTTTTCTGTTCCGCCAAATTCTTAGAGTGTGCCGCCAAATTTTAGAAAATAAAAATTATGATTTTGTTCATTTGTTGGAAGATGAAATATGGTGTGCTAAAATAGCTTACTTATCAGACATTTTTGTTATTTTTAATAACATAAATTCAAGTATGCAAGGGCCGAAAGAAAATATATTAAACTCAACAGATAAACTGGTGGGATTCCAAAAACAAATAACTTTATGGAAGAATAAAGCTCAGGAAGGCAATTTGGAAAAGTTTGAGTCAGTCCCAAAAGATTTTAATAAAACTATTCATAAAATTGTTATTGACCATTTGACAACATTAGAGGAGAGAATTATTCATTATTTCCCAAATTTAGATATAAAAAAAATTGATTGGGTTCGTAATCCATTTGTAATAACGAATACTTCTGTATTTGAATTAACTTTGAATGAAGAGGAAGAACTAATTTCGCTTTCTAATAATCGAGATTTAATTTTAAAATATTCGGAAGAATCAATTAATTCATTTTGGATTAACATTAGATGCGATTATCCCATGATAGCCAAAAAAGCTTTAAAAATATTATTACAATTTTCTAAATCTTTTTTGTGTGAATTCGGATTTTTAGTATTAGCCAACATAAAAACGAAAAAAAGATCGAGACTGTTAAATGTAGAAGACGATATGAGAGTAGCATTGTCATTTTTACAACCAAATATAAATGAAATTATCAAAAAACATCAAGCTCAAATTTCTCATTAAAAGTATTCTTATTATTACCTTGTAATTAATCCCTTAATAAACGTACTGTTGTTTTTGTAGTACATATTATATTATTTTATTTTACATTCACAATTGTTATCATAAACTATTTTACACAGTGTAATATAGTAATCTATAATATAAAAATCGACACACCAAAGAGTTATCCGAATGGGACAAAATTGTTTATGCACATACCTTACGATAGAATATGCAAATGATTAACTTTTAGCGGCCAATGACTGAATAGGTGGAGCTCCAGCTCATTACAATGGAGCATCCGAATCATGTATAAAACAGGATATTCCAATGCTAGGGCATAACTTCCATGCAAATGTGGTTCCGTCGACTTACGTGGACTGTACCAATGCCTCACAGACGGGTTCGCAGACAGTATGAGCAGATATCACCATTTGAGAGAGGATGTGCAATTGGACTGAAGGAAGCAGGATGGTCAAATTGCAGGATTGCTCGACATTTGGGTCAGAGCGATGCTACCATTTGACTATGTTGGCAGGAATGGGTGAACCATGGCTGTACAGAGCGTCAAGAAGGTAGCGGTCGACCAAGAGTGACGACAGAAAGCGAGGACCGAGTGATAGGCGATCACAGCACTTGATGCGTCCTTATCAATGATCCGACGTGTAACTAGAACACCAGTGAGTGCAATGACCATTGATAGGCAAATCAGCGAACAGGGGCTGAGATCACGGAGGCCATTGCGCCGAATCCCCCTCACCTTTGCACACCGTAGGCGCGTTTGCAGTGGTGCCAGGTGCATTTGACCTGGAATCTCACGGACTGGAGCAGAATTGTTTTCAGTGATGAGCCCCGCTTCGAATTGAGCCCAGATGACCAGTGAAGACGTGTCTGGAGACGTCCAGGACAGCAGTGGGATACTCACCTGACTGTCGTCCTCCACACAGCCCGACAACCAGGAGTTATGGTATGGGGTGCCATTTCATTTGATAGCCGGACTCCTTTGGTTGTCATCCGTGACACCCTTACAGCACTGTGGTACGTCGACGAGATTCTACGCCCCGTTGTGTTGCCCTTCCTTTCGCGGACCCCTTCTTCAAATGGGGGCCCGACCCCTCCGTACCAGCTAGCTGAAGCTATCACGGATTAGGGGGTGACCCCGAAAAATAGCGGCGTGTGTGACTCAATTCGGTCAATTTGAGATTCGCTCTTCACAGCGGTCACCTCGAAAACGATGGGCATTACTCTTTTGCAAACCCTTGGGTTGGCTACGAGTGAAAAAGGGTGAATACTTCCCTGTATTCCGTCCGGGGGATGGATAGGGCCTTATCCCTATTTCTTCCATCCTAACGTTTAGAGCCTGTTATGGCTAACAGTTTGCAGGACTGTTGGGAATGTCTACATAGGCACCTACGCCTTATTCCGGTGACCGGTCAAGTTTAGATCCTGTGTGAGCTTTCACACCTTGTCAGGGTTCTGGTGCCTGAACCAAACTCCTTATCCTCAGGGGAGGGCTTGGAGTTGTTGACCACACAAATTTACCCAAGCGGCTCAAAGCTTGGAGACACTTTGGGTGACGCTTAATGTCACTGGGCCTGACTCTAACGAATTCAAGTTCTTTACGGAGGTGTGCTGTCAGCCTACAATAAAGGATGTAGTGCAGGGAGTCACCCACTTCGCCACATGCACAGGCGTTCGACATCGGGTATCCCAGTCTAGAAAAGTATTCCGGGAACCTTCCGTGATTGGTAAGCATTTGGACAGCGTAGGGGTCAAATAGATGCATTCTGGGATTGGGAAGAATTGCCATGTAAATTGTCCCTCCTCAGAGGTTTCCCATCTCTTTTCCCACATCTTTTTAATGATGGCCAAAATCTGAGTAGTTATTGATTTATATGATCTCTGCAATCTAAGTTGAACCGCCTCGTTCTTGGTGGCTCTCTTAGCTGCATCGTCAGCCGCCTCGGTAGCCGACGTGAGCTTTAATCCAATGCATTTTGATTCCCTGATTTCCCACTAGCTTCCAGTACAGAGCTTTGATCTGGTGCACCGTTGGGTTGGAATGTTGCGGATCTTTAAGTGCTTGGAGCGCGGATAGACTGAGAAGATGTGGGTGATCTCTTCTCTGCGTTGTAGATAGGTTTGGTTTTGCACCATTCCAACGCTTTAAGGATGGCTGCCAGTTCCGCCTGAAAGACCGAGCTATTGTCACTGAGTCTATATGTATGTTCTTCTGTCATTGCTCCGAAATAAAGCACTATAAAAGCGGCGCCGTAGCGGCCGTCGATACCTGATCCGTCTGTGTAGATCTGTCTCTGCACCGTCAGGCAGTGAGTCGTCAAAGGGAACGATTACTCTCTCGCTGGGGTGTATTCCTGGGACGTCGATCCTTCTTTCGAAGGAACTAGGTCTCAGGGTTTCCCCATCAATCACCACCTCCTGGTCCAGTTTTACGAGGACAAATCAAGAGTAAACTAACGCTGCTTTCAGATCCAGGGACATTACACCAGCAATAACCTGTAGTGCCCTCGTGGATACTGTTTTGAAGCTCCTCGGCATTTGAATAAGAGGTTGCCTCTGGATTGTATTGAGGTACATCCTAAACTGGTGGAAATTTATTCGTATACCCCAGGCGCCATAACCGAAAAGCACTGTTGGTTCAATGACGTTAAGGTAAATCCTTTTAAGCAGCCTGGGTTGACTTACGTACATGGACCTTGCGACCCTGTTTAAAGCGAACATCAGTGCTAATGTTTTGCCTCGCTTTTCTGAAAAGTGTGTTTTGAAGCTCAGGTTGGGGTCCCAGATGATTCCGAGGTCCTTCCTTCACTTCTAAGTTCCTTCACTGCTTCAATGTTTTTGTCCTCGCATTTGTAAGTTGGACCGTTCGTATTTAGATTGTTGCGGAACGGAATAGTCAACGATTTCACGGACCCCTGGACATACACGTACATTCCAACAGGATAATGCCCGGCTGCACATGGCATGCCTTTCTACAGATTATCTTCGTGCTTCTCCAATACTTCTCTGGCCGGCGCGATTGCCAGATCTCTCCCCAATAGAGCACATTTGGGCTCTGATGAGCAGACTTTTACGACCATCCCTGGATCACGCCTATCTAACTCGCCAATTGGAACATGTATGGCAAGCAATCTCGCAGGAGGACATCCGCCAACTCTACGAGTCAATGCCCAGCGGGATAACAGCTTGCATCAGGGCCAGAGGTGGGCCATCACATTATTGATTCTTTTTGCTCTTGTAGCTGTATTTCCTGAATAAAACATTCAATTCCTATGATACTGTTATCGTTTCGTTTTCATTAATGTACATCACATCTACCGATTTTCAACCCATTCGGATAACTCCTTCATGGTGCGTCAATTTTTATGTTATAGACTGTATATGTATTAATATTTTGACTTTAAAGAATATCTATTCTATAAAAACGTTGTGTATATACACAATTTTATAGAGAATAGATATTTTAAACACTACTAGAAACAAGTTACTGTCCTCAAAGTGAATTCCATGGATCAAGTTCTTGTTTGTCATATGAATGCAGAGACTGCATATTTCTATCGATTTTTACTGAAAATGGGCAATTTGTTTCCAATTTTGTTTATAAACACTAATTTTAAAACATGAAAGTTGATACTAAATAGAAGGTATAATTTTCTCTTATTTTAATAAGGTACTCTAATCTTAATGTATAATCTTATTATTTGTAAGTGTAGTTAAAATCTCCTGGAAGTATGTTTTCAAACTACTCCTTGGAAGAAAGATTGAAATTCGGTAGATGCTATTAAAGGTTATTTATTAAGAATAAAATCTTTCAGTGGATAATTTACTAAAAGGTACTAATTTGAATTTGATTGGGTGCTTTGATTTATTATTGTAATTGTGACAATAATTCATGACTACATTTGTTTTGCTTTTCATGTAGCTAATTCCAGATTAATGATAAGGATTGAAATGTGTAAAAAAATTGTGCAAACAATTTTAACTAACCTAACCTTTCACAAACTAACGTTGTCAGCTTAGACCAGAAACTCATTAACTGACATTTTTTCAAAGCACTAAAGGCTTGTTTACATGATGGTGTTAAATACATTGTAATCTCTTTAAAAGATGTATAACACTCATAAAAACTTATAATTTTATTTTTCAACCTAAGAAGTAATAGTTAGGCTTTAAGCAAGTATATATTTTTGAATTATTGTCAGTTAAATGAGTTCTGCTTTAAGCCAATGATATAAGCTTATACACTATAATTTTGTAATTTAATTGGTGTACAACTATGAAGGGAAATTTGTTTTTAAAGGTTTTTAATGTAAAACTGTTGAGGTTTAATTTTTTGTGCTGTATGTGATGCCATATGTTGAAATATTTACTTAAATTTAATAGACTTATGCATACAATCAAGTCTGGTGCCATTACAAACATTTTATACATTATGAAATTATATTTGTTTTTGAAATGCATCCTATCATTTAAGTATTTGAAAAGTTAAATCTAATGAAATGAAAAGATGTTATTTTCAAGCACTAATCAAAATGTCAGAGTTTCAGAAAAAGTACTGATTAGGGCATTTTAAGAATTGGGCTTTTATCTTTGTTTTAATAATGAACATAAAAATTCAGATTAAAATGTAAAGGCTAACATCTATAAATAACCCTGAAGATCTTCTAAATTCCTGTTTTTAATATTTTCAACAATTACCAAATGTACCATTAAATGTAATAAAAGTGTAATAGAAAATGAGTTTGAGAAAATCATTTTTCCTGTATAAAACTCAATAAATAAAAGTACAAACCCTGTATTCTCTAAAATCCTTTAACAAGAAGTTAAAAGTTCCCAAAGGAATGTTAAACCGCATAGCTTAAAGAAATTTTAGACAATCGATGTTTATATCTAATGTACTTTTACTATAAAGTTACAGTAAGATAATTTTTATTCACTTCCTACATACACAATTTTAACTGCAGAAACAAGTTTTATTGGTTAGTCTTGACGTTTCTATTATGTCAGGGGTTTCTATACTAAGTGTATTTTCTACATCAATAATTTTTATGAATGCTTGGATTATAAATACATCATTATTCAAACTTTTTGTATCCTTGCAAAATATTGTTTTTTTCTTGTTTGAGTGAATGAATTATCTTAAACCATTTTTCTTTTGAAAATCAAGTAATTGTTCTCTTATAACATCATGTGTGGATTATTTAAATAAAAGTTATGAATGCTCATTTTTATCAGTAGCGTAGCTTAACATTGATAACTAGGTTGTCAAGTGCAAAAATTTAATGCTTTGAGTCAACTAAATTCGTTGTTTCTTTTCCTCAAAGCGAATAAGATACAAATAATTTTTAGCCTTTATTTAAAAACGAACTGAAAAGGCACAATTGCACCCCGTAAAGCTTGGGGTTGTCTTTTACAAAGGCAAGGAAATAAGAAAGAACAGTGAGAAAATGATAGACCATGTGCAAGGACCCACTGTACATCTCATCTGGGCTGGATGCTAGCCTCAGTCAGTGCCACAGTAGAACAGGGCTGCCACAAGCGACTTTTTGCTACTGTTCTTGAAACTTGGCGACTAGGGGTATCTTTTTAAGCAAAATCGTCTTAATGGCTACTAATTTAAAAATTTTGGGGACTTTTTGAAAATTCACCAAAGGTCAATAAAAATGTAGTCCCATTTTTTCAACTAATAGCAGATGGAAAAATATTTTTTTATTTCTTTTTGGAGAAAATTTTCCAAGGGACACCAATTTCAGTTTTGGAGCCAAGCCATGACAACTATGGAAGAAAAACATCGGAATCTGTAGTTGCTATATTGTCATGAAAACTTTATTAAGGAAATATTTTTTAATTTTAATATTTAAATTTCTTGGCAAAAACTTCACCATCTATTTCATACTTAATTAGCACTTGGGTTTTAGCCAATTCATTTTGTATCTAAGCAACCAAAATTTCTACTAAAATAGGGTTTAAGAGGAGTTTTTTGCTGTACAATTTCACAAGTGCTTTGGCTGTGGCAGCTCTAGAAGCATGGGGTATAGGAGAATAGTCTGCTGAGGGTACCCATTACACATGACAAACGCCATTCACAAATCATAGTAAGAAACCGTTAAGGATTGGGCATCAGTAGTCCTGGGTTGGCTTTTTGTGTTGGAAAATCCAAACATTTAAATAGAAACTGACATCTCACTCAGATTTACATTAAAAATTGTTTTTGCTTTCTGTATTATTTACTTTTTTCCCTCCAATTTTTTATTTGAAGATTTCAGGCTTTAGGCTACCATGGATGCTATGTGTGCCACTAGTTTTTTATTATCCTTATGTTATAAATAATCATTATTACTAATAGGTAAAACTGTCAAGAGATTGTGACTACTTGATATTTTATATTGTGATATAAAAGAATTTTGGCTAGCAAACTGTAAAAGTTGCTTGAAACGCATTGAATTGAAAGCAAAATCTCATTCCCTTTATCTGGATTTATGGTGCACTTTGTAAAAAACACTACTTTGTTGACCTAAATTTTCAGTTTTGTGTTCATTGGCCAACTAACATACATATCTATTTTCTAGGAACTTTAATTGACAGTGATGAAGATTTTAACTATTGAAGAAAGGAATTGACTTGTAATTATACATATTATTTGTATTGATACTTTTTGTAATTAAATCTGTAAATAAATTGTATTTTTTCATTTGTTTTTAACAGTTGGGCTTTGTTATTATTTAAGACAGAACGAAAGAAATTTGAGTTGTTATTATGTATAATTTTAATTGTCTTCAAAGGGTTTAATTTGGGATTCCTGGTTTTAAAAACATTTTTAAAATTCATTGTTTGCAATATTTTTCAGGTAAAATATTTTTATTGCATTATCACATTTTAATTTTTATTGTTAAATCAAGAGCTAATACATATATTTAGTCAAATTCTTATTCTGGTGGATCATTGATTTTGATGATAATGTAGAAGTGTCTTGTTAACCAATCTGACCAGAGAAATTTTATTTTTATAATTTGATTAAGAAAAACTAATTGACTCTTGGCTCTATTTTTTCAAATTCTGGTGTTACATCAAACAATAATTTTATTTTCGAAAGATAATATTGTAAAATGAAGAAAATGGAAACCGGTAAGTTTTTCATAGTTATGCATTAATGTCTGATACTAAAATAAAACTGATCAGGTTTTACTTACAAATTTTTAAATGCTGATATTATCTAGTGATAATTTAAACTTGTTTGTTTTATTATCATTTGGGGCATTTCTACATACAAAATATAGTTTTTGAAGTAATGTTTAGATACTTCCTTTTTATTTTAAAACTGAATAAGTAAAATTAGTTTTCCAGATATTTTTCAGTCTTTAAATTTTTGACAACATAATTCCATTCTGTTAAATAACTATCATTAATTTGCCATCAAAATATTAATTAGTTTAGAAAGGATGCAGAAAATAGCAAGACACCTGTTACTGTTTTGCAAACCAAATGAGTTTTTGGTCAATTAAGAAAATAAGAATTGTATGAATGCTTGTATGTAACGAAGAAATAGATGCAAATACCAGCATAATTAAAAATTCATCAAAATCATGCTCTTATTTGTGATGCTTACAGATATTTTAAACTTATATCTAATTTAATGATAAACTTGCATAATTTTAAAAGTGGATCGTAAATTTGCAAATCATTCTCAACCACATGTATGCAAATGCTTACCTGCCTGTTGCTTTAAATTACCTATGTTTAGGTTTTTGCTTTATAGAACAAGAAACAGTTCGAATTCAAAAAAGTAATGCTATTCTACTGATTGTAAATATTTCTTTTAGGATATGAAAATCCATTTTTACTTGTCTTAATTTTTTTTGTTGAGTTTCACTTTTTTTTAATGTATTACTTAGAAAGACAGTGCCTATTTTTTTGTGGCAACATGATCTATTTTTAGTTTCTGTTTCTCATGTATTTTCAATGATTTTGAGAAAGAAGCAAAACAAAATTTTCAGAGTGTATGATATCGAATGTGAGGGGATTGGCATTTCTGTATCATCAGTTCTACGATTTACTAATCACCAATTTGTAGATTTATTTTCATGCTTTGATTTTTTTAAAACTCGCTAATTTTGTGTTTCGGATAATTGTAAAACGATTTGCGTAATTGAATTTTTATGAAATTCACACCTGCAAAATAAGTTTTGTTTGAGATTTTTGTTTTTAAGGTAAGTGAAAAATCTACTTATATTTATTTTTATTTTATAAGAAAACAAATTTATTTCATCACCATTAAAAATTCGTGGATATTTAAGGGGAAATATTTTATTTCAGAAACAGCTATTAGTGTCATCTCAAAATTCATACATAACTGCCATTGCTTTAAGCATTTTTTATTTTAGTTGCTTTCGTTTAGCCCTAATATTAAGTAATCTGCAGGTTTCAACAAACATTTGAACGTTTTTTTACTTAATTTCAATTGTCACCAAAAAAATCAATGTACACAAATTTGTGTATCCCAGATACAAAATTTTGTCTTGGATACACTAATACAGAACAATGTTCATCTTCAAAAATATAATTTGCACTGTTGACTTGTGAATACAAATAATGTAACTAATTTAGTTCTTAAAATGTATCCATACAAATATAAATTCCAATTTGTAGATTACAATAATAAAATTTTGTTTTGTGGAATCCCTTCATGGGGGGCGAGAACAGTTCTTCAGAAAATCAGTTTTGTATTGACTTGAATGTGCAATGAATTGATAGGATAAGACTGAATCCATTCCTTGTAAACTTAAAAATACATACAGATGAAATGTATACCCAATTTAACTAAATATGGTCTGTCATTGGTAATTTTTTGACTTCTGGCCTAAAGCTGAATCTGCAGACTATTTTATCTTGTGATAAATATTTCTTACTTCATACTCAAATGTGACGAGTCTGGAACATATTTAGTTTCTGCATTTCCGATGAAGGAATTGTGCGACTTTATGTCTAATTCTTTTTAAAAAGAATTTATACACCAAATTAATGGTTGTGAAGATGAATATATGCAATACATTGCTTTGAAGTCTGACTGAAGAGGTAAAAATTTATTCTGAAACAACGTACGAACACATCCGTGATCGTACATTGTACATATTTAATCGACAGTTAAGGATTACCGATAAAGGCGGAACAACTTTTAGTGGTAATTGCATTCACACGTAATCGAATATCCTCCATTTGTTAGAACTACAGTGTGCTTTTAATGCTTCATGCAACACTAACTTTCCTTTTAACGTACATGTGTGATTTAAGAATATCGATTTATCTTGCAACTGGTCGGGTTTTTTCAGACAAGGGCCAAGCAATTCAACTGATCGGCATATAGGTAAAAATTCTGGGACTATATCCAAATATTGTAAATTCTTTTAAGGGGATTGATTGAAAAATATTTATCAAAGCAAAATAAGGCCATAATGCTTTATTATTTTTCATTAAGTCAGAATTAATTGACTAATCAATTTTTGATTACACCGATAAACATTTATATTCATTATATAACAACTTTACCTTCGCAATGTATTCATTTTGAATTTAACTTTTAGACAATGCTTCTAATTAGTAAAATGTAGAAGGGGCTATGGTAGCCCAGTTGGAAAAGCAACAGGAGGGTTGCGAGTTTGAAACTCGGTCCAGTCAAAGACAGTAGTGTACGCGGGGGTCGGTGCACGTTAAATCTAGTGGCCCTGTCCGTGATTCAAAATTTCAAGACGTCCTTGGATCTTACCCTTCGGGATTTCCTCCCTGATTGTATTTCTTCTGTGTCATTGAAATCTTTCATTGTGCGTGTATGTCTATGACTTGTGTCTGGTTCATCATGGCCCTTGGGCCATAAAAGCCCGAAACTAACCAATCCCTTAGCGATTGATCCTGGATGTCGCCAATAGGCCATTGTGTTGCTCCAGTGTGACGTTAACTACCTACCTAGTAAAGTGTAGATAATGATATATTTTATACAAAAAATATTTAAACACCAGCATCAATCACATTTTCATGAATATTACAAAAAAATATGGGACTCAAGATCTATGACAAAACAGTATTTTTTTCTAAAACCAGTTCTGCACAACTTAACCCATCTTTTTACGTGCTTTTGGTTGGGTAACAATATAGATTTCTTAAAACAATTTCCATTTCGGTGGAGCTTAGGCGCTATAATGTCAACTTTCATAAAGTAAAATCTTGACGCAGATCATGCCTCCCATAGCCCCATACGTACAACCATAAATTAAAAAAAGATATATTTGCTTTTCCAGGTGTAAGGGGCTTAAGCCCCCCAGCCTGTAGATGCTCATTTGAAATGAAAAGGTCAAATCTACTTATTTGGGGTTTAAGGAGCTAAAGCCTCAGCCCATGTTGATATATACATGAAATAAAGAAAGGATATATTCACTTTTATGGGTCTAAGGAGCTTAAATCTTCCAGAACGTAGATGTACACACAAATCAAAAAGCTATGTTTATTTATTTCGGGTCTATTGGGCGAAATCTCACCTGTAGACTCGTCCATGATTAAAAAGGATAAATTTGTTTCTGGAGTAGTTCCTAAGGGGGATTTCAGCCCCGTAGGTGCACTCATGAATTAAAGGAAGGATATATTGGCTTTTTCAGATCAAGGGGCTTAAGCCTCCCAGCCCTCGGATGTACCCATAAATTAAAAAAAATATGCATATTTCGTGTCTAGACTGAAGCCCCTACCCTTTCCGTGTATCTATGAATGAAAAAGGATACATTTGCTTATTTTGGGTCTAAGGAGCTAAACCCCATAGCCCACGTTGCATGCACCCATAAATTAAAAAAGGATATATTTCCTCTTGTGGGTGTTGGGGGCTTACGCCTCCCAGTCCGGAGATGGGCCCATGAATTAAAAAGGACAAATTTGCTTTTTGGGATCTATGGGATTTGAAACTCCCATAGCCCCTGTTGGCGCACTCATGAATTAAGGAAAGGATACATTGGCTTTTCCGTGTCTAAGGGGCCTAAGCTTTACCAGCTCGTAGATGTACCCATAAATAAAGAAAATTATATATTTGTGTTCGGGTCTAATGGGCTGAAACCCCGCCCCTGTAGTTGCATCCATGACTGAATAAGAATAAATTCGTGTTTTGGGGTCTAAGGGGCTTACGCCCCCCGTAGGTGCACCCATGAATTACAGAAAGGATTATTGGCGTTTTCGGGTTAAGAGAGGGTCAAGCCCTTAGATGTACCAATAAATTAAAAAAAGGATATATCTGCATATTTAGGGGGATCTTGGGACAAGCCCCTAACCTGTTGAAGTCGCCATGAATGAAAAGTATAAATTTTCTTTTGGTTCCAAGTGGGCTTAAACCCTCAGGTGCAACCATGAAAAAACCGATATTTAATTTTTTTTCGGGTCTATGGGGTTAACCCCCTTACCCACCCTCCGTGAATTGAAAAAAGGATATTTTCTCCTAAATTGTCTGAAGATGCAAATATATGTTGAGGGCTAAAGCCTCTAGATATATTTGCTTCATTCAGTCTGGAAGGAGGACTCCCCTCGTGGGTACGCCTTAGGCCATAAGAGGTTTAACGAGCACCCCCTCCCCAGGTACACGACTGTCTGGATCGAGTTTCGAATTCGCTACCCATCAGTTGCTAATTCGCTATTCAATACATTGTAGGGTTGGGTAGTTGAATTAACGTCGCACTTGAGCAACAAAACCAATAAATTA
Source organism: Meta bourneti (assembly GCA_933210815.1). NCBI lineage: Eukaryota > Metazoa > Arthropoda > Arachnida > Araneae > Tetragnathidae > Meta > Meta bourneti. Next base: position 36,026,547 of record OW119929.1, on the reverse strand, counting down.
TAGGCATAATAAGACTCATAAATGGAATAAGAAAGATCTGAATTGTCTAAAAGCAGGGTATTGTTTTGAATTTGCAAGAATTTTACACTGTAGCCCAGTTGGGTAGGTAGGTATTTTAATTAACGTCGCACTGGAGCAACACAACGGGCTATTGGCGACAGTCCGGGTAGGAAGGTATTTTAATTAACGTCGCACACCTGAGCTGGCACCCCACTCTCCAAACTTCCACGCCAACGCGAGAACATTTGACCAAAGACCGTCGTCTACAAAAGGGGCTGGTGTATGATAAATCTGTCGTGGCCTCAAATGTCCTCACGTTGGTATGGTGTGCCAGCTCAGGCGTGACCTCGTCATCTCACCGTGGTTCAAAATTTCGTGATATTGTTCTAGGATCTTTCCCTTCGTGTTTGATCCCAGACCGTCGCCGGTGTTGCCTCGTCAACTGACCGTGGTTCAAAATTAAGTGGTGTCCTCGGATCTTTCCCTTTGGGATTGTTCCCGGACCGTCACCAATAGCCCGCTATGTTGCTCCAATGTGACGTTAATCAAAATATCTACCTACGACCTACCGGGCTACTGCGGCAAGGATTATGAGAAGGAAACAAATTATTTAAAAACTTATTCTTAATCCAAGCATATCGCACTGGAACAACACAACGGGAATTCCGGGATCAATCCCGATGGGAAAAACCCGAGGACAACACCTAATAATTTTTAACCTCGAAGCATCTGCAAGATTCGTCAAAAATTTATTTATCGTGTGGAGCAGAATTTACTTTCATGAAAACACATTGTCCCATGCTTCCACTCAACTCCACTGCGTGTGAAGCCAACCAATGTGGATCGTCGAATCGAACATTCTAGTTACAAGTTTGTTATTTTCCTCGTGTTGGTGTGCTGAACCTTTTAGTCTGAAGAACAATTACAAAATTTCTTGTTTGTTAGCAACTTTTCCATTAATAATTTGTGCAGTTAATTGAATCTAGTTAAAAAATAAGAATGAGTGATAAGGATAAGGTATGTGTTTTCTCAAATTAAAATACTCCCTTTTGAGTTTACCGCAAAAGATCTGAACTTGTTCTTGTTTTTGTCGGAAAATGAATCAATATTTCTTCATTTGTTTTAAATGTATTTAGAAATTAAAATTGAGGAATTTTCGAGTTTTCATTTGTATTAGTGCTCAGTTTCCTATTGTGATTTCACACTTGATCATGCATTCGGGAAAATCCAATGTGGTCGAAAGGCCTCGTTTTATCATCCATGTTTTTACATTGTAGTTCTTATCGCGTTCTTAATTAAAACTGACCCATGCAAAAGTTTAATTCTAAATAATGAAATTAATTTTTTACTATTACAAATTGTAGAATATCGATTGTCAACTTATTGACATAAGTTCATTTTTAGTTATGAAAATTTTTAATTGATGTTACTGCCTGTACCTTTTCTCAAACTGATGAGCGCCCGGAATCAGTTTTAAAGTTTTCATCTAATTAAACAAATTTTGTTACGAATTGTGGAAATGAATTGCAAATAAAAGGATGTGCGAAATTTATTTTGATCAAGTATTTAATTTTTTATTTTATTTTTGGGTCATAAGTCTACACTAAATCAAAATATTTTCTTTATAGTATTAAAGAAATAAAAGTAATTGCTTTTTTAAACTAGATTAATATTAAAATAATATGCATTGGTATTTTGTCAAACATTTTCAAAATTTGACTGGAATCTTAAATTGTTTTTCCATCATTTTCTCCTAAAATTAAGATAAAGTAATTGCAAATTTAATCGGTCTCAGAAAGATAATTTCTTTCATAATTTTTATTAGGTTGAGAGAAACAAATTGATTACTCCACTTTGAAAAATAAAGTTGTAGGCATTCATAAAATCTCTTGTCAGGTTCGATTCCTCCCTGTGTGTATTTCTCTTTACTGTGTGTGAATGTCCATAACTTGACGTTGTCTGTCTTGTGTTTGGTGCAACATGGCCATAAATGGCCCTTGCACCATAAAACCTATCCAGCTATTTAATATCTAGTTTCAATATTTCAAGAAAGCTAATGGTGTAAAACTTTGATATTTACTGTAGAATAATTAATTTATTATGACAAATCTTAGGCAATAATCATAACTAGCTAGATGTGATGTATATTATGTCTAAAAATTGCGTATTTTTTGCTCAGATGAAATTTGAAAACTTAAAATTATTTATTTATTAAAGTAAGTACTATAAAATTATAAGTTCTGTAAATTAACAATAAATCTTTAGCCCCTTGGAATTTTTGCTGTTGGAAAGTTTACTATTTTCTTTTGGCAAAATCTTAAGAATATTAAGATTTTTCTTTAACTTATTGAATTGGTATTCTGAATCAATTCAAGAAACCAGTGTGAAAAAAGTCATGATTTTTTAAAAATAAAACATCAGATTTATAATGATTTAAATCAGGTTTTTAAATTTCTTGGACATGAGACACACAACTTAGTGTAGTTTCTAGATAGTTTTGATTTATTTAAACATTAATATTTTTATGCAAAACATCAATGTATTAGGAAATATAGCTGGGTAAATTTTTGAAAGATTAAAACACTACAAAGGAATTAGCAATGTAAATCACATGATAGAGTAAATAGAACAGTGTCCCAAATACCAAGCATGAGCAATGTTTTTCCATTTTTCTCAAGCATTTTAAATTACTTTGAGTTTAACCCATTACCAGTGACGAAATTTTTTGGACCCAAATAAATGAGATTGTTGGATCCCACCGGTACTATATTACGAATTTTTTCAATCATACAAATTTCAGAATTTTTTCCATTATTTATCATAAATTAATGAAATGTATTGAATTACTTCAATTATTTTGATGTAAAATAATGAATTGGTTCAAGACTTGCTTTTGAAAAAAAATCATGTCATCAATAGAAAATAAAATAAAAGGAACTTGCATCTTGAAAAAATTCCTACTTCTCATTAATTTTTAGCTTGCAAAAATAACTTATTGGTGAAAAAATTGTTATTTTTTTTAAGTTAAGAGTAAAATTAGACGACATGAAAATACATAAATTTGAAATAAAATGTCTGTTTTTCAAATTCTTTGAGCATTGACAAGTATTTCAAAAGTATATTCAAAGCACACAAAAAGGGTTTATATATAAATAAAAAAATGAAGCTTTTTCTATGAACAGCATAGAACAAGTGTAATAGCATCCCCCAGAACATGCTAATTCAATGGAATTTTGAACTTGCAATAAAAAAATTATCAATTCCAATAGCTTTCTACTTCAACACATAATCTTTTCTCAACATACTTACTCAATTATCAGATGAGTGAATTAATTTTTACATTCCAAATTTCAATTCCATAAATTTTGAATAGTTATTCTAGCAGTGCCAAAAAATTTAGGGGATCAGTGTAAAATTTCCCAATAAATTGAATTAAAAATTTTCCAATGTATTACACAAAACAAAATGAAACTTAAAATTGTCAATTATAAAGATTTATGTGCAAAATTGGAAATCTTGTGATACTGCAGAAAATCTTTTTTTTGTGAGTCTCTATAACAACTAGAACATGTTAAAAAAGAAGCAAGTTACCAGAATTTTAATAATTTGAATGAATATTTTCGAACATCACATGGAAAAAGAAAAACAATTTTTCAATACATCGTGTTATGTAAGTCATTTAGGTTTGAGGGGGTGTTATGCTTTCAGGATAAAGGACAAACTAGCCCTTTATAAGGTCTTCTTCCTGATAATTCTTTTGATAGCCTGTTAGTGTTAATTTTAGGAATTCAATTCAGATTCATGTGTTTTTCTACAGATAATATTTAGTTTTGACACTTGTTCCACACAAAATTGTATTTTTCGAATAGATAGTACATCTTAATTTTTGATGACAAAAAATTTATCAGAATAATTTTACTCAGATAATTTATCAGAATAATAATTGAAGCACTGCTCCGCCAGAATATTTTCAACAGTGAGGATTTTCTTTGAATTTAAACTGGTATTTTATGAGCAATTAAAGGGAAAGAACAATCATTTGCTTGAAGTTTGTATAGATATATTAATTTGCACCAAAGTATCAAATTTTTAAAAGGTTTTCAATTCTTTGAGGGCCTATTTATTCCAAAGCTTATTTCTCAATTTTTGTTTTCAGTCAAATTCGCTTAAAGATCAAGGAAATGCAGCATTGAATGCTGGAAATATTGATGATGCAGTGAAGTTTTATTCTGAAGCTATCAATTTGGATCCTTCTAACCATGTCTTGTTCAGTAATCGAAGTGCTGCATATTGTAAAGCTGGAAAATATCAGGATGCTTTAAAGGATGCTGAAAAAACAGTGGAGTTGAAGTCTGATTGGTCAAAGGTAATGTTGGAATAAAAATATTTTTAAATTCCATATGATTAATTTCTACAATTTCTGATACCTGACTACAACTATAATTGCTAAAACTACGGATTCTGACATTTTGTGTTTTCGTGTACCATGTTATTGCTGTATCTAAATACAATTTCTTAATTCATTATCTTTTCCACCATTTTTTGTAATGAGCAAATAAAATGTGATTGATATCAGGTTCAGGTGTATATTTTCTGGTAAAGTTTAGAAAAAATTGAATAACCTTTTTACTTAAAAAAGATACACCAGTTGTCTATATGAAATAGGTTGTGTCTGTCTAGAATTATTGTCAATAAAGTATTTTCTTTATGTAGTAAGGTTATATCCGTTGGCTTAGATCCGAATCTGATTCACTGACATCTTTTGGAGACACTAAATGCTTATTTTCGTGATGAGAAACACCTTCATATTGTAATCTCTTTAGAAGATGCATAACACTATTAAAATGCTAATAATTTTATTTTTTGACAAGGGCTTTAAGGTTTTGTTTAGAGGGGTAGTTCAGATTTTTTTCACTAGAAGTTAACAGATGAATTATTTGTTCTGTGTTTTATAATGAAACCGAAATCGTAGATGGAAGGTGTGAAATAAGGAGGTTTCAACTAAACAAATTTTTACACCCAAGGCAAAACTAATAAAATGGTAAACTAATAAATTTGAAAATGACTAAACGTGCCCTACACATCTCTAAAATGATCGTATAATAGAAATACCCATAAATGACAAAAATAACCTCAAAAGTTTTTTCTGAATCCAGGAAATTACAAATTAAATTTCTATCAAAACAAGTATTACCTGAAGTGCTAACAAGAGTTAACATATCAACAAAATCCAGGCCATCCTAATAAATGTACAAAGCTATACATTTTGTTGCATACTTATAAAAATGCTTCCCTAACTATTGGTGATATACATATCTCCCAATTAGAAACTGCTGATTTAGTTTCTAACTATTAAATCCGTGCATGGCGTCTGCATTTGTTTCTAAATTGTGTATGTCTATTGATGGCACAATAGACTCATCTGATGGCACAATAGACTCATTTGATACCTTATTCAAATCCATTTATAACAGGGTATGCTGATTTAAATCAAAATTTTAAATTTCACTTTTCATTCTGTTATCTATAAATAGAATGGAGTGTTTGTACATTGGATATTTTTGATCCATTTCAAGTTTCTGTTTTGGACCCTTCTGATGCCAAATCTGATTCTTATGCTTTTGGTGTCTGTTTGTCCATCTGTCTGTATGTGTGTGCCTGTGCTACGTTCAAACAGTTGAATATATTTTCATGAAACTTTGCATACTGTGAGTACTTTCATTTGGTGACTGAACTTGGTTCCGTAAGTCTGTCTGTCCATCTTCCCTTTCTATGTTCGATTTTGTGTCTTTGTACAAGTATCACATAAAATGTATTCAACATATTTTAATGAAATCTTCTACATTTGGATAAACCATATTTTAATTTAGAGAATACATTATTTGATATTCCTGTGCTTATGTAATTTAGCAGGTTGCATGCTAAAACATCTGAGTAACTACTTAAATCATCCATAATTTGGTAGAAGCTGGAATGCATATTGAGCATTGCAATTACTTAAATTGTTTTACCAGTACTGCTGAAAATTAATTATTTTTTAAAAAACTATTTTTGCAGGATTTAAATTCAAATACTTTTTTATTTTGAGCCTTATGTATTTTGCAAAACATAAATTATTTCCAAACATTTGGGATAGACGATATTTTGCAACAAAACTGAATCTTGTGTTCGTTTGCCACGTGCGGTGATTTTTTTTCGCTCTGAATTAATTTTGTATTTTTAAAAATTTATCTTTAGAACTTTTCCCGCAACTTTTATTTTGTTTTAATTCTCAGTTTTCTATTTTAAATATTTTTTATTTTAATAAATTGTACTTCCTTTTCATCACACACACCACAAAGTATTCTGTTTAAAGCGGCATGTAAGTTAGAATAAAGCACATTTTAAGTGGAATTTTGCCATTATTGAAATAATGTTAATGTTAAAAAACCCGAACTAGGGGGACTTTTGCAATATTACAAAATCTTTGTCATAGCGACAGATGGCCAAGGTGGCTTATTTTACGAATTGAAGCTATACAGAGGCTGTTTTTTACATGAAATTTTTGTGTTTTAAATGTTCCATTTGATAGCCCTTATTGTTAACTATCTTTCTACCTCTTAATTTCCATGATAATAACGACTTTTGTAGTATCGACAGTGGTATTTTGTCCCATTCGTGCTCCAGTTTTCCAGTCCTTGAATGGTTTTTGGTCGACTTTTCGATAATGCCCTTTTTAAAAGTCCAAAAGCACAAAAGTGCATGGGTGAAACATCTGGAGATTTAGCAGGAATATCAGTAAAGGGTATTGACTTGATACCAGTTTCTTGTTCCATTTTTTCCAAGAATTTAATAGTCGATTTAGATGTGTGGCTGCTTGCTTTACCCTGATGCAGTTCTACTGATTGTTGGCACTGTGGGTAAAGATATGGTATTTCTTATTTGAATATTGGGGATAAAATATGGTCTTGATAATATGTGGGAGTTGATTTTTACGTTTTTCCCCTCTTTTTACTTTTAATTTTCCATTATATACAAAACTGACAACAATCATAAATCTCTTAGAGAAAGTTCTCACGTTCACTTTGCTATAGTCCTTTGACTTGGCGGAATCTCTTTTAAAATTAAAGATCTTACCTTACAAATATTCTCAGAAATTTTTTCTTTTTTGGATACTTTTTTGGAAGTATTTTTCCACTTTTACGTTTTTTTCCTTTCTCATTAATGATATTACTTATCGTACCTTTAGATATCGAAAAACCATGACTTTTACAGCGTTTTTAAATAATTGAATAAGCATAATTCTCTTGGGAAAGAGAGGAAACAGCCTTCCATCAATTGCTTATTTAAAAGCGCCATTTTGAAAGTAACCAAAACTCTGAATTAGCAAACGATAAGTTATACTTTAACTATTTAACTGCTGTGAAAATAAAATTCTTTTGTAGCATACAATTTATTTTACAGCTCATCAAAATCTTTCAAAAAATATCCGAACAGCCTCTGTATTTAAGCAACTTATACTATAAGGAAAGCTTGCTTAAAACAATGATTTTCTTGTTCGCTCCTCTTACAAATACTTGTTTTCTGTGCCAGGCATGTTAGTGAAATATATGTAAACTGACCCATAGTTTTGAAAATGCACCAAAAGCTGTTGGCAACTCAAAGCAAACACAAATTAAAAATGTGCATAAAATACTAATTTTTTTCCATTGAACTCTTATTTTGTTGCTAGAATTTTTAGTCACCTGTAAATGAGACAGTAAATGTAACTATTAAGACAGCTGAGCATATGTTTAAACTAGTTTCACTCATATCCTATGCTTTTAACAAATGACGACTTTTTCCACACTTCCTGTAAAAGGATAACTAAGAAGTTTCATGTATACGAAAGGTTTGAAATGTTTATATTTCTAAAACAGCAACTAGTTTGATCTGTTTAAAATCAAGCAAGATTCTGTTCATGCAGTCTTGTATAATTTGTAGATATTAATTGGATGTATTCTAAACATTTGATGTTTAACATTAAACAATTTCAAGTTTGTTCCTTCTCTGCATCTTAATATCTATGTATAATTAATATTCAACCACAGATTTTTTAAATGATTCAAATTTCTATAAAATATTCTGTGAAGTTTGTATACATCATTTTTATGTAACATTCAAAAACTAATATCTTTAAGCTAGTAAAAATTATTTGCAGGATGATGATTTTATACATTTAAAGTTACAAAATGTCTTTATTATTTTATGGAGCAATTGGTTTTTGAAGGTTATTAACATAAAATTATTACTTTTATAGGGATATTCCAGGAAAGGAGCTGCTTTAGCATTTTTGAAAGACTATGAAGGAGCGTTAAACTCTTATAATGAAGGATTAAAAATAGATCCTTCAAACGAACAACTTCAAGAAGGTATAAATCAAATTGAAAAAGAACTCGCTGGAGGTAAGTTTGTTATAAATTTGTTCTATCAATTTCTTAGTATAAGAATTTTTGTAAATCCTAGAAATTTGGACTTCAAAATTCATTCTAGGGACCAAAATGATTTGCTACATTTTTATTTTGAAAACATGATTTTCTGTGAATGACCCAGGGGTATGTAGATTAAAATGAGCTTGATTTAAATCAAACTTCATTTTTTAAAATTGAAGTTTACTTTATACTGTCTATCTTGTGTTTGGTGCATACTTGACTGGATATGGTCCTTGTGCCATAAAACCAAACCAACCTTTAACATTTGATTATAATATTGAGAAATTGCCTGTTATTTCATCAAATAAGCTAACAAATTTGCTTGTACTCAGTAACACCAAGAATGACCTTTTTTTCAAAACTGAAAATAACTGGTCTCCCTACATTGAAGATGCTAGAAATAATAGTATTTTGATTGGGGTGCATGGCACCAACTTGAGAAGTTATGGTGTGTAAGGTAAGATACCACTTTCTTCATGTATAAATGAGCTTCAGAATACTTTACTTTGTTTACATAGATCACTACCAATATTATCAGTATATTTGTTACATTTATCTCGTGTCGAAGGGGTGCCGAGGCACTATAAAAAATATTAGGACCCAATTTGTTCGAGTCCCTAGGACTTCATCCCTTTGACCTAATAAATGGATTGAATCATTGCACATTTGGTTACTCTTATTTGAATGTTTGGGGTTCCTGGGCCCAAACCATAAAAAGTACCTAATTCCAAGGTGGTCAGGCCCAAAGGACTCTGCATGTCTGTTCTACTTGTTTTGTAAACAACTTATTTGCTCACTGGAAATATTTACCTTTCCATTCCTATTACTTCTATATATATTTGCCTTTATTGGGAGGTATCCAAGGATTTGGGGGCCCTAGGAGTTTGCTTGTTTGGTATGACTGACAAGTGACCAACAAATATTTATCTTTGCTGACTGAAAACAAGTGTCACTCACAAATCTGTTTACCAACAGAGGCTGATATACACTGAAGTGTACCAGAAAAACTGGCATTATCTAATACTTGGTAGTCCTCTCTTGGGAGCTTTGAACTGTAGAAATATGACAGGGCATGGACTGAGCTTGCGGAAGCATTCTGTAGGCATTTAACGCCATATTTCCTGCAGAGCGGTCCACAATTCTGTTATATTCTGAGGTGTAAGATTTCTGTGTTTGACAGCATGTTGCGTGGTATCCCAGGTGTGTTGGATAATGTTGAGATCTAGTGACGATTGGCAAGGTCCCCAAATTCAGACGAGTGTTTCTCGAAATTTTTTTTGTCTAGACTTGTGTGGCGGTTCATTGTCTTGTTAGAAGAGGCCAAACCTATAAGAATGAACACAGGATATGAGCAGGTGAACTCATCGGAAAAGATGTGCACATTGTGCTTACCTTTCAGAGACCCTTGTAGACGTACCAGGAGTCCTGTTGAATGCCAGCTAAACTAACCCAATACCATTACGAAGCTATCACCAGCCTGTACTATGCCCCTGTTGATATGTGGGATTCATGCAGGACCGTCTCGAAAGGTCAGGCAGCTAACGCTGAACCGGGCCTGCTACTGAGCTCCGTGACGTCACACGTTAAATCCTATGGGGAGAAACTATGCGCAAGAAAACTGGCTAGTTGATTCCCGTTTTCCGATTTTTTGAATACTTTGTAACCTGATAATAAGAACTTTACCCATCCATGATTTAAGGATAATCATAAAAGAATCCTATTTACCTTTTTTTAATCAATGAATCAATAATTTACATTTTTAAGTTTGCTTTCAAAATACAAGTTAAAACTTAAGACTATGATTAGCAAATAGTAATTTTTCAAACTCAAAAGGAAAATTATATTAACTTCATCTTCATGAAACTACTAACCAATTGAGCTTATTGATTTTCTCAAATTTCAAAGCATACAATTTCTTAGTTTGTTTAAATTAATTGTTGGTTTTGGCAGTGAAACCTTTTAAGCCTCATATTTCTCAACTATCAGGAGCATTTTGCAAAGTATGATAATATAGTATATAAATAAGTTTTTATATATATTAAAAACATATAAGGCCTTAATATCAATTGGCTTACCATTTCGAAAGTTAATTCATATTTATTTGAAATAAAAAAGCTAAAAGCATTTATTTGAATACATTATATTCATAGTTGAATTCATCAAAATAAAAACTACTATTTAGAACAAACAAGTTTATTTAGAAAAAGTGACCAGATAGTAAAAAATAGTTACATATCCTTTGAAGGGTAAAGGATTAATGAAGCTTTAATAACATAACAATATTTATTTAAAATCTAAAACATAAACGAAAGTAATAGTGCAAGAATCCTGGTGTTTATAAATACAATTCGAGGTTGTGTGAACAGTTACGCATTACATTTAATTTGCATAAAACTTTGTATAAACTTTGGTGTATAAACTTATGAGCCATGGGAGTAATGGCTAGACTCCACACCTTCATACAAATATTACTTGGTAGCAATTATAAAATTTACATCAAACATTCAGAAGAAAGTTTTAATAACAGAAAAGCATAGAGAGCAAATATAAATTTGTTTGCTTTGTTCCAAGTCTAAAAAATATTTGTGCTTGTAACACTTAAAATTATTTAAGAAAATCAACACAATATAATCTGGTTTCTACTATGTTTAACCTTTTACCATAATTTACAAATAATTACAAAATAATTTACACACCACATAATACAATCCAATTTAATGAACAAGGGTACTAAATTTCCTTTTCCCTTTATTGCTACTAATTTTATCATACTTTAGTATAATTATTTAAGAATATGTTAGAAAAAGCTGAAACACATTGCTTCATTAAATTATTTACATTACAACTATTTTGACAATTACCAATAGATAAATTGATTAATTCAAACTTTTCCAAAACAAGCTGAACCAACAACTGTTTGGGGTGAGTTACCTTTAAAAACTCAGATTCATGTTTTCTTAATATTTTACCAAACATTTGATATGTATATTCAGCACATTTAATTACTATAGACTGAGGAAATTTAAGACCACCTCTGCTTGTCAACTTCAAATAAGAAAAAAAATTATCAGATAAGTCACAATCCAATTCAAGTGATTTTTCCTGGATTAAGTTTTGTTTACAGTATGAACAAGTAATTTTTTGACATACCTTATGACTAACATAACCTGCTAAATAAACAAGCACACCCATGGTAGATTCGGAAATATCTATGTCATCATAACTAGAAAAAGGCAATAAAAGCTCTCAGGAATAACAATATCTGCTGCCAAATTATTATCAAACTGCAAATCTGTTATTCTGAACTCTCCCTTTTTTTCAGAGTATAAATTAATTAAACTTAATATTTTTAATTTCTTTTCTGATTCAAGTATCTATGTACACGAAACTTGGTATTTTCCTCCCGACATCTGCCTATACTGTCCAAAACGTGCTTCGATTGGATCAGTCTGGAATTTCCCAAGTAGTACATATTCTACATGATAAGTGTCAAAAATATAATCTATTAATAACAAAATAGAATCTGGAAAATTTCAGAGCAGATGCAGTTTCTTTAGACAGTAAGCCACCTTTTGTTGGTACACAAATCAGCTTCTTTTCATTTGGCAGTAAAAATCTAAGATTTAAAATATCAGCCATCCATGTGCTGAACTTTCTTAAAAAATCAACACCAGCAGAGTTGACACTAAAAATGGGTTCCGAAAGTACATTCCTTTTATTAGTGCCTTTTGTAGGACTTTTAACATTCACAACAGTCCACCATTGGATAACTAGTTCCAGGAAGCACATTGTTCCACATGCACCAGGAATCTTAGTTTTCTTCTGTTCCAGAGCAACATAGTTAGACTCGTGGAACAAGTTAGTTGCATAAGAAACATTTTGCCTCTCCAATGAAGTAGGATAAAGAACCTTTAATGAGAGTTTAGGTGCTGTTTTAACTACTTGGTTTTTTCTTCTTCATGTATATCTTTTAAATTTGAAAGTTCTGCACGTAAAATCTCGTTTGTCTCTGGATGAGGGAAAAAAAGTGTTTGCTTTGTTGCTATCTGGTTAAGCCAGTTATTCCTAATTGATTTCAACAAGTGAACACTATCAAAAAGAAGAAATATTTTTTGATTGGGACTAAAGGGATTATTGATGGAACATTGCAATGTTCCTCCACACAGAAGAGAAAACATTTTCCCATTCTGTTATCAGATATAATTGAAACAACTGTGTATCCACATAAATGCACCATTTCAAGTACCTTCAAACAAAATGAATACAAATCATCTGCAGACATGTTATGCACAGGGAACAGTGCAACAATATCTTTGTTTTTAGAAAAAACTGATGTTGTCATAAAGCTTTGCACTGTACTAGCAAGTGAGTTTGAATTCAGTGAAGGACCATAAAGAGTTCCACTTTTAAAATCAATGCATTTGTCAAAATAAATTTCATCTAATAAAAGATTTACTACCTTTTCATTTTCATTTAAAAGTTCAGCCTTTTTTTAAAAAAACGAAAAATGGTCAGAACTCACACCTGTTTTCATTATCTGAGAAAGCTTTCTCAAATAACTAGGATGAGGTAGTGTCAATAATTTAGAGCTTCGTAGACAGTAATAAGCAGCTGGATAAGCAAAAAATAACCTCACGCTCCATAGAAAAACTTGAGGAGTATATCGAGGTTGTTTCATGAAGCAAAGCTCTAATTGGGACTTTAAGAACTCCAACTTCTGAGCCTTTTCCAAGTCCTCTGTTTCAGCAATAGAATCGTTTAACAGCTGCACAACAACAGAAAGCTTTTCAAATGCAGAAAATTCTACAGCTTTGGGATTTGAAAGCAAAGATAACAAATTATCAAATATGGTCCACTTATCACACTTAGAGTCTTGACCGAGGAGCCAAGTAAATGATTTTCCTTCTAAATCCTTTGAAAAAACTTTCACTTTTAAATCTTCAAATACCTTGAATGAGAAACTTATTCTTGGCCATTCATTCACATCTACGATATAAAAAAGAACAAACCCATCACATTTTAAGGACTGCCAAGTATTTCCAAGCTTCTCTTTGTACAATTTTAAAAAACAGTCATAAGAGTCTATTACATCATTTTTGCACCACAGTGAAAAAAGTTCATTATCTCTTTGTTTTATTTTATTCCTCCTATCATCTGGTGTATTTCTGCTTGCAGTTGGTGTTTTCGTCAGGTACTTTGGTTGACCTATGAAAATGGTGGGAATGGCATCAGCTGTAAGGGCCAACTTTTTTCTCGGCACAACCAATAAAGACCCATCAGGTCTTGTGACACGATCTTCTCTGATGATATATTTTTCCTCAAAGTGTTTAATGCACACAACTGTTGTCTTGCTCGAGTGAAAGTCTGCTCCTCGATTTATGGCTCGTAACCAAATTTCTTTACGGTCAGGAGAAAACTGAAAACTTGCTGTGTAGTCTCCTTCTGTTCCATAGTTGGAATTACACTTTGGGACAGGGCATTTCCGTCCCATGATGAACCGTAAAAAAAAGAATATATCAACCTTTTTGCTATTGGCCAAAAAAAGCACTATAACTTAGATATTGTTTATTTTACATATGTGTAAACAGCTTTCCAATATTTTATGACCATAAATACCAATCCATATAATAGGCTTTATCATTGTAGCTCAAATTTTACTAACTTTGTAATTAATAGAAAATCATAATTTCAATGTACAAGTTTTGATAAGCAAAACACTTTCCTTTGATTGTACGATGGGGCAATTAAAATATCCTATAGTTTTTTTTATTCAATGCTCTGTTAATCGAATCAGAATTTTTCAAGTAAAAACAGTCATTGAATTAATCTTGAAAGATTTATTAATCAAACTCATGCTATTCACAAATGTGTTAAGACTAACTTTCGGGCCAGATCACAAGTTATCAAAGATTCCATTACTTCTTACATAAAAAGACTATTCAAATGTAAATAATTAAAATTAACTTACCTTTCTAATAATGAATAACAGGATTTAAACAGGCTTTTTGCATTAATCAAACTGGAACAAGGTATTTTCACTCCACGAACTGAAGTCTCGCCGCATACAAAACGGTAGTAAACACGAAAATGTTAGGATTTAAGCTGTGACGTCATAGCACCTAGTTGAGTTGTAGGAGAAGGCCCGGTTCAGCATTAGCTGCGTGACCTTTCGAGACGGTCCTGATTCATGGCTTTATGTTCTCTCCTCGCAGATTCTTCCAACTGCCCGAAATAGTTGTTAACACGACTCGTCAGACCAGGCACTTGTTTTCAGTCGTCATGTGTCCAGTTGCAGTATTCCCGAGTCCAGATGAGGCACATAAGTGTGTTGAATATTTATCAAGAGTACTCGAGTTGAGCGTCAGATCCTAAAGCCCATATCTATGAGGAAACGTTGCAGTCCTCACTTTGATTTTTATCGAGGGCACAGCATTGAATTCCAATGTTTTTTGAGGCAGTCTTGCACAGCTATCGAGTGAAACGATTCTTGCCAGCTGAGGCTGATCATGTACACCTGGAGTCTTTTCATGGCCACACTGCTGTCATGAGTTACAGGTTATGCCAGAATTCTTGTAGTCTCATTATACCCTTAAAATGGTAGTACAGGAAAATCCAAAGTTCACTCCCTCCAAAATGCTTTGACTCATCTCATGAACTCGCAACTTTTAAACCATGTTGAAAATCACTTAAATCATGGTAACTTGCCATTTTCACTGCAGAAACAGATCTATATGCTTCCACAGACGTCTATCACGTTTTATGTGCACTAGCAGACATAACCAATGATGTGCATAGGCAGCATTGCTATGTATTTTGCATAGACTAGTCTATACCAGTATTTCTGACACCTCAGTGTATGATTTCAGATTATACATTGCACAAAGTGTTTTGTGTTAATTTTGTCATCTTTCCTCATGAGAAGATTGTTATACTTGAATTAATGACAATAAAATATGCATTTAAAAAGATTCTAGCATCTTAGGGATAATTCATTCTAACTATGGAGAAATTGGTAACAAATTGATGCTACCTGTATTTAGGAGGTAATAAAATAACAACCTAGCCCATTTTTGATTTTCTCTGACAAAATGTTGTATGCCATTCATAATTTGCTTAGAGCATCAGTTGCAAATTTCATAAAAAATAAGCTCCTGTAAAGTGTATTACTGTATTATTCCATGTTTAGGAGTACCAAAATCATACTTTGCATGAACATCTAGCCATAAGCCAGTTTTAAAAGGGAAATTGAATTTTACTTAATTCCTGAATAGATATCATTAAAAAAGAACTGGTAACAAAGTACTATTGTACCATTTGTTTTGCATTTTTTAAATAAACCTCACTAGTCTATTGATCTATATATGAGTAATGGAAGGTTAACACATGACTAAAAATAAAAGTGTGGACAGACATTTTAATTGAATTTTATTCTTGGAAGCTCATCACACATGAAATATTCATTGCTGTGAGCAAGAATTCATTCATAGTAAATTTCAGAGTTTTTCAGACTTGGAAGCCAGGGATGACCTTAAAGTTAGATGTTAGCAGTTAAGTGAATGAACAAAAAGCGACCATGCTTTTATTCTTGGGTGCAAAAGAAATATTTATTTCTACTTTTTAGTGCATTTTGAAATATAAGTGTGCTACTTAAAGATATTTTTAATATTTCTTAGACTGAAAATTTTCATTTTGACATTAACACTTATTACAATTTTATTTTAAAATTCTTACTTCACCTTAATTTTTTTTTTTGAAACGATTGTCATGACATTTGTAGCGATAATTATATGAATATTATTAGGCGGTTAGTTTTATATTTTTATTCAAAATCAAAAAGTTTTTGAATATCATCGGTACTTATACCAAACCAGTCAAAATGACTGGTGCATTTTTTTATGTGATGGAATGAGTTTTGCGCAGTTATAATAAATTATAAATACTGTGTAATTGTAGCACGATAAAAAAAATGTCATGCGGTGATAATTACAGAATTCGTGATAAATTTTCAGTCGTTGATTGAAATTTTGAGGGGTGTTGGCTGTGGACCTTTGTTTAGAAAACTGGAAAGAAACATTTCTTTGGATACTGAAATATTGTATATTCTTTGGTAAGAAAACTAAATACAGAGAGAAATATTATCCTATTATTAGTTTCAAATTATTTTTATAATTATCGCTAGGTCCCAAAAATGACAACACGAAAGAAATCTTCCATGTTTTTGGAAAATATCACCGACATACCTATGGAATGTTTGGATGTTGAAAATGATGAGCTTTATGATAGCGAAGGCGAATTATTAGATAACCAAAGTGATCCACACGGCAGGAACAATAAATGTGTTGAATATTGAGAGTAGTGATAGCGATATTTCTGATAAGAGCAATAAAGATGATTCAAGCGACAGTGAATACGGAAACATTTCAAACATACGTAAACGAAAATGTTTACCATTGCCGTCCAGTTCCAGTGACGAAGATGAAAGTGAAACAGAAATTTCTTCAGACGAAACTATTTGGAGAAAAATAAAAGGGGGCGTTGGAAGATTATGTTCACAGAATTTTCAAGGATACTCCCGGGCCTACAGTATATGCAAAAAGAAATATTATGAAGGAGGAAATAAGTAGCGCATTTTTATTAGTAATTGACCATTTTATTTTAGAACATATAAGAACTTGTACAGAGTTAGTAGCTTCTCGAGTTTTGAACAAAAAATGTATATTTACGCAAGCAAAATTAATTAATGTATTACAATTAACCTAATTGAAGTAATTTATCATTTATAAAAAATATATAAAGACTGGAAACCCCACCAACCATTTTTTCGAAGACCAGTCATTTTGACTGGTGTCGGTAGAAAAATCATAGTCAAATTGTCAATATATCTAGTGTGAATGATGTGCCCAACCACTGTTTATGTAATATCCTTTATGTCCAACATGTGAATCCAGCTTTACCATGTCATTAGCATTATACCTAATTATAATCAATTGTAATTCAGACCTTTAGCCCTCTATGGGGCCTTTAGAAGGACAGACTTGTTTGCCACCATACTCCGGAAAACTAATGAAAAGCAAACAACCAAACAAAAAGCCTCAGGAACTTAAGGTATCGATCAATGTAAATTGGTTAACTGGATTTTTCAGTAGGAGATTCTGTATAAATGTGTTATAGCTTTC
This sequence comes from Meta bourneti, assembly GCA_933210815.1. NCBI lineage: Eukaryota > Metazoa > Arthropoda > Arachnida > Araneae > Tetragnathidae > Meta > Meta bourneti. The sequence goes on along the minus strand of OW119929.1, from coordinate 36,008,921 downwards.
TAACAAATTCATCAAAAACATCACAATTGTTGTAACATACTTTATTAAAATGGAACCATATATAAATTTTAGTACTAAAACTTATATGGTAGCTAACAAAACCTAATGTGAGGCAATACTATTGAAGGTAAATCTGATGCGTTACATTTATAAAGAAACAATCATTTACCAAATAAGCAATCCATCAGTGATTCCAACTCTTATCTTAAAAAACTTAATTTGCAACATTAGACTTGCAGAAACTTACAAATTACCCTTAGAATAAATTTATTAATTTGGAAGAATATCAGATTATAAATACTGACTAACACAATGTATAATACCATGATCGAACAAGAAGGCACACTGTAAATTTCTTGCAGCAAGATAATTATCAAACACGTAATGATATTCAATCCTTGGGATGCTACACACAACTGAATTTCAACAGCGCTCGTAATAATATTCATTGTTATTCCTCTGGGTTTTTTTAATTGTTTTAGCCCCTCTGTACACCCAGGGCATGAAATTCTACTGAATTTTGCATTGCTATCAGGAATACTCAAGCATCTAAAGTTTCAAGTTGATTGAACATCAGGAATTGGGTTAAAATCTACCACAAGGTTTAAATGTAATACAGCAAGCTAAATAAAAGCCTTTACAAAGACCATGTAATAATTGTAAGGAGTAATGAATGGCTTAGAAATGAAAGTAATGTCTTTACTTAATATTTCTTCATATTTTATTTACTTAATATTTAAGAAATATGTTTTTATTTTTTAAAGGGTTAAAGAGTTCGTGAAAATATTGAAGTATTTGCTGAAAGAACTTATACTATTTATTAATACTTATTCAAGTTAATAAATCTCTTAAGAAATATGTAATCAGATGCATTTATATTTATTGAAACTTCTTTCCAGGTGGAAAGAATTACTCCTCTGGCTTTCCTAACCCATTTATTGGATCTGATGCTATCTTAAAGTTGAAGAATGATCCTAGAACTTCTGGGTTTTTTAATGATCCAACTTATCTTCAAACACTTGCTGATTTGCAAAAGAATCCTGAATCTATGGTGTAAGTTAAAATTTGATGAAAAATCATTTGGCTATTACTGATTTCACTGAATTTGGCTTGGGCCATTTGCCTGCAGAACCTGTCTGCACTGTCTCTGACAAAGAAAATATGCAACATCTTTAAAAGAATTGAAAACCAAATATAAAATGGAGAAGAGATCAAAACAAAAATTGGATTGTTATAAAACCTTTGGACTATAATATACATGAAAAAGCCTCAAATATATATAGCAAAACCATTAAAAACACATTAAATTTCTCACTTCATATTTTGATGCCATTTTGTGTAAAAATATTGCCAAATCAGTTATGCAAAGTTCAAGCAGCAACGGGTTACTTTTTCTGTTTTGAATTGCTTTCATAAAGATCCATTTTCGCATTTTTCTTTAAGATAATATTCTTTTTTAGCCCTAATCACCTAAATTATGTAATATTTTCTTCCATAAATGTTTTGATGTTTTAAGGAAATGTCCCATTCTGAAGATTTCTGGACTGAGATATGCTAATATTTACAGTAATTAATGTATAATTAAGTTACTGAAATAGGGAAGTGCTTCAAATGATGCTCCAAAAAGCATTGTGGTATTAATTTAAAGGAATTTTCTTCGTAAGTCATTCTGATAGCATTGCTTGCAAAATTTATGCAAGTTAATATTGGACATCCACATTGCTTTTTATGTCATTAAAATTTCTTGGATATTTTACTTGGAGGTTGGCAGATATGGTATGTGTAAATGTTTCAGTTGATTAAAAAGATGCCATTGATTTTATTCAGTTGATTATATTGGAATTATGTGAATTTGTATGCTGCTATTTCAGAACAAAGTTAAAAGACCCTAGAGTCATGACTACTTTAAGTGTGCTGCTAAACATTGAATTGGATGCCCGTGCTGCTGGCAGTGAAAGAATGGACGATGATGTGCCACGCCGAACACGAACAGATCAAGAAACTAAGAAACCAGCTGAAGAACCAATGGAAGTTGAAGTATCGCCTGAAAAGAAAAAGGCAAGAGTTAATTCAAATATTATCATTGATGACAGTTAACTAAAATCAAGATCTTTTGTAAATGAATCGTTTATTTCAGAAACCTGCTAAGAGTACTTTTTCAAAAATGTCTGTTGACGGGTTTCTGAAATAAACGATTTAAATACTCTTTGTTATTCTTATGAGCACATTGACCATTAACTGATTGCAAAGTTATCTATATCAATGGCTTCATAATACTTTCAGTTCCACTTGTTTGAAAAACTAACCAATTCATAAGTTATTCAATCTGAAATAAGGCAATTAATTTCTCAAACCATGATTATTTTTAGTTTTCCAGTTAGGTTTAAAGTTCAAGTAGTGGTGCTTAGAATTTTATGATGCTTTGACTGTTGTACAGTTTTGGACTGAAGCAAGATTCCCAAAACTGCATTTCAAGGCATCTGATAAATGCTTTTTGAAAATTATATTTCAACTTCCATATTTAACTTATATTGTCTGTATAATATAAAAGTGCTTTATTTTTAATAGTGTAAAGAGCATTCCAGTGTAATACCATACACAGACCATCTAAAATAAATGTTGCATTTAGCGGAAAGTTTAAAACCGAATTTTGGTGCATCTTGTTTGTTTTTGGTCCTTGCATGCCACAAAACCTAAATTCCAATTCAATCTTGCATCATGTACATGTTTTTACAATGTGAAAATGAAATATTTCTTTTAATTTATTACCACATTATAAATGTGCAAAGCACAGGCAGAGCCTCCATAAAATTTCGATTAAGATAAAATTAGTTTTAATGGTTTAGAACATTTTAAATTGAACTACAGGAAAATGAACTACATTATGCTATAAAAAGGAACTAAGTTGACCTTGAATTCGTGGTCTTGACAAGGTTTATCTCATTAAATTTCACAGTGTAGGTAGCCATCATGTAAGTATTCTAACAACCCATTGTGTTTTAACTAATCTCTTCACTTGTTTGTTCATAGATTAGAGTGCAAAAACTGTAAATTCAAGCTTATTTTCAGCATGCCTTTAGCTTTTTGATCATAGTGTTTGTATTTGCTTATGTTATCCATCTTAAACATTATCCAGAACCTTTATTGATGGCATCCTTAAATTAGTTCCATGCCATAAGCAGAAAGTTGTTCTTGGTATTTCTTGGTTCAGTATTTTGAATGAACTTGCAAATCTTATCTGACAAAGGTGCTTTCTCTTTTGCATCTGAGAACAGTTGTAATTTTTGAAAAAGATACTGGTGGTAACCACTTAGATCCAAACTCGACACAAACTGTATGATTGAAATGTCAATTGATGTGTAAGTTCTGTTGTGTGCTCCAAACCATAAGAATATCCAACAACATAGATAAATGAAAGATATGAAAGGAATTGCAGATTTTGAATGCACATTATGAAGGGTAAAAGTGGTGTGCTATCAACAAAGCAAAATTGTAAAATTTGTTACGTTCAACTCAGCAACTAAGAATATTTTTGTTATTAGCATTTGATTTGACTTATAAATGTTTCGCAGTGCAAAATCTTCAGGCTTGTTATTGTTTGAACAAAATTATTTTTTTTAATTAAAACCTTATAGGAAATTGTAATGCTAGTTATAAGTGTAACTCATGGAATGAGTAATAAAACAGAAAAGGGAGTAAATACATTCTAAATTTCCATATTTGAATCAGTTAAAGCTTAATTTTTTTATTAATTCATTTACTAATTGCCAATAACTGTTGAATATTGCAAGTTGTAAATGTTCAATGGTGAATAAAGATGTATTATTTCATTAAAGCATTATCAAAAAAAATTCCACTGAATCATCCCTAATCTGAAATTGAAATGCATAGTATGTTATTAATCAAAAGGATCTTTATCCGTCTAAATCATGGTCTGTCCAGATTGCAATCAGGAATTGAATTGAAGTCAAGTGATCAGATTTTCTGTTTTTAGCTTTTCAGTTTATAAGTACATCCAACATGTAAATACACATTTAAGTACAGCTAACATGTGGACCCCTTTGTAAAAATTCCACATTTTTTTTCAGTCCTACATGGATCTCATTAAGTATCATGGAGGTCTAAATTTTCCTTAAGATCCTAAAGTAGAGAATTTATGATTTTACTATTCAACATTTGTTATTATGTACAATTATACTACTTTACTACATGTTTTTGATAATCCTTGGTTTGTAAAATCATGTAATGTACTTAAATTGATCTGGTGGCAAATATTTTATAGATGCTTTTTTCTGTAGGCCATTGAAGAAAAAGATAAAGGCAATGAACTGTATAAAGAGAAGAAATTTGCTGAAGCATTAGCCCAATACGATAAAGCTATAGAATTAGATCCGACAGAAATTACCTTTCACACCAATAAAGCAGGTACCTTGATTGCGTTTTGTATCAATTATATTTAATATTTTTAATGAAATAATTTAACCTTGTACTAATTGTGTATAACTTTTTAGCCGTGTATTTTGAGCAGAAGGAATTTGATACTTGTGTTAAAGAATGTGAAAAAGCTATTGAAATCGGAAAAGAAAATAGAGCCGATTTTAAAAAACTAGCAAAGTGAGTTCATAAGATTTATTGATTTTGTTTCTCCACTTCATAGTGTATTTGTAGCCCTTTGAAAGCAGTGCAAGTATATATACATAGTTGAATTTTGAATCTATCGGATTTTTAGTTTTCAAAATGTAGTGATTGAAACAATTTTATTAGTCTTTTAGATACTCTTGCTAAAGTATTTTGGCTCCATATTGCTAGAGCCACTACTGACTTTTCATAACTTGATTGCCCAATCTCAAAATTCAGAAACATCATTTCATGAGTTACTCGTTATAGTTAATGTGTATTTTTAATTTTGTTTCTAGTACTTCAAGGTAAACACCAATCATATTCCACTAGAATTTTCTTTTGATACCAAAATGGTGCTGATGGAAAAATTGTAATTGTTAAAATGAATTACCCTTGTCTTGATATATGTTTATAATTGTGATATTGCTTTAATTGTAAAGATTGTATAGCCATACTAATGTGTGTACACATTTTCATTAGTATAGTTAAACTGATTTTTATCTCTTCTGACAAGTATTTTTCTCTTTCAGAGCATATTCAAGAATGGCAGCAGCATACTTAAAATTGAAGGATCATTACAAATCTAAAACCTATTATCAAAAATCCCTAACTGAACATAGGACTCGGGATACTCTGAATAAACTTTCTGAGGTATATTTATCTTTCCTTAAGACAGAAAAATTCTGATTTTAAAACAATTGTTGATTAATTCAATAAAGAAAAACATTTCTTTGATCATATTTCTCATAAGAGTTAACTGACAAAGTTTGGGTTGAAACATTAATCTTAAAAATTTAGAACTGCTAAACTTTTTCATGTATATATGCCCTAAAACTAAAATGACATGCCTTATGATTCAACAAGTTTTGAAATGGCATAGGGTGGTACTGTAATGGGCAAACGGTATCCTGACCAAGTCCTTGAATCTTGTGACTATCATGCAATAGTCAAGCAAGATTTCTTTTTGATGGATGACAACCCTAGTCCACATAGATCTAAAATTATGGACAATACCTTGACAGCAGTTCAGATTCAGTGGCCACTATATTTTCTGAATCTCAATTTCGAACTCCGATTGAAAATACTTGGGATGCTCTTTTGGAAAAGCTTTCACATTCCAACTACTCTCCAAGAGCTACAAACTGCCCTTTTAGAGGAATAACAATTATTGCTCTCTGCCGCCCTGGATTACCTGATTGAAGGGCTGAATTGTCATTGCAAAGCTTTCATCACTCACATTTTATAATAAAGCTCACTTGGCTCCTTTATGTTCCATAGAATTTTCTTTATCAAAGTGTACGAAGTGTGAAATATATCCTAGATGTAGATTTTTATTTTATTGTGGTGTAAATGAATGAATAACTTAATTATCTACTTGTGAGATTTTGAGTCAGTCAAGGGCAAATCGTAAGAATTATCTCGAATTTACTGTTAATGCTTAACTTTCGGGAGGCATGATATATTAAATATCTGAAAATTCGATGCTCTGTAAAAACTAGTCAAATGTTTACTGTATGGAGAAACAAGTGTTGTATGCATACTGACTGTTTTTTTTTTACATTTGATTATTTAATTATTGCTTTATGTTTTAGATTACTTTATTGGTTATTCTATTGCTGTAGAAAGCAGTGTAACTTGTCTAATAACTTTTATAGGTTGAAAAAATAATTAAGGAAGAAGAAAAGAATGCTTATCTTGATCCAGAAAAAGCTTTGGAAGCGAAAAATGCCGGAAAAGTTTGTTACCAAAAGGGTAAGTTTTTATGTGCAGAAAAATGTTTTGGGTTAAAATTTTAGTAATAGAGCATAATTAATATATACTTTCCTCAGTTTAAATATTTGGTTTTTATGTGTCATACTCAAATATTTTTTTGCAATAACTTATTTGTTTACTATATAAAATTCTTTTTAATGTAATTTTTACAAAATTATGTTCAAGGGAAAATGTATTTTAAATTAACATACAAATGACAGTTTAATTTGATCAATTATGAATTTATTAACCGATAACAAAAGCAAGAAGCATTTTGAATTTATACTATCTGTCTACCATGAGAACTGCTCTCAAACACTAGATTTGAGTGGTGTGGCAGTTGCTATAGAAACAGCAACTGCCACACCACTCAGACCTAGTTCATATTGTGTAGTGGTGACTCTTCGGATGATTTAATTTTATTTAGTTTTTCACGAATATTGGCAGTAGAAAGTAATTTCTTGTATAGATCTTATCAGCAACAAATCTTAACAGATATATTTCCAATTTGTCATCAAGAGTGTCAATGCGACAAATTTGAATACATTTCTTCAAGCATCCCCCATGGAAAATAGGATGAGGTTCATTTCTATTGCAACAGATAGGGACAGATTTTGTGTCTGAAGCAGTTCTTTGGCAGGCAGTATGTAATGATTTAATTATTGCCATTCATTTCTGCCAACTACTATAAAATGCCTGTAGTTTCTAAGATTGCTAATCTTTTTCAATATTAATATTTTATTAAAATACAGTTCTGGCTCACTTTCATCTCAGAACTGAAACGTGCTGCTCACACTAGAGCTCTAGTTAGAAAAAGTGAGCATTACTGTCTCGCAACAAAGCACTAAATTTGGCACCGTTATGCACAAAAACTTCTTACTTTTCTGTGAAACAATCCTGTTGTAGAAAACAAACTTAGAAAATCATTTGAAACTATTTCTCACACTATCATGAATATGCTATGTTAAAAAATTGTAGTACATTATTATAGCATCAAGATAAATCAAAACTTATACAGAATTCAAATCCTTGTAATATAATAACCTGTTAATCTGTTAAAACATTACAATTTTCTTTTCTTGGCCCTTACTACAATATGTTTGCCTATTCCTTTGCAAAGATATGTCAAGGCTAAATTAACCTATTTTATATCTAATTCTAGATACATATTAACTTGCTGCTTAGTTTGCAATATCAGAAACACTTGGAAAGGGTGCTTAAAAGTATTTAATTAGGATTTGTATTTAAAATGCTTAGTTTTTATTTGCACTAGTTGATTAAAATCAATATTTGGGAAATTAACAATGTGTAGAAATTAATAAATGAAGTTTTGGCTTCCTTTGTAAGTATGTAATTCATTATGTACATGTATAAAACAGCACTTTTTCAGTTTCAGGTAGTGGAGTGTAACATATATCTTAGCGCTCACTATTTCTGCAATTTGTTCGAATTAGCTGTTTGGTTCTCATTTTAATTTGGTTGAGCTAACTATTCTTCAATTTGATGGAATTAACTATTTAGTTATCATTTCAATTTGGTATAATTAACGATTTTTCAATTTAATAGAATTAACACTGAAATGAAATAAATACTACTTGCTTCATTCATTTGTTTTATAATTTTTATATATTTCTCTTTTCAACATCTACATTGTTTTTTAAGCTTGTTAAATTGTAAATTAGAATTGGTTGGAGGGCATTATTAACCTTTTTTGCTTAAATTGAATATTTTTAATCTTTTAATAGGTGATTATCCAACTGCCATGAAGCATTATACTGAAGCTATCAGGCGAAATCCTGATGATGCTATTTTGTATAGCAACCGAGCTGCCTGCTACCAGAAATTATGTGAATTTCCACTAGCGTTGAAGGACTGTGACACTTGCATAAAATTAGATCCTACCTTTGGTAATATTCTTTACATAATCACTTCATATATGACCCTTGTGCCATAAAACTTCAAAATCAACCAACCATAATCATTTCACAGTTGTATAGATTTGATAAGTACCTATAAACTGCCATAGAATTCTAGTTTTCTTTTGTCTACATGTAATGGGAAACAATTGAAGACCTTGGAACGTAAGTGAGCTAACCCACATTTTTAAACACTGGAAATATGCTGTTAGTCACCAGAGAAACATTCAGAACTAGATCGGGTGGCAGACCAATTCCAATAATACTTAGCAAAATAACTTTGGCCAACTTCTGGGACTAACCCAACCTCTGGTACCTATAAGAGTATGGTCGCTTATATTGCATTTACAACTAACAGGCTAACCCATAAATAAGATTTATGGGTTAGCCTGTTGCGGTAAAGTTAGTAATTAGTTGAATTATATACTATAAAAAAGTATTGATTTATTAAAAGATTTGTTAATAGAAAACTTAATTACTTTTGAAGGATTATCTTACGACACCACATACCTAGCCCATTACTAAGTTGCTTAAAGCAGCTTATGATGTCACTTTCTGATATAGGAAACATGTGATTTTCTTTCTATTCTGCCTATGGTTTCCAATCCACCCTATCACTTCAACTTCCATAGTGAAATTATACTTAACTTATGTTTTACCTAATTACATTCTTACTCTTTTATCATTATTTACCGAAACAAAGGTCCTGAGACCTAACTTTTGAGAATAAAAGAATAAATGTCAAAAAACTATTACACTAGAAATATTTATCTTTGATCATTTAAAAACTAATGTTCCCTACCTTTGGGTATATATAATTTCACTGCATTACATTTTCAAGACTGGTTGAAATAATATGCGTTCTTCACATTTCAGATGTAATCCAAAATAATCATGTCTCAATGAGAACACAAAAATAAGCTACTCATAACCCTCCATAGATCCTGTAGCAATGGAAACTTCAATGAGAAATTCCAGTCTTTCTTTTATACTTGACTACTATCATTTAGTTACCTTCTAATGCTCATATTTGTTCTTCAGTCAGGGGCTACATCAGGAGAGGAATGGCTCTAACAGCATTGAAGGAACATGCTAAAGCAACGGCTGCCTTTCAAAAGGCTCTAGAATTAGATCCCAATAATCAGGTAACAATTAAGGCAGTGCTCAAAAATCATTGGAAGCATATAAAAGTGCTCTAGTTCTAACCTTGCATTTCGTTTTTCAGGAAGCTTTAGATGCCTATCGAAAATGTATGACTGCGAATAGTAATAACCCAGAGGAAGTTCGTAAACAGGCTATGGCTGACCCTGAAGTTCAGCAAATTCTTAGTGATCCTGCTATGAGGATAATCTTAGAACAAATGCAAAGTGACCCCAAAGCTTTGCAAGAGTAAGTGCTTTTCATAAACATTCTTTTACTTTTCTATGTGTTGGAAAGAGTTGATTAGTGAATAATTTCTATTTGTAAGTTTCAAACTACACAGGATTAAACCTACGTGTGGCATTTTTGCTTATGATGGCTTCACGTCATTTTAACTCGTATGGGTATCGGCTATACCTGGGTTACTCAGCGACATTTGCTTCTTGGTGAAAATTCTTCCCAATTACAACCATTGCCAGCAACCTCTCACCACATCATTCACATTTAAACTTTGTTCTAATTTTATGCGTTTTTATCACATTTTAAGATGTCTTTGCCTAGCTTACTGCTTCTGTTAGATGACTGCACCCTGCAATTCTGAATTTTTTAACTTCCTCTGGATGTTTACCAAACATTTAACCTATTAACTTTTAAATTGTAACTTCATTTAACATTTTCTAGTTTTTTCATGTGGTTGGGCTTGATTGTTTGGGAGTTTTATGGCACAAGGGCCATATTTGGCCATGTGCCAAGTAAAATAATGTGAAAAGGGAAAAGAGGGATTGGGGAACAGAGTAGTGGGATGAAAGTAGATAAAGATTGCTTGGGTATCCTGGTAGCATGACCCTGTGCTTACTAAAGACAGAAAACCCCATTGAAAAAAGATTGTTGGAGTACCTTGGGTTTGTGAAGGCTGTTGCACAAATTGTGAACACTAAGATATAAAAACTAATTATACTTCACTACCTCTGAGAACTGAAAAAATGTGCTGTCTTATACTTTATACAGAATTTTTAGTATTACATTTGGTATATTATTAAAAATTTGTCCTGTATAATTTTGACTTAAGGTTGATTTATTCATAATATATTCTTATTGAATTTTATTTTGGTCTTGTGCTTATCACAACTTAACAAACCAACAATTTATTTTGTAAGCATTTTTTATTGTATTTGTAATTGTTTTAAATGTGATCCTTTTGTGTGTATTTCTTTAGTTTGCATTGCATTTATTGTGTATTTAAATGCCAGTTTCTCCCATAAAGATAACTTTGTTTTTCACAGGCATCTGAAGAATCCTGATATAGCTGCAAAGATTCAAAAGTTATTCGAGTCGGGACTCATAGCAATTCGTTAACGAAATAGTCAGAACGCCTAGTCATTCCGACTTAATTCCACTCCAGCAGATCATTTCTCAGAATTTAATCCTTTGAATGCTATGCTGACATTGCTATTCATTCTCATTTCATATGATGGTTATGAAACTAAGAACTGCACATAAGATATTTTTGTTTAACAAACTTACTGCATCATTAATTGTATAATACTCAAGCCAAAAGACAAATAAAGATGTTTGTTACTTCAATAAATTCCAATAGTTGTCATTTTTTCCTATTGTTTTAAAACAGTTCGCAACTTTATTGTAACTTTAAAAATTTCAACCTATAGTATACTGATGTGGATCTTGATGTTGTGATTTCAATTATCACAAGAACGTGTCATTTATTTTATCTTTCATTTTATTTTATAGAACTTTGTCAAAGATGTATTCTGTAAGATAACTCTGAAACAAATGACCTTTGAACTCGGAAATCTAAAGAAACAAAATGAGATTTCGTCTGCTGTTCATGCAAATAGAAAATTCTAAGGGGGTAAGATAAAAAGAGCAATATACTTGAATGCTGCAATATAACAAAGCCTCAAAAGCATGAAATTACTTGTCTGTTGCTATTTCTCTAGCTAAAAATATCTTTACTGCACATCTTGACATTAAAATAAGTGGAAAAAATCTACTTGACAGTAATTTATAAGTTGTTTATATTGTATCACAAAATTGCTATCAAAAAGCTTCGTATGAATGAGTAGGAATTTCCGTTTTCAAAAATATTCTACTCCCATTTAACACTACAGTAAAACCTCGATTAGTCATCACTCAGGAGACCAAGAAATTTTGGTGACAAAAGCAAAATAATCACAGAATATACTTATACATTATTACAATGATCATATCAGGGCTGCCACAGCAACTTTTTGCTTTTTCAACTTTGGCGACCAGGGACAATCTTTTAAGCAAAATTGTCTCAAGTTCCTGATTTCTAAATTTTGGTGACTTTTTTAGAAAGTTCACTGCAGGTCAATGAAAATTTTCTCCCTTTTTTAACTAGTAACACAGAATTATTTTATGTTACTAGTTAAAAAAGGGAGTTTTTTATTTTATTTTTCTGCAGAAAATTTTTCTAGGGACAATTTCAAAATTTTGACAAACATGAAAAGAACATCAGAATCTGGTTGCTGGATTGTCATGAAAGATCAAGAAAATATTTAGTTTTAAAATTTAAATTTCTTGGTGAGATCTTCAATGTCTGTGCATACTTAATACATTTTGTGTTTTAGCCAATTCATTTTGTATATGAGCAACTAAAATAGGGTTTATGGGACTTGCTACTATTTTTAAGAAGTTATGCTATTTTACAAGTGCTTTGATTGTGATAGCTCTCATAAATTTTAAGTTTGTATCGGTATTCAATCCCTGTAAATTCAGTACCATGAACTGGTGTAAGGTAATTTCTAATTGTTCCTAAGGCTTCAAGAACTTGTGTTTTATTAGGTGGTGAAAAAGAATTTCCACATTTTTTGTTATCACTTACACTTTTCTAAAACTTCTGTAATTAAGTCTTATGTTATCGCTTGAGAACCTATTGCAATGTTATTGATGTCTTATGTAATCATTTATATCAGAAACAATACATCCAGTTTCATTTACAATTTCAAATTAAATCAAACAATCAGTTCCCATTCTTTACTTTATTTTTACCATCAGACACAAACCCTGCATGTTTTAAGGACTTTCCAGTGACTGGTTTGATGAATTATTATCAGGTGATGAGTTATTTGAATTTTCAACAAGTAAATGGGTTTAATTACATTGTTTATGAGAGCTAGACAGGACTAGAATCGACTTATCTGGAGTGACCAGGTGGCTTGTTGAGGTTTTACTGTATTTAAAAGTTTTTTACCATTATTTTGTTTAACTTGTAGCTTTACATCATTGAAATAAAAAATGCTTTATTGTACAATTTGTGCCTTTTAATTTCCACAACAAGCAAGTTTTTTTTCAATAATTGTACCACTTGATATATTGCACTTTTTCTTGTCCTATACAAGGCAAACTATCAATCAGTTACTATATTTCTATTGTGTAGTGAATATCAAATATTATCAGTACTTCATTGGGAACTATTACTTTCGAGATTACAGTGCATCTTTTTTGGCATGGATTCATTAGTTTGGTAATTTTGATTACAAGTATGGATTCTCATTCTTTCAAATCACTAAATTCCCTTTATCAAAAATTAAGAGATTTCATCCCCTTGTTAAAAAAACTGATTGAGATTTTTAAGAATTTAGGGCAAACTAAAATTTTTGTTGCCTACAGTTTATTCAACTCTAGTTCGATATTTTAACGTTACGTCTTCTGTGTTCTGGTTGGCAAAAAACGCATTTTGTTCCAACATATTCGTTGGAAACTTAGCAGTAGAAAAAAACATCTGAAATACTCTACAAGAAATGGAAATATTGCAATCAACATTTTTTATAAAGATTAAATTCCAAATTCAGCAATTTTATAACATGGAAAAGCTGAAAATTCTTACATTTTTTTCCTCTTAGTGCCAAATTTTGTATCAATGGTGAGATTCTCGTATTAGTGGGAACATTAGAAGAGATACCAATCGAAGGATTAAGAAACAGGAAAAGTACATTTTGAGAAATCTAAGTTTTTATGTTTGCTATAAAAATCTCAGATCTTTTCCCAATTTTTTACTTTCTGAAATTTTATAACATCGTCTTTTAATAAATTGTACCTTGAAGTAAAAGTTTCAACTTTTATAATTAAATAGTGGAGTTTTGAGTAAAATGGTGCACAAAAAAATTGAAAGCACGACAAAATAAAACTTAAAATTTTCCAGATCACAGTATTTATGTATATATAAAAGTTTTAATAACCCTTCATTAGAATACTGAAGACTCGTTTTTTAAACTTGTTTCCATGAACTAGAGGAATGTATTTTAAGAGAAATAATCTCGTTTTTCAAAGAAATTAATTTTATGTAAACTTGTTTTGTTCAAACAACAATTTGATATTTTTAAAATTAAGATCACTGAGAAGGAAAAATCTTAATTTATAGTCGGTTTATATGAAACGAATGTTTTTTCGTTGTGTAGCAACTGTATGGGCAACCAGCTGACAGTTTCATTACTCTCATTTAGTTTTATAACTTAAAAAATAGTGATTCATCTGAACTCGATAGCATGTTGGTTCAACTTTCTTTGCTTTCCTTCACAACTAACATAACATTGCTATCGTTCGTTAGATAGGAATGACTCAACTTATAGTCTGACATCAATAGATGACTCATGTATTAGCTTCGTAAGAGTTAGTGGATGTGATATTTCGGATTTGGCTGGTGCAGGAGTCACGATAAATTTTGATGTTTTTCTGCACCACTTCTGTTTTCAAACACACGAAGTTAAGCGTTCCGTACGTATATTTACCAAGTAGTTACGGGAATTCCCAAATTGTTCAGTACATGCTCCTTTTGTAATAAATAGGCTTCTGAATCAATTACTTTGGGAAATGATTGACCGATTTGTCTAGTGGTCAGAATGTGGCTTCTGGATTGAAAGATCTCTGGTTCGATGCCGGGGTAAGGCATGGATGTTTGTCTATCTGGATGACAGTACTCAGAAAAATCAATTATAGTAATGCTGTACCCAATACTGCTGAAAAATCAATTACTTTTTAAAAGCTATATTTTTGCAGAATTTAAATTCAAATGCTTTTTATTTTGAGACTTATTTATTTTTGCAAAATATAATCTATTTCTGAACATTTGGGACAGACGATATTTTGCAACAAAGAGGAAACTCATGCTCGTTTGACACGTGCAGTGATATTTCTTTCGCTCCGAATTAATTTCGATTTTTTAAATTCTATCTAATTTTTAGTTGTAAGTTGTGGCAACTGCGAGATCAAGAGATAAAAAATAATCACGAGTTTATATCTTTAGAACTTTTTCGGCCAACTTTTATTTTGTTTTAATTATTTTCTGTTTTAAATATTTATTATTTTAATTAATTGTAATTCCTTTTCATCACATGCAACACTAATGCAAAGTATTTGATTTAAAGCGCCATGTAAGTTAGAACAAAGTAAATTTTAAGTGGAATTTCGCCGTTATTGAAAGAACATTAATGTTAAAAATATCCGAACTAGGGCTTGAAATATTACCAATTCTTTATCATAGTGACAGATGACCAAGGTGACTTATTTTACGAATTGAAGCTATACTTAAGCAACTTGTATAAGGAAGGTTTCTTAAAACAATGATTTTTTAGAAGAAACTATCAAATCGATTTACCATTTAAAAAAATGGTAATAGGTTACCTTTGTACCGAAGACATTCAATTTTAAAACAAGTTCTTTTATTATTGCACACGTCCGCAAAACGGAATTTTCTAGAAACAACACATATCCACTTTTAAACAAACGTAGTGTTAATATGTTATCAAATTAAATTGTCACCTTTCCCTTAATGATGGCGAAATTCGAAAACGTCGCAAACCTGGTTCAAGAGTGAACTTTAAGCAGGGGTGCGATATACAGTGGCTCCCAAAAGTGTTAGTACACTTTAAAAATTTGTAGAAAAAGCGCTGTAGTCTGGAATTGAATTCGAATATAAAGTCCAATATTTTTTCATATCTCCATGAGATTCTGAATAAAACCTAATATTCTTTAAAAAAATATTGACTCATTTTCTTTTTATAAAAATGAAAATGCAAGGAGGCAGAGAAAGAACACGCCACAAAAGTGATCGTACACCGAAATAATTTCGGATAAATTCATAAATAAAATTATCGTTTATCGCTTTTTTATTTTTGCATTGTGGTGACATTTAGAAAATCGTTTGGCTTTAATCTTTTCTTGCTTACTTCGTAATATTCTATTTATTATTTAAAAATGGCTCGTAGATGTAAGGAAACAACGAACAGCATTCGAAAATTGATTAATTTTCATCATAGTAGTGGTAAATCAGTTCGGAATATCTCTAAATTAGTAAATTTATCCCATTCTACGGTGCAGTATGTGATAAAACGCTTTAAAGAAGAAAATCGGATCGAAAACAAGGTAAGGAAAGGTCGTCCGGCAAAGTTAACTCAACGTGATCAAAGATTTATAGTAAGAAATTTCGTGAAAAATCCACGTTTGAGTGCTGTAAAAATTTCTACAGAATTTACTGAAAAATTTTCTACTTCAGTTTCATCTGAAACTGTCCGACGAATGCTCAGATCAGCTGGATTAAATGGGCGTTCTGCCTGAAGAAAATTTTTTGTAAGTGCGAAAAATAGAAAGCTTAGGCTTTCCTTCGCAAAATCAATGATAAATAAGCCCGAAACGTATTGGAATCATGTCTTATTTGCAGATGAAAGCAAATTTAACATGTTTGGTCCGATGGGCGTATAATTGTACGGAGAAGAAAAAATGAGGAACTTTATACCAAGAACTTAGCTGGAACAGTAAAGCATGGCGGTGGAGGTGTCCTTGTGTGGGGGTGCATGTCAGCATCAGGACTAGGTAATTTGGTATTTATTGATGGCATAATGAATCATGCTCTTTATTTAAATATTTTAAAAGACAATTTAAAATTATCAGCCCAAAATTTGGGTATTGGAAACAACTTTGTTTTTTATCAAGATAACGATCCTAAGCACACGGCTCTCATCGTTCGCCTCTGGTGTCTCTATAATTGTCCACAAGTTCTGAAAACACCACCTCAATCGCCTGATTTAAACCCAATAGAACACACTTGGAGAGAACTGGGGGTTAGAGTACGAAGACACGGCATTAAAACAAAAAGCGAACTAAAAACAGTAATGATTGAAGAATGGAGGAACATTGATGCAGAAATTACAAAAGAGCTAGTGAACTTTATTCCCAGACTTTTAAAAGCTGTTGTGGATGCTATAGGATATCCTACTAAGTACTAATTTACCGAAATATTATAATATTTACTAATATGTAGAAATTTTTTTAAAGTGTACGAAGACTTTTGTGAGGTAAGTTTTTTGTTACTTTTTGATTATTGATTTTCCAAAAAAAAATTTTACTATGTTTTTAAAATATTTTGTGTATTTTGTTAAGAACAAGTTATAGATGTTATTAAAAAATTCCCATTCTGAAATATTAATTTTATTAATGGATAGAGCAGTATTTCTCTGAAATTCGTAAGTGTACGAACACTTTTGGGAGCCACTGTATGTTAAATGCATTACATGGATGAATTTGTATGTATAGGATTTTTGTCTAGAGTAGGTTGTAGAAATTATAAAAATGTCGAAAAGGTGTTAAAAAATTATTTTCCTCCCACTTAAATGATTTGGCATTTTTCTTCGAAAGAGTAAAGTGATTAATTTTTGATCACTTTCAATTTATAGTTAACTAAATCAACCCGAGTGAGGTCGGGCAATTTTGCTAGTACAATAAAGCTCAATCAAAATAAGAAACATGTTGGTATGGATGTCAAGTTCTTTTGGGAATACTGCAAGAAAACACGATTCCAGTATTTTAACCCTCCCAAGTGCTTCCGACGAGGTATCTCGTCCATCCAAATCTGACCAATTTTGCTAATGGCGAAATATCTCATCCACCGAGATCTGACCAATTTTGTTAATGACGAGATATCTCTTCATCAAGACATTGCCGACTTTGATGACGAGATCAATATCTGATTAGTTTTCTTGTAATGGCGACATATCTCGTCTCAAGATCTGGTCAGTTTTACTAATGAGATACCTCATCTAGACAAAGATGGGTTGGATTAAACGGGCTTTTGTATTCTTTTATACGGGAGATCTACCATCACACATAATTTGCATGTTCTGCGTATTTGATCATATCCATTTTGTAAATCTGATGGGGACTTTTTGAAGTGATTTTAGTGGCCAACATTGTAATTCAAATAAAAATTAACGACCGGTTGCTATGGATACGAATTAAATTGAGGTTCTTCGTTGACTATTCGTTTTTTTATTTACATGCTGAACACAAAAATTAAGTCTCATGGAAGTCCTTTATTATATTGAGTAAGTTGTAGAATATTTCCACTTTCATTCGATTTTCTACACTTTTCTACTCGTGTTCTGACCGTGGTTCAAAATTACGAGTTGTCATTGGATCTTTCCCTTTGGGATTGATCCCGGACCGTTGTTAATAGCCCTTTGTGTTGCTCCAGTGCGACGTTAATTACCAATCTAACTACACATTTTTGCGTTATTCGTGAAAGCTTTACTTGTGAAACTACTTAAAAAACTGTAAAATTGACATTTCGTTTTTTAAAAAATGTAATCGATTAACTTTTCATCTGTATTGAAGACATTTAATTTTAACGCAAGCTGTTATTTCACATGCGGAATGGAATGTTCATGAAAAAAAAAATTCATTTGCTTGATAAGAAATTGATCATGAATATCGTATCGATGATTTGTCAGCCTTGCATAATGATGATAGAATTCGAAAATATCGCATTCCTGGTGCAAGAATGCCATAAGTCAAAAACTATTGATAAGAAAACTGGCTGCAATATGCTGTAAGTTTGTCATTTTTTACAGGAAATGAACTTAAAGGGCATTCACAATCACTCCAAAACACATAATCGACTGTAATAGTCATCTCACTATCATCGTTTGTACTTTTATCTTATAATGTTTGTGAAATGGATTATATTATATGGAAGCTTACGTATTTCGTATAAAGTAAATTGTAGAAGTTATAAAAATGACAAAATGGATTTTGAAAAATTGTTTTCAACTCACTTTTCTATATTTGCATTTCCTATGATATTTGCATTTTGCTGTGATAGAGAAAAGTGATTTTTGGATCACTTTCAATCAACGTTTAACCAATTCAACCGGGTAGCTCCAGATAATTCTCTCCTCTCTCTCTGCTCACTCTCTCCTCTATCTCTGCTAGTAGCTTATATAATCATTTAAGCCAACCACGTATTACAACACTGCCCAGTTGTGCGAGGTTGTAATAAACATGCAGCAAAAATCTAAAACACCAACTAATATAGCAATAAGCAACAGATCATCTCTCTTGTACCAAACAACTCCATTTCATCAGTTCCTAATGATGTAGGAGGTACTCGATCACAATTTTCAAGTAACCTGACAATCTTCCCTGATAATAAAGAATTATCCAGTGTGGCACTGGATGTGTTTCACGAGCATTGTTTATCCCCAAATCCAAAAGGGGTATTTAAGTACTTATATCTGTCTCAATTCAGTGATATCATCAATCAAAATTTAGGCATTGTCTTTATTACATTTTAGTTGGGCTAAACTTCCATCAAATCACACAATATTTTTATCCTTTTCCTTCTAACATTTAAAACCATTAGGGGCACATTTCCTTTAGGCGTGTACGTGCTTCACGGACCCGAGGTATTCTAGTGATCTTTTATTTTCATATTGGATGTCTTGTCTTTAGTAGACACGGGATTCATGCTCCCGGGATACCTAAGCGATCTTTTTCTGCTTTCATCCCGCTACTCTCTTCTCAAATCCCATTTTCTCCCCTTCACAACATTTTTACATTACCTGTTTTGTGTTTGGTGCAGCTTGAACAAATATGGTCTTTGAGTCATAAAACCCAAAACAACCAACCTAACATTTAACCCCTAACACTCATCCAGATACAGCCAATAGCTTCTAATAAGGACTTCTCCAAGTCAGGATCCTTACCATTAGAGATTCCTATTTAACTTTTAAAGATGTTTCATGTTTTTCAGCTCCCTCACACCTGCGCGTTGGGCCCCGGTACAAGTAAGATGACGGGGCCCCTCAAGAAATCCCAAATACAATACAACTTTTACTGTATGTAAAATTTCCCTTTCCATTATACAATTGTTCCCTTTATTAATATGAAAACAATATAAATATTTGTAAATTTTTGAACAGATTATGCGTAAATAAGAACTCATTAAAATTTTAACCGCCCAACTAGCACAAGTGGTGGTTTCCCGTCGCAAAAAGGTAGCAGCTGCCTCATATACGTCGTGGTAACAGAAATATACCAACAATTGTCTTTATCGTTTCTTTCACGAGCTGTTGGTCTCATTTGCCTTGCAAACAGTGTATGGAGAAAAAGGTACCATGTCCATGCCATCTGAATGTCTTATTCCAGTGCCTTTATACTTATCAATTATCGATAACACATCTTAAATACATCTGCTGTGCTACTTGGAATGATTTTTTCTTCAGCTATTATCTGTTTCTTTAATATTTTGAGGACAGCGGTAACTCGGCTGGAAGAGTAGCAGATTAGCAACCGGAAGTTTGCGAGTTCGAAACTCGATCCAACCAAAGACAGTCGTGTACGTGGGGCTAGTGCATGTTAAATCGGTCGTGGCCTCAAATGTTCTCACGTTGGTGTGGTGTGGAAGTTTGGAGAGTGGGGTGCCATTTCAGGTGTTGACCTCGTCATCTGACCGTGGTTGAAAATGACGAGGTGCTGCCTTCGGGATGGATTCCGGACCATCGCCAGTAACCCATTGTATTGCTCAGTGCGACGCTAGTTCAACTACTTACCTACTTAAGTTTAACTTTTAGATATAATAAAATGAATTTTATTTGGACATGCGCGTTTGGCGCAGCTTGTTCATTGTTGAACCTGTTGGAATCGGTCTCAAACCTCCAATTATAGTGCCGTGTGGGGCACATAAATTTGAAGAATATGTAAATCTTTGAATGTATAAAAGTGAAGAAAAAGTGGGATCATGATCTGATCAGACTTCTTGTTGTTTTCTGAAATTATGTTTTTAAACCATAAGACTTGGCTACGTAATAAAATTTATTTTTAAAGTATAAAACTCTGTCTTCAATCGATAAAACCCAACAATTGGTTATGGGCCACAGACCTTAAGCTGAACCCGAATTCTGCCACTACCGGTATCCAGTATGATGGGTATTCAAGAAATGTCCATATTTTCCTTCCCGAAGTTATCGGATTTCAACTATGCCACGTGGAAGACGGACATGAAGGTATTGCTAATGGATCGGAACTGCTGGGAATTTATCACTAAAACGGAACCTCTATTATTGGAAGATGCTCCAGAACAAGAAAAAGGAGACTATCGTTATAGGAAGCAGAGGACATACACAACTATCTACCAGGGCATAGACAGAAAATATCAAGTCTTAATTTCATCTACTGAGGACGGTAAGGAAGCCTGGGATATATTAAAGACCAACTTTGAACCAGCATCTAGAGCACGATTGGCAGGCCTTGTGGACGAGTTCTTTTCAATCCGCTACCAGCCGGAGGACGAATCCATTGGACTCTTCTGCAAACGAGTGCATGAGAAGCTGTTACAGATAAAAGAAGGTGGATTCGAAATCCCAGACCTCTTAGTTTGCTTTCAACTAATAAGACATTTGCCTCACGAATACGATAATCTGGTACAACTGCTATACAGGATGGATGACAACGAGTTCACGCTAGACAATTTGTCTAAACATTTAATAACAGAATCCAGCCGGATCGACCTGAAGCGGAAGGACGAAGACACAAAATTAAGTATCGTGGCCGATGCTTATGCTACAAGAAACAAGTCATCTAGATACAAGGAGACACGGGCGTCTACTCCTGATCACAGCAGATGCGTACTGGACCCTGAATTAATTCCTTCAAGCCCAAGAAAGTCGACAGTTTGTCGTATGGGGCCGCGACCATTCTGCAACTACTGCAAAAAGTCGGGACATTATGAATCGAAGTGCTTCAAGAAATGCAATCGGCAGAAACCTGGTGGTGAATTATTTTATATGGAGGACAATCCAAAAACTGATCTTCAACGTGCCTATGCAGTTTCAAATTTTCCAAATGAAAGACCGAGGGAATTTCTCATTGATTCTGCTGCAACTGCTCACTTCTGTAAAGAACGTGATATGTTTACGACATTCAGAAAACTACCACCACAGAAGATCCTAGTCGGAGACAAGGACAGCACCTCGGAAGTATTAGGTATGGGTGATATTCAATTTACAGTTTTAGATAGAAACAGAAATTATGATATAACTTTAAAAGATGTGTTATACTCGCCTAATATGAGAAGAAATTTAATTAGTGGTGCTCGTATTGATCTTGTGGGAAACCAAATTAAATGGGGAAATAACAAAATGATTATTTATAATAGTTATAATAAATATTTGTTTACTGTTCCCAGAATTGGAAAATTGTATATCTTAAAAGGTTATCCCAAGATTAAAAATTATGTATATGTAACTGGTTTAGATCTAGAAAAAGCCCACCGTAGGTTTTGTCATGTTAACATGCCCTTAATTGAAAATATGAGTAAAATTAATTGTGTAAAAGGAATTGAAAAACTTAATTGTAAAAATATAGATAAAAATTGTAAGATTTGTGCTATTGCTAAATCCACTAGAATATCCTTAAAAAGAAACTATATGTACGAAAGGAAAACTAAAAATGTTTTGGAAAGGATCCATATGGATTTGTGGGGTCCTGCTCCAGTTAACTCTCTAGGTGGAAACAAATACTTTTTATCTATTATTGATGATTTTTCACGTAAAGTAACTGTTTATATTATTCAAAATAAGAATGAAGTTTTTGATTACTTTAAAAAATACTTGGTTAAAGCTGAAAGACAGCTAAATGTTAAGTTAAAATGTGTCCGAACTGACAATGGTTTAGAATTTTGTCACAAAGAATTTAAAAAGTTTTTAAATGATCTAGGAATAAAAATCGAAAGAACTTCAACTTATACCCCTGAACAAAATGGCATTGCAGAAAGGTTCAATAGAACAGCCATGGATTGTGTCAGAGCTATGCTTCAAGACAGTGGTTTACAACCACAATTTTGGTCAGAAGCACTTTTAGCATTTATTCATACTAAAAATAGATGCGAACACAAATTAACTGAGGGTATATCTCCTAACGAAATATGGACTGGTTTCAAACCATCAGTAAAACATTTTAGAATTTTTGGCTCTTTGGCATATGTTCATATTCCTAAAATACAGAGAAATAAATTACAACCCAGAGCTAAACTTGGTATTTTGACAGGATATGGTTTGAAAACTAAAGGTTACAGAATATATGTACCAAACGAGAAGAGAATAGTTGAAACAGTCCATGTTCATATCGACGAAAGTAAGAAAGCTGTTGATGTACTATTTGGTAAAAACTTTGAGTACGTTTCTTTCGATCTTAATTCTAATATTCCTATTTATCAATCAAATGAAAATATAAAAGTAAAATCGGAAAGTGAAACTCAAGTTTTAGATTCTAAGGATTTAGTTAAAACTGAGGACTTAAAAAGTCTTAACATTTCAAATTGGCGAAGAATTGAAAAACCTAGAAATAAAAGCAATAGGATAGATGTATACTATTATTCTCCTGAAAATTTGAGAATGAGATCTTTAAATGATATTAAAAAGTACTGTACTAAAAATAAGATTAGGTTTGATCCTGTAAATTTCAATTTTAAGCCAGAAACTGAACATCCTAATGTGGATATTTCTAATGTGCCATCTACTTCTAGTGATGAATCTAATTTTTTAGACCAACAGATGTACGACATGTATGATCAGTGTTACAATGTCGAAATCCCCAAAAGTTATGAAGAAACGCAATCAAGTAAGGATAAAATTAAATGGAATACTGCCATGAATGAAGAAATTCAGATAATGAAGGATAGGCAAGTATGGAAATTAGTGGACACCCCCCCAAATACAACCATAATTGGAAGTAAGTGGGTGTACAGCATAAAAATGGACGAAAACAATATACCTAAAAGGTATAAAGCTCGTCTTGTTGCTCAAGGTTTTAAGCAAAAACCCGGCATTGATTTTAAAGATATTTTTTCACCAGTTGTGAATTTTTCTATTGTTAAATTATTGTTTGTACTATTGATTTCTATGTTGGGTTGGTATCACTGTCAAGTTGACGTGAAAAGTGCATATTTATATGGACACCTTAAGGATACTATATACATGAAACAGCCAAAAGGATTTGTGCTGAAAGGATCCGAAAACAAAGTATGTCTATTGGAAAAGGCTATATATGGTCTGCATCAAAGTGGTAGAGAATGGAATTTGGAATTAGACGGTATTTTAGCTAAATTAGGATTTTCTCAGTTAAATTGGTGTAATTGTGTCTACAAATTTAAAGATGTAATTTTAATTGTTTATGTAGATGATATGGTTTTGTTTTAAAAAAGGGAACATTTGATAAATGAAGTAATCGAATTATTGGACAAAAAATTGGATCTTACAGTCCTAGGTAGAACTAAATATTTGTTAGGCGTAAACTTTCAAGAGATTGAAAATTCGATTTATTTACATCAAATTACCTACATTGAAAAATTAATGTCAAAATTCAAAGATCTTCCTAAAAGTTTTGTGAATTTACCTTTTAAAATTGGTTGTAACTTACCTGATAAGGTTAAAGAGGAAGAAATAATTGAAAATGATTTAATGAGGAAATTTCCCTATCGTTCCTTAATAGGATGTTTATCGTTTTTGTCAGATAGATCCAGACCAGATATTGCATTTGCTGTTAATATAATGTCTCAGTTTTGTAATGGTTATACTTACAAACACTGGTCTTACGTTGTTGATATTATGAACTATGTTTTTCTTACAAAGGATTTTAAAATTAATCTTTCCAATGTAGAAAGTTCAAATTTGATTGCTTTTTCTGATGCAAATTGGGGATGTGGTCTCACAAACAGACATTCAAGCAGTGGCTATTTAATTTATTTTGGTAACATCCCAATATCATGGAAATCTTCTAAACAAAAGTGCATAGCTCTTAGCTCAATGGAATCTGAATTTATTGCACTAACCGATTGCACTAAAGAAGTTATTTGGTTTAGTAGAATTATAAATGAATTAAGTTTGTGTGATTACATAAGACCCCAAGTATATTGTGATAATCAATCTATCTATTTTTCAAAAAATAGTCAGGAAAATGTGAAAACTAAACATATTGATATCAAGTACAAATTTATTCGTAAATTAATAAAAGATGAACTATTTAACGTAAATTATATTTCATCGGAAAATAATTTGGCTGACTTTTTAACAAAGCCTTTATTGTTAAATAAATTTAAAAATATTATTAGAAAAATATTTTGTTAGATTTATATATATATATATATATATTAAATTGTAATACATCTGCTGAGGTTTTACAACCGATGGGGCCGCATGTTGGAATCGGTCTCAAACCTCCAATTATAGTGCCGTGTGGGGCACATAAATTTGAAGAATATGTAAATCTTTGAATGTATAAAAGTGAAGAAAAAGTGGGATCATGATCTGATCAGACTTCTTGTTGTTTTCTGAAATTATGTTTTTAAACCATAAGACTTGGCTACGTAATAAAATTTATTTTTAAAGTATAAAACTCTGTCTTCAATCGATAAAACCCA
The DNA here is from genome assembly GCA_933210815.1 of Meta bourneti. Taxonomy (NCBI): domain Eukaryota; kingdom Metazoa; phylum Arthropoda; class Arachnida; order Araneae; family Tetragnathidae; genus Meta; species Meta bourneti. The sequence goes on along the minus strand of OW119929.1, from coordinate 35,983,763 downwards.
ACAGAACCTTGCACCATTTAACCCAAAGCAACTTTAATTTTTAATGTAGACTGAAAATAAATCAAGCACTTTATTAAATTCACCCAACCTTATGTAGCTAGCGTTAATTTAATTATTTTTTCTTTTTATGGTGTGGAGATGAGTTGCTATGCAGAGGGTGTTCCGAAAGTGATATATCTTGTTAGTGATTCTTTAGATAATATTTACGCCAGCCAGATCTAGTGTCGATTTCCGCTCTCTTTCAACTAATAAATGAAAAAGGAAAAGTTCTTGCTCATGTTGGGAAATCTTGATTGTAACGTAAGTCTGCGCGCCTTAAACTTTCAGACAATGTAATACTTTACGCAAGTTTTCGAGTAAGTAATTAGAAATCGAAAGTATCTAGTCTTCCACCACGGTGAATCGAATCACACCTATGCCCGAAAAGAGACAAAAACTTTTGGAAAACTTTCTAAATCGAGATAAGTTTGTTTTCTGTCTGACACCGTTGTGTATGTTTTCGTCTGCATTTCATTCATTGAAAATTTTCGAGTACTTGGTAAAGTTGCGGAATTTATTCACGAGAACTCGTGAACTAATTTATTTCCATATCAGTTTTTTATAAATTCGAGCTCAAGTAGATTTAAAAAGTAAATGCTTTCTCGGATTATGCTCTGTGCGAAAAAAGTTGAAACACCTTAAAGCCAGTGTTCGATCGGAATTTAACAGTGGGTGATGTACACTACGAGATGAAGAAATGATCGTAATATCAAATCTAGAGGACTTTATTGTAGTGGAAATACATCAGAAAGGTCATAAATTAGTAAGTTGAAACGCCCCTCCTTCTAGTGGCGATAAATGACAATATACGGTGCGATATGAAGTCAAATTATACCCTATCGCAAATTATGCCAAACATTCTGCAACTGCTGCTCCAGATTCCTTGTATTCCGAGGATGGTGCAATTTACGACCTAGAGTATTCCAGACATGCTCAATAGCAGACAGATCTGGGGATCTCTCTGGCCAAGGAATGGTTTCAACACCATGAAGACCCTCCTGGGCGTTACGAGCTTGAAATTTGTGGTCCTTGTAGGAATAAAATGGTTAAATAGATATATTGGAAACAAAGAATTTAAGAATAATTCTGAAAGAAATGAGCAAGAATATCTGGAAAATTATCATAAATTCTTGTCAATTCAGTGCTCCACACTTTAGAAGCTGCTCTAAATGTAAAAATGTATGCATCAAAAAATATTTTATTGTTTCTGGATGAAAAATAGGCTGGGTGTATAATAAATTTATGACGTGGAATTTTTTTAGCTTATTTAAAAATGTCAACTAATATGAAATTGCTTTGTTTATCTAGCACATTTCTAATTTATCATTACAATAAAAGTTAAGTTAAAACTATTATCCACTGCACAGTTTGAGGCATTTGAAACAATCTCTTCGAGGTGCATTCTCAATTTTACCACTATATATCAAATATACGGATAAAATTGAAAGAAACAAATGGGATAGTTCAACGTATATTGAATTTGAGGGGATCACTGAACGCCATTGTTACAAAAACAGCAACCTTAGCGATAGATCTCATCTGAATTTAATGAGAGCTCGTACACTAGCTTATGCACAAATAACTGGTGTTTTCATGATTAAATTAGATTATGGCTATGGTGGTTCACAATGAATTTCCGTTTCAATTGCGAGACACCGAACAATTAGAGTTCAATTAACAAAAGCCTATGGGACTTTGCAGAACTGCAAGCATGTCGTGAGGATTTCAGCACGTTGAATGGAGTATATGTTTTTGGTATTAACCTAGGTAACATGTGTATTAGTGGATCCGTCATCAGGCCCCGAAGAAGTGGAGGGGTCAAAATTACCATTTTACGGGGACCTAGGAAGAGAAGGGGCACGGGAAAATGGGGAAACTTTGTTTTATTATGTATAGTCCATTTCTAAGTTAAAAATTTTGCAATTACTAATAATTAACTTTTATGCTTTCATATTTCCAGTAAGTAGTTGATTTAAAGAGTTATTAATTGCAATAATAACTGCTATTTTATTTTAATGACACAAAAGTATTCTGTGAATATTTAACATTTTATTTGTAAAAAGTTGAAAATAAAGAACCAACATTTTCAAGGGGAGCTAGGACCCCCCACTTCAGAGAGTCTCTCTCTGCCTACGCCACTGCTTTGCTGTATGATTATCATAAATCTTTTGCACAAAAATAATTATTCGATTTTATGGGATAGGTATATTTTTCAGCAAAACGTTTGTTTCTGCAATTTTATGAATTATTTCCTTCGCATAACGAGTGTTTAGTGGGTTTGCCCACTGGCGGGTTGTAGGTAGCGCAGGTTCGATTTATCTTTTGGTATTTCTCTCTTCCGTGACAGTCCATTTACGTGACGATGTTTGGTAAAGCTTTCCTTATGTGTGTGTGAATATGTCCATTGACTGATGTTGGTTGGCGCAGTTTGATCAAATATGACCATTGTGTCATAAAACTCAATCTAACCCATCAACCATCGTATCAAGGTTCAATCCCTCCCTGGATGTATTTCTCTCATCTCTATCAATAAAGTTTTCCTTGTGTGTATGAGGTCCATTTACTTGATAATGTTTGGCACATCTTGGCCCTTGAGCCATAAAACTTAACTGAACCAGCAAGCCTTCGTATGAAGGTTCATTAGCGTATCTTTTTCGGTTACTGTTAATACAGACAATCCATTCGGCTTCTCCATAGTTCGGAAATGATGATCTTTACAGGTTTCACGCAGGTTGTATGACATTTTGAATTCTGTTAAATTTCTCTCCACACTAACGACTCAATGGCCTAATTTAGCAGACTATTCTGGCATTTGCCAGACAGACAGACCGCCCCAGAGATCGTACTTGAAACCGACGAATAATCAACTGAAGCAAATACGCGCCTCACTTAATTGCCTGTCTTCATTCAACTGAGAATTTATGATGAGCATTATAAAAATTAGACCGAATTCGGGGATCTCCACTAACGACCATGGACATTCTACATCCGGCACTTTTAGAATGCTGGGTACATAAGAGAACAATCGATCCACTATTTTATCGAGTCATTACCTAGACGTTTTGCTGCTGTTAGACAGGTGGTGGTTAACCAGTATTTAGGGATACGTATTTAAAGAAACTAATTTTGAAGGTGTATTAGTTTTTCTCTTTCAGGTTTCTATTCGAATCGAGAGCCCATAATACTGAATGAACATTGCGTTCGATGATTTTTTTTATTGTTTTCAGACGTATCTATGAGCATTTACCTGCGGGATTAAAGATACATCGATTTGCGCTCATTAAATTATCTTCAGTTTATTTTTGATTGTTTTTCAACATTTAAAATATTTGGGTCGGTAAATAGTTTATGGGTATATGAGTATGTCAATTCTCATATCTCTCCATATGGAGATGTTGGTTGGTTCAATGAATGATCAAGCAGGTAAAAAAGTAATTTTAATAAAAATTCATCAAACTTTAAATAACGCGTGATTAGTCTACCGGCATAACGTCTCTTTTCGATAAGTGAAAAGGGCCGCGGTGGCCCGGTTGGAAGAGTAACGGACTAGCAACCGAAGGGTTGCGAGTTCGAATCCAGCCAAACACCGTCGTGTACAAAGGGGGCTGGTGCACGTTAAATCTGTCGTGGCCTCAAATGTCCTCACGTTGGCGTGGTGTGGAAGTTTGGAGAGTGGGGTGCCAGCTCAGGTGTTGCCTCGTCATCTGACCGTGGTTCAAAATTACGTGGTGTTGTCCTCGGATCTTTCCCTTTGGGATTGATCCCGGACCGTCACCAATAGCCCGTTGTGTTGCTCCAGTGTGACGTTAATTGAAATAAATAAATAAATAAATAAATAAAGATAAGTGAAAAGGCTTAACAACTTATTCTAAAAAATTCAGTCCTCTTTTTATCGCTGCAAGCAAAATATATTATGCGCAGCACAACTGAAAGAAAACGATAATTTAAATTTAATCCGTTGCCAGAATCGCGCGAGTTATTTTCATGCGTGGACTGATGCCACCACAAGTTCAATTTGCGTCTTACTGGAGCAACAGAACGAGCTATTGGCGACGGTTCGAGATCAACCCCACGAGATAAACCCTTTAATTTTGAACCACGGTCAGATGACGAGGTCGACCATGAGCTGGCATTCGACTCTCCAACTTCCACACCACGCCAACGTGAGGACATTTGATGCTAAGACAGATGTAACGTGCACCAGACCCCACGTACGCGATGGTCTTTGGTTGGATCGGGTTTTGAACTTGCAACCTTGCGGTTGCTAATCACAGACTACCAACTGGGCCACCGTCACCCTTCGAATTAGGAAACACATATGTTTTGAATTAAAAAATAGTGATTACTTAAAAATCTGTTCTTTGTTTTCAAATTTTAAAAACAACATAAACGCTTAAAATTATGCTCTGACAAAAAATTATTTGATTCCGCTTCACATTAAATAGTTGAAGCTTTAGTTCTAATTTTTATGTGCAGTAATAAATTTAATTTTTGTATTAAGTGGAACCCTTTTTCCCCAACGCGAACCTTTTTCTGCAGTTCAGCCTGATGTGTACGATGAATCGATGTAATAAATTATTAGAAAAAATACGAAAAACTAGCTGCAAACGCTAAATATACTTTTAACCCTCTGAGCATCGCAAGAAGAATCCATGGATTCTTTCAACCTTTCAAAAGGTTCTATTGGTCCTTTCCTTGGATTAAATCGGGCCGCGGTAGCCCGGTTGGAAGAGTAACGGATTAGCAACCGGAGAGTTGCGAGTTCGAATCCAACCAATGACCGTCGTGTACAAAGGGCTCTGGTGCACGCTAAATCTGTCGTGGCCTCAAATGTCCTCACGTTGGCTGGTGTGAAAGTTTGGAGAATGGGGTGCCAGCTCAGGTGTTACCTCGTCATGTGACCGTAGTTCAAAATGAAGTGGTGTTGTCCTAGGATCTTGCCATTTTGGGTTGATCCCGGACCGTCGCCAATAGCCCGATGTGTTCCCCCAGTGCGACGTTAATTAAAATACCTACCTACCTTGGATTGAATCTTTTGGAACGATTCTATTGGATAATTCCATTGAATAGAATCTTGGAAATACACTACTGTTTGTGAAAATTGCAACACCATGAAGGAATCATGTAAATTAAACGAAACTTGCAGGAAATGCAAAACAGGTTAGGATATGAAAATGATTAGGATATGAAATTACAAAGCGATCACGCATGTGTGGGCCGAGAAACACCCTCTAAACTTCCAAGTGAGCCGTATATAAAAAGCACTGTAAAGGGGCGTTAAAATGTGTGTATCGTAGTTTGACTGCTGTGTATGATTGATTAGAAGTCAATATGCCTCGCCAAAAACGCAGAGTACCATACGAGCAACTAACGGAGTTTGAACAGGACCGCATGAGCGGCCTCCGTGAGGGTGAACTTTCGTATCATGAAATCGCCACTCGCACGGAGCGTAATACCACAACAGTGATGCGTGTGTGGAAGAGATGGATCATGGAGAACAGGAAAAGTCGAAACGCCGGCAGTGGGCCACGCAATATGACGTCACCACGGGACGACAGACACTTCATCTGCATGGTGGTGACGGATCGTACAGCGTCCTCTCGTACGTTGGCACAACATTGGAGCACGGCTGCAGGTGTGTCATTGTCTGCCCCCGCGGTTCGTCGACGTCTGCTGCGCCATGGGCTAAGTGCAAAGATTCCCCTGCGCAGGATCCCCTTGACGCTGAACCACCAACGCCTCCAGCTACAATGGGCTCACCAACACAGCCAATGGCGTGCGATTGGCAACAAGTCGTCTTCTCAGATGAGTCCCGCTACAATCTGGACTATAACGATGAATACGTACTCGTCAGACGCTACGGAGGTGAACGCCTTCTCCCGGAGTGTCTTATTCAGCGTCATATTGGACGAACACCTAGCGTTATGGTCTGGGGCGCTATTGGATATCAAGGGCGATCCCGCGTACTCCAAATTGTGGAACCCTGAACAGCGGGCGCTACATCAGGGAAGCTGTGGAGACCAAGGTCCTACCCCTCCTGCAACGCATTCCCGGAGCTCTATTTCAGCAAGACAATGCCCGTCCACATGTTGCTCGGAATGTACAAGCCTTCTTCAGTGCACGGCAGGTTCCGCTTCTTCCATGGCCTGTACGTTCCCCGGATATGTCGCCCATTGAGCATATCTGAGATTACATTGGACGGCGACTCGCTCATCGGGCAGAGAGTACAGCTGAACTTTGGCATTAGATAGAGGTCATCTTGAATGCCATTCCTCAGCGTGACATTCAGAATCTGTATGATTCGATACCACGATGTGTACAGGCTCTCATTGCTGCACGTGGTAGCTGCACAGGATATTGATTTTCCGCATTATTTTTGTTTTATTGCTCTGTAAATTTGATCGTTTATTTAAACCACTATAAGTAATACGTGGAATAAATTTCATTTATTTCTGATGATTCTTTCATAGTGTTACAATTTTCACAAACAGTAGTGTATTATGTTCCTCCTTTCCTTAGAATAGAATCATTTGGAAAGATTTTATAGGTCCTTTCCTTAGAATAGAATCCCTTGGAAAGATCTATTTCTAATTTCCTTAGAATAGTATCCTTTGAAAAGATCTATAGCTTATCTTTCCTTATAATAAAATTTTTTGGTGAGTCCATTGGTCAAGAAGGTCAAAATTGATTAGAAGTTATTCAGGGAAGACGGCAGGTTTTAGGTTGGAATTATACGTGTCAACTCCTCAGAGGGTCAATATTTGACTACATGTATTTTTGTGAGATGTTTCTGTTTTTGACGAAAGCATTAAAAAAGATCAGTACACCCCAAATCAGACTTCAATATCATTACACAATGCATAATTATTTATAGCATGATCAACTTGTGTTAAAACAATTTGTTTAACTGAGTTTCAGAAATATAAATTCAATGTTATGATAACTATTTGTGTCTTTCCACAGTTTATTCACATTTAAAAATGATTTTAATTAATAATATGATAGCTCAAGAAAATCTACCAACATATAACTGAACAAGGTTTTCGAACCACTCACATTAAAAATTACAAAACATGGTTTTATGAACAAAAGTTATGCTCAAAAACTTTCTTAACTCGTTATATAACTATATTTTTCTTAAATAAAAAATTTGGTAAATCAATTTATTTGATTGGATAAGGTTTGTTCCGTTTCCTTTTTATAATAACGGCAGAAAATGGCTAATTTTGAGTTGTGTGGGTGACCATTTTAAAATGTGGATATATAATAATATAATATACAGTGCTGATATCCAGTAAAGTTATGGCTGTACCAGACCAGAGCAGGTGAAATGATTGTGATGAAAGCTAATTATGGACGGGTCACTTAATTTCGCGTTTCACGTGTGCAAAAATAGAATATCCTAGACAGAACGTTCTAGATATACTTGGATATAAGAAACTTCTATTTCTAGAACCATATTTCTTTAGTATCTGCTTTAGCTTCTTCAACTAGAGGGCCGCGGTGGCCCGGTTGGAAGAGTAACGAACTAGCAACCGAAGGGTTGCGAGTTCGAATCCAGCCAAACACCGTCGTGTACAAAGGGCGCTGGTGCACGTTAAATCTGTCGTGGCCTCAAATGTCCTCACGTTGGCGTGGTGTGGAAGTTTGGAGAGTGGGGTGCCAGCTCAGGTGTTGCCTCGTCATCTGACCGTGGTTCAAAATTACGTGGTGTTGTCCTCGGATCTTTCCCTTTGGGATTGATCCCGGACCGTCACCAATAGCCCATTGTGTTGCTCCAGTGTGACGTTAATTAAAATACCCAACCCAAATACCCCTCTTCAACTAGATCAGTGTTCCATGATCCTACACGTGAGCAAGGTTCACGTGCTAGAATTGCCAGAAGTAAAGTCTCGTCTCACAGGAGGGGGTTTTGTGGCACGCAGCGAGACGAGAAAGTAACGTAACGTCGGCGGGCACCTCACTGAACTAGGAAGAACGCACATTTCATATCCACTTTTTGTACTTTGACGTTTCATCTTTTCATTTGGACGAACAGCGATTGTATTCCTGTCATTTACAAAGTTTTAATACAGCTGTTCTCATCGCGTGTCAAATACATTAGGGTATCAATAAGGGGAGAAGTATACAGTTTAGTTAAGGAGGCGGTAGACTTCAAAATCGATATTTTAATTTTAGCTATAAATTAATATTCGGGCCGCGCGGTTGGAAGAGCAACGGATTAGTATTAGGAGGGTTGCGAGTTCGAATCCAGCCAAAACCGTCGTGTATAAAGGGTGCTGGTGCACGTTAAATCTGTTGTGACCTCAAATGTCCTCACGTTGGCGTGGTGTGGAAGTTTGGAGAGTGGGGTGCCAGTTCAGGTGTTGCCTCGTCATCTGACCTTGGTTCAAAATTACGTGGTGTTGTCGTCGAATCTTTCCTTGGGGAGTGATCCCGGACCGTCACCAATAGCCCGTTGCGCTGGTCCAGTGTGACGTTAATTATAATACCTACCTTCCTTGAGTATCTGCATTTTTATTTTCATGAAATTTTTTGGATAATCCTTAAAATTTGTTGCATATGTCTGCAAATGAGAAATTTATCATGCTTCCAAATTATGGTTTACAAAAGGTTTGGTGTTTCAGTACAAAATTGTTTTGCTTTACAATTGAGCGATTACACTTACCAAATGTCAATTAATTTGATTCTCTATTTTGAGACAGATCGACGTATTTTAACGACGTTTAACCAATTATTATTTTCAATATTAATTATCGATAACCATTACATAATTACCGCTTTTAAATAATTATTTTGATGTAATTTTCAATTGTAAATAAATTACCTACTACACGAATTTACTTTCACGCACTTTTAAAAACTGCTGGATACGGGTCAACTTTGTTCCATAGCATTAGTGTAGATCAACTTCGTTACCTTAAATCAGTGCTTTTAATGGCTTAAATTTAATTTAAAATGTGAAGTAATACCTGCTCTACTTCTTAGATCGAACTTTGCAATACATCTCTTTACTAATGAGTAGTAACTTTGCACCTCTGAGTTTGAATTGCTAAATCCGCCATTAACACACTAGAAACCCTTCGGATAATTGGAAAATGAAATCTCCATAATCCTTTCTCACTGACTGAAATAATTAGAATCTTCCGGCACAGCTAAAGAGAACTTCGAACACAACAGAGCCCCCTATCGCTACTTGACCTTGAAAAGGAACCCTTGGCAAATTAGGAGGTAAATAAACAAAGAAAGTTCTCTTTGAGGACATTTCAATGACAAACATTCTTTCTATCTTTTGTCCGAAACACAGCCCTATTTTAAATCTCTGATTAATTAAAATGGCCTTTAAGAGATTAGATAGAAAAGCCCTATCTAATCTCTTTAATCTATAATTTTAATGCTCTGAGGGGCACACGCAACTATCCATTTTGAAACCTGTACTCTTCCCTGCATGACTTCTAACTAGTTTTGACCTTCTCGACCACTAGAATGTTATCTAGGATTCTTTCAACTAATAGTCATTATGTGTGTTGTGAGGGGAAAGCAATACTACCCTACTAGGATGTCTCTCGACGCTCAGGAGGTTCAAAAGGGGAAATTCAGGACTTCTTGAAGTGGGATCTTATCTAAATAGCCATAGTCCACTCCGGACACGTTATCTTCTTAATGCATTAAATGATAGTGTCTTCAAGCAGGGGCACAGTCCCTCCATTCCGACTAATTAAAGTCAGTACGGACATTGAGAATATCCCCAAGTTCTTGTTGTGGGTCTCGACAAACACAAGCAGGACAAGCTTTCCAGGATATGGAAACTAAAATTAACGTATAGTAATAATGAAAGGGAAGACAAACGTAATTATCTCTAATTTAACCATTCTGTGAAAGCCAGAAATGTAAAACATTTTCCCCCAAGAAAAACCGTAAGACTATTAAACATTTATAATAAATATGAAATAAATGTAGTAAATATGTCGCTATGGATATTGAATAGATAGGTAATTAGGGTTTTATGGCGCAAGGTCCAAAAGCGGACAAGCTGCGACTTATGGATTTTGGGAAAGTCTCCAAGGAGTGGATCCCGACAAATGCAAACAGGACTCGTTTTTCAGGGTGTGGAAACTAAAATAAACTTGTAACTATAATGAAAGGGCCGGCAAACGTGACGATCATTGATTCAACCATTCTATGACAGTCAGAAGATAAAAAATCCACCTTTTTCTAAAGAAAAAATCTAATAAATATTTCTGAATTGCCGCCCCTCTTAATATTTACACCCGAGGCCGCTGACCTCAGCTAATGAATCAGAGTCGAAGTATGTCCTAAATCTGCTAGTATTTTGCTTTAGCGTCGTATGTTGTTTCACTCTGCTACTGAATGAGTTAAACTGAGTTACACTCCTCTGGATTTAGTATGACGAAGAGGTGAAAACGTTGCGCAGTGGAATTTGTGCCTTTCCTCGTCTATCATGATAAATCGTGCAAACGTTGACTTAAGCTCGCAGGATTGATAAGCTTCTTTAAAGTCGAGAGTATGAGAGACATTTTATGTCAAGCTAAATGGATGGTGGTAGTGTTTCTGCTGTGGAATGTGTTTTTTATACGTATCTCCAACGCGACATCACTTGAATTGTTATTCGAATACACAACACTTCGCCAATAAAACATCTAAAAAATGAATTCCGAATTGATATATGATAAATGATTGGTCAACGTCAATTAGGCTAAACGCCAAACGTTGCAAAAATGAGCGATAAACTACATTTTAAGGTAAACACGATAGTGAAATCTTCACTTTTCGTCTTTGTTTCCACTGAAAATCCCTCTTATATATTTTCTGTCATGTTAAATGCAGATGGTACGTAGGTATTTAATTAACGTCGCACTGGAGCAATATATCGGGCTATTGGCGACGGTTCGCGATCAAACCCGAAGGCAAAGATCCTACGACAACACCACGTAAATTCGAACCACGGTCAGATTACAAGGTCACACCTGAGCTGGCACCCCACTCTCCAAACTTCCCCATCATGTGTACCAGTCCCCTTTGTACATGATGGTCTTTGGTTGGATTCGAACTCGAAACCCTCCGGTTGCAAGTCCGTTACTCTTCCAACCTGGCTACCGCGGCCTAAATGCAGATGACGGAAGTGTTTTAGGTGTTATAAGTGTTTCCTGTACGTATTCTGAACGTGACTTGTTTTTCGAATACAATCACAGCCCTTCGCCAATAAATATTCCAAAGAATAAATTCCGAATGAATGTATAATTGATTCGTCACCATTAATTTTATGAAACCCCTAGCGTTACCAAAACTGCGATAAATTATATATTGGGAAGCAGAAATAAAAACTTCGCAGATCATCTGGTTTGTTTGTTTACACTCAAAATCCCTCTCAAAAGCGACTTTAGAATCATAGAAGGTAGAATCTTTATTGAACTGGATGGAAGCAGCAAGAAAAACGTTTTCTTGCAGTTAATAATATAGTTTTTCCCTCATAAGGTTTCATTTAAGGGATAAAATGCCAGTGATGTTTCATCTCTGAGGAGTTTGAAAAATTTCAAGGGATAAGTTTTCAACGTATTTAATTCGTCTGGAGACCACTCAAATATTTTACGCTCTACACCTGTTCGTAACCCTTCACCTACTAGAATGTTGACATTTTTGGATTTTCGTATTGGCATCAAAACTTTCAGAATGTGCGTTTGGACCCTCTCCAGGAAATTCCACCGACTTCACGCTCTTCTGGCGGTGGCTTTTTAAGATGTTTGTAAGCAACCCGTTAGGTACGAGCAGTCTGGAGGTTTATTAATAGTGTCGAGAAGAAATATTTGAGCTGCTCTTGCGAACAGCCATCTTGATAGGAAAGTACAGATAATTCAAATCTACTGAAATCCAAGCCAAAATACTAGCGCTGTAATTTAAAGTTGAATGACCCGAAAGTTGCATCCTGAACTTAAGTAAAGCATTTATTTTTAAAAGTGGAGGCTACGTCCTGCTGGGTATGTATAAGAGAACAGTAATGAGAGGGTTGTTCTATGAGAGGCATTTTCTGTCAAGACAAATGTAGATGGCGGTGGTATTTCCTGTATTTAATCCAAATGTGACTTCACTTGGCTTGTTTTTCGAATACGACTTCAGCACTTCAATAAAAATTCCAAAGAACAAATTCCGAATTGATAATGATAGTTGATTGGTCAACTCCAAGTAGAGTAAACACCAAACGAGTTTAATTTAACAAACAATACATATTCAGTTAAATCCGGTATGTATAATTTGGACAGCAGAGGTAAAATCTTCGCAGACCGCTTAGTTTGTTTTGTTTAAAGTGAAATTCCCTCTCAAGAAGCTAAATATAGAGGTCGCTATTGTTTTGTGGAAGTTTGTGCTTTATTTCCGAAGTGAAGTCAGCTACGACTCAAGTTGATATACCATAATTTTCTGTCGCTATGTTTTAAATCAAGTATTGTCGTATTTCTGGAGCTTTGCACACTACAATTATGAAAATTAAATTCATGATCCGGATGGGTAGTGGAGTGGTGGGAGAACTTTGGCCAATGACCTCCATCTCCAGTGAAACTTGTTGCTTTAATGTGTTTGAACAGAGGTGAGCTAATCAGAACCTTTTATAGATTCCCGATATTTACCTTTGATTGGAATTTTAAATATAACTTAATAACTTTGAGAGATAAGAGATTGGGGGCGTAATACGAGATACCTAGCATTGGAACCAGTTTCATCTTAGCCAGGGCATTTGATAACGACGGGATTTAAAACACATTATTTTTTTAGAAACAATACAGTGCCATAAAACAATGTAATTTAATAAACATACTTTTCGTGGTTGAAAAACGTTGAAATTTTCTGATAACTAGCCTAAAATTGAATCGTACAAATATTGATACGAGTTTATTTCTCCGATAATTTTATTTACATTACAATTGTGCTTCCTCTTCTGTAATTTTTATTTTGCTAATCATCTATAGTTTATATTTATTTTCTTTATCAACTTTATTTTTTTGATAGACTTTTCGGTAAAAGCCTACTTGTCGGTACGGCCTTGAGCTTGGTTTAGTTGGCGTTAGTTTAGCAATTATATGGGCGATACACTCTCAATTCTAAAAACTATCTTTTTCCCGTTTAATAGATGGGTTACCAGAATGAAGGGTGGCGACAGCCTCTTTCAGACTTGGCGACGAAAAATTAATGACAAGCACAATGCCGTACCGTCAACTAGATTTTAACTGCTTTCTCTTTTTATATTCATATTGTCCATAAGACTTGACATTTGAAAATGCTAGGTAAAGATGTGGAATCTGGTGCGTTAACTGGTTCTTGTGTGCTAATTCAGAAAACCTATATATTACCTATTTTCCCATTTGGATTTGTTTTCTGTTGCACATGTGTCAGGGCAGAGTTATCTCTCTCTGCGTACTTATTTCATTACTGATATTATTTAATTTCACCTTTGGATGTTTAAGTGTGCTCAGTTTTGTAAATGTAAAATACTTAATTTATTTTTACCCTTAAACATTTATACTTTATAATTGATATTTTCTTGATTTTGACTTCTGAAAAAAAAAACCCGATGAGATTGACCGTCATTAAAAAACTCAACACACGCCTTTTTTGCGACATAATTCTTGCTTGATGACTTCAACGTGACTTAATTCTGTATCTTGATTAATTTCGGAATCGAAGTCAGCAGATCATAACCGACTTCATTTTACTACCTTTCATAAATAAACCTCGAAAAATCAAATATTATTTATAACTATTCCATGAAATGTATTTAATGGCTTTGATGCCATTTATTTATGCCACAACAAAAAATGTCACAAATCGTAAAGTAATTCTTAAATAATCAGTTCGATGTAAAAAATTACTTTAATTTTTAGTAGCATTTTATGTCCTCGCTAATAGGATTTTCTCATAAAATTTCTGAAATATACATTTGAAGTGCAAAGCAATAAATGTTTACAATCGATGAAGTTAATTAAGATTCATAAAATGTTTCATTCGTGTGGGACATTTTTATCGGAATAATGTCGCTCCTACCCGATTAGTTCTTATAGATCAAATAAAACTGATTTCTAAGATTCGTGCAATTCATTTCGATCTAAAACCTATCAATTTGAAGCCTTCTTAAGGTGAATGCAAGTATCGAGAAACAATACCAAGAATAAGAATAGAAAATTTGAAAATTATTAAAATCGGGAAGATATGACAAGAATCTTTTGTCTTCAGTGGTATTTTTGGAATATTTCTCTCACTATTCGCTAAGTCTGCTGATTAGCTAAGTCATAGTTTCCCAAATTATTATGACTGAATGCCCCCTTTTCAAAAGCAATTTCTTTTGGCGCCCCTCTGGAAAACTACCGCAACTAATAGTAAATAGTCCATAATAGTAAATTTCAAGTGTGTAGGAGTGCCTATAATTTTTGAATTTCCCAAAATATTTATGTAGCTAATGTTCGCTCCGTGCGTATCTCCATAAAAGATGTTGGCGCTACTCCTTAATTGGCGTAACTTTTAATGTACTTGGCGAGCGCCAAGAACGTTGCCAACTTCTCAGTTTGTGCCTGATCTCTTGACGCGATAAATCGATATCGCCAGCGTTCCAATCCAGAAAACCATTCTTCGTGTACTTCGTACAGTAGAACTCTTTGTGTACTTAGGATAGTACAGCAATTTGAATCAATGTAAATAAATATAGTTACAGTCCTCTAAAGTTTGTATTTTTGTGTGAGCCCCGACAGCTGTGTCTAATTTTAAAATTTCAAAAAGCTAGTTTAGAAAGGAAACAACTTGGAACTGAAGTTATAAAAGTTGATGTAACAAAAAATAAATTGCACATACGCACACAAGATTGATTACTATTATTATATATATATAGTAATCAATCTAATGATAATTTGGTGTACTACCAATTTGTCTATATTAGGCTTTATTTTCGTCAGCAGCACAAAGTTAAAAATGGAATTTTGTACACAATAAATTAAGATCTTAGCATTTTTTAAAAGGTCCTTTTTGGTTACCAGACCTCTCAACTTAAAAATGTGTACTGACAGCGTGTATGAAAATAGACACATCTAAGATGATTTAAGTACATGGTACAATCATTATTCCGCAAATATTTGCGAAATAACATTAAACGATCAAAACCGTTGCTGTGGCATTAGCCGCCCACCAACAAATCTCAATAAGCAGCCACTTCACAAACCGTTTAATTTTTAAAAAATGTCTAATTTTCTTTAAATATTCTAATGTAAATGGAGCATAAGAAGTGTAGATTCAGGTGTCTTATCAAATTCGCTAAAATAATCTAAAATATAGATGAAGAAAGTATGAAAACTAACAAATATCGAAAAATGTACAACGACATTTTGTTCAAGTTTTTAAAAGCATGACGAGGGTGGCCATATTTCTTCCATTAGAAGGTCGATGTATTTCTTCTTATGACGTACAAGTGCATGCCTAATACGTCACAGAAACGGCCATGTGAAAAGCATAAAGCATATATTCAAGCTTTCCTTTTTTCTGGAAATTCATTTTTTACTTTTGTGAAGGAGAAATTGATACTATGAGAGGCATTTTCTTGTCCAGCTAAATATAGGTGGAGTTGGTGTTTTCTTTGCGATACGTATTTATTGTATGTATTCAGAACGTGATGTCACTTGGATTGTTTTTCAAACACGGTTTCAGCACTACGCCAATAAAAATTCCAAATAATTCAGATTTGATCTATGATAGTTGATTGGTTAACGCCAATTAGATTGAACGCCAAACGTTCCCAAAACGATGATTCGTTTGATGAAGATATGTGAATACGATAGAAGATAGTTGAGTTAACGCAGAAAAAAGAATGCCAATTGCTTTCATACTCCGTTATGAATATCTGTAGTATAAATAAAAATGGAGTTTTTGTGCATTGAATATTTTAGTCCCATTTCAAGTTATTTATTCGTTTTGAGTCATTTTAATGCAAAACCAGTGGTTTATGAGTTTGATGTCCGTATGTGTGTGCCCGCACTAAATCCAAATGACTGGATATATATTCATGAAATTTTATATACTTTGAGTACTGACAACTACTTAGTGACTGCAATTAACATCAGTCAATCTGTCTTCCTGTTTTTTATCTATTGTAAGTTTGTGCAAGTATCACATAAAATTAATTAAAATTATTTTCATAAAATATTGTATATTTGCTGAAACATAATTTTGCTTAGTGAATGTGCATTATTTAAATTTTCTTTTCTATATTTTTACATAAGTTTCTTGCTGAAACAGCAGAATGCCCATACTTAAATCAACCTTAATTTGGCAGTGTTGGAGAAACTGGGTTAAAACTATTTTTACAGAATTTAAATTCTACTACTCAACTTATTTTGAACTTATTTTTTATGTGTGAAATATAATAATTTCCGAATATTTGGTTCAGGGGATTTAGAGAATAAATAATTCATTTTTGCGATGTATGTGAAATTGGTTATTTGATGGACATACATGAACACGATTTGCGTCCAGAGTAAATTGTAGAATCACAAAAACGTCGAAAAGGTATTAAAAAAATTATTTTACAGGTAGAGGTAATTGAATCAGTGTCGCACTGGAGCAACACAACGGGTTATTGGTCCATGATCATTCCCGAAGAGAAAAATCCGTGGACAGTATGTCGTAGTTTTGAAGTTCGGTCTTATAATTCTTGGAAAAATAAATATCTTGCGCATTGCAGAATATGTTTCAAATTTATTTTAATGGTTATCAGAACTGTATTTGGTAAAAACTAGAACGATGAGAGAATATTGTTTCATTATAGGACATAAAAAACCTTTAATCTTACTATTTTTCATTAAAAATTTATAACTTCTGTTACGCATTGCGTTAGAAAATTGGTGTCATTTTTTCAAGCTTTTACATTATTGATCACCAGTTTGGCTAAGGCTATCTCTTACTCTACTTATTGCTACTTCAAGCTCTGTTTTATTTTCTAGTTTTTTTTATCATCTTGTTTTTTATCTTCCTTTAATGATGACAAAATTAAAGTGAAATTTAATTTTTACATCTATAACAGATTTGTCTGGTAAAAGAAACACAAATGAAGATTTGTGGAGTACGTATTATTCGAGTTCATTTAGTTTACCTTGTTAAGTTTTATTTATTTTTGCATAATACACAAATATCTATCTGTTTAGTAACTAAATAATGTTTATCCATGAAAAATGTCGATGTTTTAGTTTTTAAAATAACTGTTTATCATGAATGTGTTTTCTCTTTTCGATGGACTGTTTTTTGTTTGTAAGGAAACTATATTATCAAATATTTTTTATATGATAAAAAATTTCATTTAGATATTTCGGAATAGATTGCTTTTATAAAACATTTTATCCCCATGTTAATAGCTGGTTTTAAGAAACTCTAGATGATAAAATAAGCATGGAAAAATAACAAATAAGCATTTGTCTGTTGAATTTAAACTATTGAACGAAAAATAATTTAACATAGTTATGATAAGTATTACTTTTATGAGCTTAATTTTTAAGAAAGTATTTTCTAAGACATATTTTACAAGCATGGGAAATTTTGATTATTATCTTATTGCACCAGCAAATAAGAGAAGTAGGTAAATAAAATAACACATCTTTATATAATAGGAAATTTTATTTAGGTATTTCACAATGGACTGAATTTACAGTATTCTGTACTTCAAAGTTTATAGCTGGTTTTAATAAACAATAGTTTTTATAAAAGTAGAGGTATGCACATTATGAAAAATAAACACATAAAATGTATTTATCCTTTGAATTAAAACAAAAACTTATTTATTTAATATTTTCTTTACATATTGATTGATGAAAACGACATATTACTAATGAACAAAGCCAGATATTCATAAAAAATATTAAATCAACTAATTTGAATTAATTGGATTTTTGTCAAAATATATAAGTTCAATTGATGTAATAAACAAATTAAAGTATTCTATGGA
This sequence comes from Meta bourneti, assembly GCA_933210815.1. Lineage (NCBI taxonomy): Eukaryota > Metazoa > Arthropoda > Arachnida > Araneae > Tetragnathidae > Meta > Meta bourneti. Next base: position 35,965,738 of record OW119929.1, on the reverse strand, counting down.
TAATATTTCACATTAAGCCAATTTTTTTGGTTACAAGTATAGTTTTTACAGAGAAAATTAATTTAGTTAAACTAGTTCGAGAATAACGAATTTTCTTCACAATCAACGTATAC